>VMDO01000676.1:8298-52339 GCA_007922755.1 Pedetes capensis | reverse complement strand
GAAATGGCAAGCGGGCAGTATGGAGATTTTGTTATCTGATCACAATACACTTCACTTAGAACTGGAAAATAAGCTTAACACAGCTGGACTTTTTAAAAAACCCAAACTCAAGAACTTAAAAAAAAAATTATGACCAGAAGTGGGAAAATTAGACAACTAATGGAAATTAAAACATGGCATATTAATATTGGATGCAATTAAAATGATAGTTAAAAGAGGAAGGTAGTCTTAAATGAATTTAAATGTCTGAAAAATAAAGAATCAAGCTGAAGAAGTTAAAGAAAGTATAACTCTAAAGAAATATTATTTCCCTAAGAGGAAATAATAAAGACAGTTATGAAATTAAAAAAAAATTTTTAAAGGACCAAGAAAACCAAAACCAGTTTCCTTAAAAGAAGTAAGAAAGCAAAACAGAACCAACCCCACAGGATTAAGCAAAGAAAAGCACCCTATTAACTTCATAAAGCCAAGCGTGGTGGTGCACTTCCGTCATCCCAGCATTCAAAAGGCTGACGCAGGCAAGATGTATCGAGGCCTTGTCTCAAACAAAACAAAGTGAAAATTTATAACCATAATTCTGAGAACTGATAAAGAATTTCTGGTAAAATACCCTTTACACGTCTGTAGCCATAGCATCCTGGCATCTGATTCCACATGATCTGCAAAGCTAAGGAGGGTCGGCCTGGTTAGTCGTTGGATGGGAGACCACCTGGGAACACTAGGTGCTGGAGGCTTGGGAGAAGGACCTGGAAGCCCACTCCTAAAAATCAATCAGCCATTGAAAACCCTATGAATAGCAGAGAAGCATTGCCAACAGTGCCGGGCACAGCACAGTGTCAGAGTGTTTTGTTCTGTTGTACATAGGGCCACTATGAGTCAGACCTGACTCCATGGCACCTAACAACAACATACTTTACAAAAACTGACAGAGACCCCAATTTCACCTATAATACTTATGTATTAAATCAATAAAAAATCGACAAAAAAACCTTATCAGGTCCAAATGATTTTACCAAGCATCCTGAGAACAGGTTTCTCATCCATACATAGGTTTCTCCTGAAGGTCCCAGCTTAGCCATAGAGCAGTCATTTTATAGATCAGACTAAGTTGAATGAGGTAAAATTTTCCACTGCCCCTAGAGTGAACCGGCCCCTCCCAACTTGGAAAGTCCAGGACTGTTTTAGATTACCACTCTATTGCCTGAACCAATCAGTTTAAAGGCCCCCTTCGCAGGCCTGCGCCACATTATTGACCAATTAACCTGCTAATCAGTTTAAAGGTCAACTAATGTAACCAATTAACTTGCTAATTCTGCTTCTGTGTGAGTATAAAAGACCCTCGCTTTTGCATTTCGGGGTCTCTGGTTCGAAAGAGCTTGGTAGACCCCGTCGCGTCGCGTTGGAACAATAAATCCTGTGCGTTTGCATCGACCTCGGACTCCGTCTCTCATTGGGAACTCTCTAGATAGACACGGTTTCTCTCTGGGAAGCCGAGTCTTACACTCCCATTTCCTGGAGAACAAATCCATGCAGCTCCTCACAGGGTCGTCTGTGTTTAGATTAAATGTTTTAAGCATACCAGTTAGAGAAGTTGGTACAATCCATACATCTTTCAGTGTTACTAGATTTTAGCATTTTACTATACTCAATCTTACATAATCCTCTAAGGAAATGAAAAAGGTGAGATAATCCCAAATTCATTTCAGGGCTTTAACAAAACCTTGATTCTAAAACTCAAACAAGAACAACATAAGGCTGGGCATGGTAGCCCACACCTGCAACCCCAGCACTCAGGAAGCTGAGGCAGGAGGATCACAAGTTCAAGACCATTCAAGACTGAAAAGCAAGGTCTATGCCAGGCTGCAAAGAGAGACTCTGTCTCACAAACTAGCCAAAGAAACACACAAACACCTCCAAAACAACAATATGAGAAGGGAAGGGAAGCTTATAGCAATCTCCTTTAGGAATAGAGTGGCAAAAATCCAAATGGCAATAAAAGAATAAATCAAATTATAGCTTAATAAATTTGGTTTTATCTAAGGAATGCAAGGTTGGTTTGGCAAAGGAATATTTTTAGTATAATTCACAACATAAAATATACAAAACATGTAATCTCAAAAAAATCAGAAATAGCAAAGGATAAAATCAAACTATATTTATGACTAAAAATAGTTTGAGAGTTTCTTTAACTCAAAAAATACCTTCCAAATACTCAGAATAAAAATCGTGAAAGGATAACATTAGAGGCATTCCCTTTGAGACATGAAGAAGCATATTCACTAGTATTAAATACTGTGCAGGAGTTTCTTGCTAGAAGTAGCAATAAATTAAGAAATAATGGACAAACTTCTGGGATAAAACACACTTTCTAATAATTTGCCTATAGAATCTCTCCTTCCAGGCAGGCATTTACACAATTTCTAAACAATGCCCAGTTTTTCTTTTTATTTCATGTCTCATTTATTTTCTTTGTCTTACTTGTCTTAGGACCACCCAAACAATGTTGAATACCACCAATAAGACTGCAAGAAACACCAAAGTTGCCAGGCACAGTAGCGCATGTGTATAATCCCAGCGACTCTGAAGGCTGAGGCAGGAGGATTACAAATTGGAGGTCAGAGGTAGCCTGTGCTAATTTGGACCTGGGCTACCCTGTCTCAACATAAAAACATTTTAAAAAGGGCTCGAGGGCAGTTCAGTGGTGGAGCCCTTGCACAGTATGCGCGAGGTCCTAGGTTCAGCAACCCCTAGTACCACAAAAAACAAACAAGCAAGCAAACAAAACACAGGTCTGCCAGCGATAAGCACTGATGAGGATGTAAGAGATCAATAACAATGCTTGCACATTGCTGTAATAGGAGGGGAAATTTTTAAAGTAAGTAAAAAATGCATGTATACATAGCAAAATCATAGCATAAGATGACGTATACAAAGGTATTCAAATCTAATATTCTATATCCTGAAAATAAAATTTCTTAGAGAGTAGCAAAATGTCAAAATCTAATAACACTAGAAAATGCATGCATCATTACCAACTTCTCTAACTTGTATGCTTAGAACATTTAATCTAAACACAGGCACAATCTAGTGAGGCGCTGCATGGGTTCCTTCTCCAGGAAACTGGAGAAACCTAGGCATGGAAAAGACCACTCAGAGCCTGTGAAAAGGAACTGCAAATGAAGGAACACCCATTCAAGGGCACACAGAACAATTCCACCAGAAAGGCAAGACTCCGCTGCATTTGGCCCCAAAGTGCTCCTTCTCCCCTGCACTCCAACGTTAGGGGGTACAAGTGACAAACAGAAAAAATAATGCAGAGAAATAAAGAGAGTCTTACAAAAACATGGAGTATCATTAAGTGTACCAGGATATAAATAATGGTAATAACAAAAAGGGGCTGGGATTTAGCTCAGCTGGTAGAGCGCTGCCCTGCTGTCTCTGAGGTCCTGAGTTCAATTCCCAGCACCGCAAAAATGGGAGAAGGGCCTGGAAATGCACTCCCAAGGCAATCCCGAAACAGCCATTGAAAACCCTATGAGGGTCACTATGAATCGGATACCGACTTGACCGCACCTAACAACAACAACAACAACAAACAGAGAGAAGAGCAGGGAAGTATTTAAAGATGTAACATCAAAAAATCCCCAAATTTATGGAAAATCAATAGCCTACATGCCAAGGAAATGTCACAAACTCAAAATAAAATAAAATCAAAGAGATGCACAAATATACACATCAGAATAAAAAAATACCGAAAGTCAGAAACAAGAAAATCTTGAAAACAGCAACAGAAAAAGAACCTCAAGAAACACACGGAAGTCCCACAAGATTAGGGACTGACTTTTCAGAAAAACAGCGGAGGCCAGAAGGCAGTGGGAAAGCATATTCAAAGAACTCATAGAAAAAAACCTATTAACCAAGCAAACTATATCCAGCAAAGCCATCTTTTAAGAATTATGGTAAAATACTTTCCAAGATGAAAACAACTGAGAGTGTTTGTTTTTGGTAGACTTGTCTTACAAAAAAATACTAATGGCAGCTCTTCAAGCTGTAAGACCAGTGATCTAAGATGGTAATTTGAATCCATTAGGAAAAAAATCATGTAATTAAAAAGATAATTAATTGTAAGACAACTGATAACCGATTTAAAAAGAAATCACATAAAATAATATTTATAGGATAAGTTGTTGGGCATACAACCTACAGAAATGTATATATGTGTGACATATTTGCTAGAAAAAACATAAGCTGCACATTTAATATGGTATAAATATAATTTTTATATGCACTGGGAAACTAAGAAATTGATGTGACTTGCCTTATTGAAATGTTTGCTTCATTGCAGTGGTCTGAAACCAAACCTTAACTATGTCCATAGGATGCTTGTAGCATTTAAAACAAAAAACATTAACTACAGGTAAAGTTGTTGTTGTTAGGTGCTGTTGAGTCGGTATCCGATTCATAGTGACCCTATGTACAACAGGTGAAACACTATGGTCAGTGCATTTCTGCTGTTCATAGAGTTTTCAATGGCAGATTGATTTTGGGAGTGGGTTGCTGGGTCCTTCTCCCAAGCCTACAGCGCCTGGTGTTCCCAGGCGGTCTCCCATCCAAGGACTAACCAGGCCTGACCCTGCTTAGTATCTGAGATCTGACGGGATCAGATGCCACAGGGGTATGGCCGCAGGCAACAGGTAAAGAGGGACATTTAAAAATGATAAAGGGTCAATATAGCAGAAAGTTGTAACCATTATAAGCACATATGCATCTAATGTTACTAAAGACTGAGAGGACGGGGAAATGAGTGTTTTCCAATAGGTACAGTTTCTGTTTGGGATGATGAAAAAGCTCTGAAAATGGATGGCGGTGATAGGTGCACAGCCTCGTGAATGTGTTCAGTGCCAAAAAGCCACACACTTAAAAAGGGCTGAGGGGGCAAGGTTAAGTGTTATCTATTTTGACACAAGTAAAAGAAGCAAATAAATAACATTGAAAAGAACAAGATTCAACCAGGCGCCATGGTGCACACCTGGGATCCCAGCCACTCAAGAGCCTGAGGTAAGAGGCTCCCAGGTTTGAGGCCATAAAACTTAGTGAGACCTTGTCTCAAAATAAAAAATAAAACAGGGCTGGCAGTGTGGCTCAGTGGTGGAGTGCTTTTGTAGCACACATGAGGCCCTGCGTTCAACCACATGTACTGGAAAAAAGGAATGAAATGTTAATATATGGCATAACATGGAAAAACTCTGAAAACTTTCTTTCACTTCGACACAAATATTGTTCTTCTTGTTGTCAGGTGCTGTCGAGTCAGTGTCCGACTCATAGTGACCCTATGGACAGCAGGCAAATTGCCAGAGCTTCTCTGCTATTCATAGGGTTTTCAATTGTTGTGGTTAGGTGCCGTCGAGTTGATATCCGACTCACAGTGACCCTACATACAACAGACAAAACACTATTGTCAGTGCTTCTCTGCTATTCATAGGGTTTTCAATGGTGGATTGATTTTTGGGAGTGGGTGCCAGGTCCCAAGCCTACAGCACCTGGTGTTCCCAGGCGGTCTCCCATCCAAGGACTAACCAGGGCAGACCCTGCTTAGCTTCTGAGATCTGACGGGGTCGGATGCCACTGGGTTACAGCTGCAGGCAGACATAAAAATAGTAAACACTATATAAGTCCACTTACAATAGGTCCCATTTATATTGTGAAATTTTAGATTAGAGAAAGGATTGTATTCATGAAGGGAAACCCAGGAGCATTTAAAAGTAGAAGGAAGTGAATTATGGAGAAGAAGGAATTATGTCATACAAAAAAAGGGTAAGTGATTGCTGATAACAAATCCCAGCTGAAGCCATATGAAAATGACTTAGGACAATTATCTGATTGCTAAAATATAAAGTTGAGATTATGGATAAAAATAAGACAGTATTTTGAAATGGAAAGGAGAGGTGATGTAAAACTTCATCTTGGTCATGAAAATCAGCACTAAAAGCAGTCAAGATACATTCAGTGTAAGTTCACTGTGATCTCAACAAACAGCACCAGAAGTATTCTAAAGTTCACCTAAAGGAATACAAGAATAACCATAAAAAATTGATTAAAATATCACGATATTAGACATCATAATAGAAAAATAATTAGAAAAGAATATAATTTAGAAACAGATACCAATTAAGAACAGAATTTCCCATGTGACAAAAGTAGTATTTTTAAGTCTATTAAAAATTAGATTTTTCAGTAAATAATAAATCATATATGGGTAGAAATTAGGAAAAGAAAGTTAGATCTTCACGTCAGTCCTTGTAGCAAAATAAATCGGAGCTGAATAAAAGATTTACAGGTTAAAAAATTTGAAACCATAAAAATACTAGAAGAAAATATGAAAAAAATTCCAAATCTCAAAACAGGAAAGGTCTTTCTGAATGTAACTCAAAATCCATACAGCATAAATGAAAAAATCTTGAAATAGCTGACATAATATTAAAAATCTAGACTGATAAAAATCACCATTAATAATAGTAAAAATCAACTAGGAAAATATCAGAATCAATGAACACAAATATTTTTAAAATCCACAAGCTCTTATTAATTAAGAAGAAAAATACTATCAATTCAAAAGAAAAATGGGTAAAGTTTACTAAGTCACTAATAAATACACACATATACATATACAACATGTATAATATGAACACAAATTCCAAACTATAACAGTTAACATCAAACTCTAGAACTCACTACTAGTTCATAATTAAACAGCTGTTACAACTATAGGGGAAATGTATAGTTAGAAATATTCATTAAAATAAAGTATCAAAGATAAGGTCTATACTTAGAATTGTTTTTTTTTCCTTCCAATTTGAACTGAGAGTGAAAGGATTTTTATGAGACCAGAATGTCACATTTCATTTGTAACCTACGATGTTTAGTTGTACCCACCGCAATTCCAGAATTCAAAACAATGTGTTGATGGCAAGGTACTGTAACGAGCATCAAAAACTTCCTGCTTTCTTATTAAAAATATGTTAGAGACAGTCTGCCCAAGCAATCCACTAATAATCTGGGAAAGGTAAGCCTTTTTCAGTTGTATATATTATGTTTTTGTTTTCTGGCAGAAGTTCAACAAATCAGAAAAAATCACTGACCTAGTACACTTATCGGATGGTATCTTTTATATTTGTAGGATACAAAACAAGTTATTGTATTTGCAGTCAACCATTTGCAGAGATCATTCCTGTACAGGTTTAGGCTGTCAGAATCAAATTTCCAAATATGTACTTGGTTATTAGTTCTATTTTTAGCCTGCCATTCATATACTGTCATTTACTTAAAATTCAGAACATGTTTACATTATCCATCCAGCAGGCTAATGCAACGGCACACCAGACAGTCATGCATAATTCAAATCAATATCCTCAGGCTTGCAACTCTAAGTGAAAGCTGCCTTTAAAAAAGCTAGGGTGTGACTTTAACATGAATAAAGTATATCTAATTTTTCTTTTTATGTGACAAATTGGTACTTTCTGCAATAGAATGCCAAAGATGCAAAGCTACTGTAGAACAGATACGCACAGTATTAAAAAAAAGATAATTGAAAAAGTGAAGCAACTGTAGTAGTCATACAAAATTAATTCTCCATAGTCAAAGAGACAAGACAGAGAAAGATTTAAATACCAAAGCTTACAATGTAACAATAGATCATATGAAGTTTTGCCAACAACCAAAATGTACACAAGATTACAAAATCAAAGCTCTAAGTTACACTGTAAACTGGGATTTTGTTTTACATTTAAATTCAGATTATGGCTTTATATTTGTAAAGCTAGCTCCACTTAAATCCCTTGCTTATACACCCCATAACTCAATTTCTAACTCTAGAAATGACCCAAGTCTAGAAAATTTGAGTGTATCAAACTTAAATTGAGGTTTAATGTCGAAGAATGTCAAGATGGCAGCAACGAACAACCACTTTACCAGCCTCTACTCTGTCATCCTTATAGTGGATGGCTGCTTTTAAAAGAGTAAAAAAGATAACTGGG
The DNA here is from genome assembly GCA_007922755.1 of Pedetes capensis. Classification (NCBI taxonomy): domain Eukaryota; kingdom Metazoa; phylum Chordata; class Mammalia; order Rodentia; family Pedetidae; genus Pedetes; species Pedetes capensis. The sequence goes on along the minus strand of VMDO01000676.1, from coordinate 44,306 downwards.
TCATAGTCTATAAAAGTCTATTCTGGGAGTACTAAAAACATAAATGTGTACAAATAACTTGATATGTGGCATATAATTGACTATCCTCTGGATGAAAATTCTCATAAGCAAGGGTACATGTATAAATTGTGATTTTTCTTCCAAAAAGCTTCAAATTTAACTTGCCATTTAAAGAAACCCTCTAGATATGAACGCCATCATTGCTCATACAACCAACTGAATTATGAAAATTTCATATTAGCCCTCTCAATATTACAGACACACCAAACATAATATCCTCTACAATGGCAGCCCATTAATGTCAAGGTGCAGTAATACGAAGGATGAAATTAACAGGGTAGAGAGAAAGGATTCAATGGTATCTGAGATAATGAAAAAAAGATTAAATGGCAGGCCTGTGGGAAATACAGCGAAGGCAGGAAGTCCATTCAGCAAAGACAGAGAACCTAGTTCAGTACACAGAAAATACTTTTCCTGTTTTCTTGCAGAGATGGAAAATTTAAACAAATGTTCAAGTGACAGAGTGGATAAATCAAAGATATTTTCATCAAATAAGATCTGAACTTAATTAGGAACTTATGCATAACACTGTGGGCTGAATCTGTTTAATAAGTGTTCTGTCACAAAAGAGCAGGAAAATACATTTTACAGCAATCCACCCATCAACTAAAGCCAGAAAAACCAATGCACAGAAACCCAAATCATACTAGAACTGGCAAATGAAAAACTGCCCTCCAAAAGTAAGCCCAGCCTGACAAGTTCTAGTGTTCTCCAGCATAATGGGGGATTCTACAGTTCACAATAAACAATTATGATTTTATGAATAATTAGAGAGAGAAGTTCAAAATCTCCCAATACAACATAATGCTTTAGGAGATGGAAATGGTATTTACCCTAGTTTGATCAGTAGGTATTATGTATATGCCTTGAAATATCACATGGTACCCCCAAATATGTACAATTCTTATATGTTAATCAAAAACTCAAGAAAATGTTAAAGGAGATGAAAATGTTAACTACCTTGATATGATCAATACATACCATATACATGCATCAAATTATCATGCCATACCCCATAAATTTGTACAATAAATATGCATGCATTTTACTACATATTAGTCAAGGTTCCATAAGCCTCGGAAGTTGATCAAAGTGTAACCAAAGGTGAGGTAATAGTTACATAGTGGAAAAAGCAAATGCTGTATTACTCTGTCCCCACCAACATTTATCAATAAATCGGGACCCACAGAAGGTGCTGAACTCAAGAGCAGGGGCATGAAGCCTACATAACTACAGTACTCTGCCCTACCACCACCTCCATCCCGAATTGTGTACTCTGTACTAACCATCGGAGCCCTCAACTGAGGGAGGTCAGACCTAGGAGGGAGGGAGAGGAGGCGTCACACTGAAAAAAGAATAAAGTGAACCCCTGCGTGTGATGAGGGACAGAACGTTCAGCTACCTTTCACTGCTCAGGTCCCAGAGTGGCAGCTGCACTCAAGTGGTACACCGCACTTCTCATGAAAAGCAGGATGAGAGAGCCTAGAACGGTGTGCATGCTTATTAACCCCACTGACTTGGCAGGCAGAGGCAGGAGGGTCACAAGGTTGAGGCCAGAGGCAGCCTGCGTAACTTAGCATGACCCTGTCTCCAGATAAAAAATAAAAAAGGGGGGTTGGGGTGCAATTCAGTGGTAAAGTGTTTGTAAAACATGTGCAAGGGCCTGGGTTCAACTGCCAAGTGGTTCAAAAAATAAAAATGTAAATAAATAGATAGAGGATAATGGAGGATTCTTCTGAAAAGATAATGGTCTCAGGACTATTCTAGTGGGATTCTGAAAGGAAATGGTCATATTCCTTCCCAAGCACCTAACAGTAAAGCCTACCACAGACAAACCCAGGCATGCATGCAGTCTCTAATTTGTCACTGTATTTACCACTTTTACATAACAAAGAACACCACATGTGTGAGAAAATCTCCAACATGAAAGATAAGAGAACAAAACAAAAGGAAACAGATAACATAAGAAACAAACCAAAAGGCTTAAGACAGAAGACCATCCCTAGTAACAAAGACATAATCATAAAACAAGAACAAATCCTACAAGAAAGGAACAATCAGAGACTGAGAAACTACATGATAAAATGTGATAACACAAGACCACAAGTAAATTGGAAGATAAAGTCAGAAAAATTTAAGGGAAATGTAAGTGGAAAAATTTAAGGGAAATTTAAGTGGAAAAAAATAAGAAAAGTATGGGAGCAAACTGGGATAATTAACATCAAACTAATATGCATGCTATAAAAAGAGAAAATGGAAGAAAACTCTGAAAGAAATAATTCAAAAAAATTTCTCTGTGTGGAGAAATGAGTATTCAGACTGAAAAGTCCATCTAGTGCCTGGAATTAAGAATGAAAAAAATTGGTGAAAAGGAGCAAGGTACAGTGAAATGCACATATGGAAATGTCATAATGAGACACATTGAGTTATACACAAAAAATTACCAATAAGATAGGATTACTGGGAAGAAGAATGAAAAAATTTGATCTAAGGTATGAAGTGAGATCAAAAGATATGGTGAACACTTAAATTTATTGAAGGAAAAGACATATTACCATTGTTGTTGTTTGTTGTTAGGTGCCATCGAGTTGTGTCCGACTCATAGAGACCCTTATAGGGTTTTTTCAATGGCTGGTTGTTTTTTCGGGATTGTTTTGACAGTGGACTGCCACATCCTTCTCCCATTTGTGTGGTGCTGGGAATCGAACTCGAGACGTCAGAGATTGCAGAGCAGCGCTCTACCAACTGAGCTAAATCCCAGCCCCTACATTACCATTAATCCCCTTCATAATACCCCTCAGGCTTCCAACACACTTATCTTATGGTTCTTAACACTTTATGAAGCCATTCTAGAAGTCCTCTTTTATGAGAGGGTTTCATTTCATCTTCTGTCATCACAACGCTATGTCACACACTGCTTCAAGTATATCAACTTGTGTGGAGTACAAATGGTACGGTGTGTCCTCATCCACCTCATTCACCAGATCTGGTGCCATGCAACTTCTGGTTCTTCCCCAAAGTTTAAATGACCATGAAAGGTAAATTTTTTGCTTCAATTCAAGAGACTGAGGCAGCCACAACAGTATAACTGAAGACATTCCCAAAAGAGGACTTCAGAACTGCTCCAGAAAGTGGCCCGAACAATGGGATCAGCTGCTTGAAACCAGAGGGGAATCTTATGAGGCAGATTAATGGCAATGTGTCTTTCACAGTAAGAAACATGCACTGTATTTTTTGATCACACCCCATACACCATTACAAAATTTCACACTACAGGAGAGAATGAGACTATCTGTAACGCTTGCAGAGAAAATAAAACAGATAATCTAAAGATGAACAAAAGTCAACACCAAATAGACTTCTTGCTGTAACATTGTAAACAAGAAGACAGCAGAGCAGAAACTTCAAAATCCTAAAGGAAAATGACTCCCAATTCAGCACCCTGTACGTAGCCAGATCCTCCAGCAGTTAGGAAGTTAGGAGATTTTCATATGTGCACCATCTCCGAAGGCTCACCCTGAATACAAAATTTCTCGGGAAGTTTCTGGAAGATACACTCACACCAAAACGAAGAAGGCAGCCCAAAAGGAAAATGGTTGATTTCTACACTTATATGCATGAATTATCTTCATAAAAGATTAAAAATTCTGTGATGCTAAAACCAGAGTTACAATGATGACTCATAGCTTCAGATTTCAATGAACATTAAGAGACTTTTTCTACAGATGCAATCCACAGAATTGGCTGATGAATACTAGGAATTGTCACATTTAGTAACTTGATGAGACTCTTACTGAGGCTGAACTGAACACCCACAGCAAAAATTCTGCCTAAATCGTTCTTCTACCTCTCAGATCTCACATCTCCAATTCTTTCTTCATAGACACTATGTTGTTGTTGTTAAGTGCTGTAGTCGGTATCCGACTCATAGGGACCCTCATAGGGTTTTCAATGGCTGACTGTTTCGGGATTGCCTTGGGAGTGGATTGCCAGGTCCTTCTCCTATTTTTGCGGTGCTGGGAATTGAACTCGGGACCTCAGAGACTGCAGGGCAGCGCTCTACCAACTGAGCTAAATCCCAGCCCCCACAGACACTATAGCCTTACCTTATTAAAACAAAGATCAAGACACATTGCATGATTTAAAAATCTCCTGCTGGCTTTCCATTTCCTAAGAGAAAGCCCAAAGTGCTAACCCCAGCAGCTAAGACTCTCAATGATCTATACGTACTTAATTTTCCAGTCTTGTTCTTTACTCCTCCCATTATCCTAAGCCATTCAGGCCTTCTGAATCTCAACAGAGAGAATTTAATTTTCAGCCAGGTGTGGTGGCTCATGTCTGTAATCCCAGCAACCTGGGAGGCAGAGGCAGGAGGATCATAGGTTTGAGGCCAGAGGCAGCCTATGCCACTTAGGGGGACCCTGCTGTCTCAAGCTAAAAAATAAAAAAATGGGCTAGAGGTGCAGTCTAGTGGTGAGGCACTTGCAAAGTGTGTGCAAAGCCCTGGGTTCAATTTCTAAGGACAAAAAGAGAGAAGAAAGAAAGAAAGAGAGAGAGAGAAAGAAAGAAAGAAAGAAAGAAAGAGAGGGAGAGAGAAAGAGAGAGAGAGAGAGAAAGAAGAAAGAAAGCGAGCAGCGGGCACAAGAGGGAGGGAGAGAAAGGAGGAAAGAAAGAGGAGGGAGAGGAAGGTAGGAAGGAAGGAAGGAATTTATTTTTCTTTTAATGGCTATTTTTCTATCTCTAGGCATAGCTCAGTAGGCATTAAAAAATCAGTGGCATAACGTGATTCACTGTAGTAAAAGAGAAAAGGGGACTTTACTACAATATATTCTCTTTTCTTAAAACTGAATTTTATTGTGAGCTTAACATTTTATTCATTTGTTGCAGTGTTGATTTCCATCTAAAATTTCTAGGTGGGATGTAGGCTCACTCGCTCTCGCTCGCTCGCTCTTACGTGCTTGTGCTGCGGGGGATTGAACCTAGGGCTTTATGCATGCTAGGAAAGCACTCTACCACTGAACTACATACTGGCCCCTACAAAATACTCTTATTCTCTGTATATGGAGACAAGATGTTAAAGTAAAAATGTTTATCTATACTGACATTCCAGGCAGGGATATCAGATTTCCATGTTTGGTATAATTTGGTCTTCTTTGATTTAGACTATGTTATTGTGCATAAACAAAGGCAAACAGAACATTTATAGTCATATAGGATATTATGTAAAATCATAATGCTAGTAAGTAGTCACGCCTGCAGCCATAGACCTGTGGTGTCCAGTCCTGTCAGATCTCAGAAGCTAAGCAGGGTCGGGCCTGGTTAGTACTCGGGTGGGAGTCCGCCTAGGAACATCAGGTGCTGTAGGCTTGGGAGAAGGACCTGGCAACCCACTCCAGAGAAAACAATTAGCCATTGAAAACCCTATGCACAGCAGAGAAGCACTGACAATAGTGTTTTGCCTGTTGTACATAGGGTCACTATGAGTCGGACACTGACTCGATGGCATCCAACAACAAAAAGGGTAATCTCAAAGGTGGAATACATTTTAATGAAACAGAAATATAATTTAATATGCATATGAATTACTTTTATTTAACAATTTAATTAATAAACCTTATTGATTTCCTGTTAGCAACCTCTTGAATGGACTCCTGAGCACTTATGATTTGTTAAAACTAAAGGGTCAGTGAAGGAATCTTCCCCACTCCGCAGTCAAGATAATTCCTACTAACAGCTAAATCTACAGACTTCTTGGATTTTGTTCCGGCTTTTGTCTCAGCCCCTGGTATTCATCTTTGCTATAAAAAATGAGGGTCGACCACAGAAAATCTAAAGAAATTAAAAACAAACAAAATGTTTTTCTCTTCCTAGTTTGGCCAAACTGTAAGTAAATTCACTTTTCCTTTACCAATTTCTGTTTCTTAAACTTCATTTGATGTGGAAGATGTGAGAACCTAATGGCCTGGTTAAAGTGGATCTTGCAAATGGTAAGGAGAAAGAAGAAGATCTTTATGAACTTAGGGAGTGATCTCCAAGATATAATAAGGGGCAAAAGAAAATGACTATCATACACATATACATAGCCACATACGCGATACGCTCCTTCACTACCTTGCCCATAACTATGGAGAGAGAACAAATCATACGCACATCTATGTTTGTAAAAGGCAATGGGAAGGGTCGATCAGAAATTAACAAAAGCAGATACATGTGAGTGGGAATGTAGTGGAAAGAATGTAAAAAGCAACGCGATTCCTCTGACTGCTTTTTACTTAGCTCTACTTAAATTATACTGTTTTATCTATTCAAACAGAAAATTAAAATGATAAAAGTTAGAAAACAAGCCCATCACTGAGTGAAATACAACCTGCGAAGTGAGCTATGTTTATAGCAAATGTAATTTTTTAAAAGATATGCTAGCCATTAGGGGTTGGGGGTGTGGCCCAGTGGTAGAGTACTTGCCTACCATTTGTCAGGACCTGGGTTTGACCCCAGCATGGCAAAAACCAAACCAACAAACAAAAAACTTTAGCAATTTTAACGATAAATCAAGTAACTTGCTTTGTACTGTGTAACTTATGTTCTCAAATACAATTAATATAAAAATAAATTTTCCAAGAATATATGTAATAAAATCTGCTAAATATCTGAGAATAAAACATGATTTTCTAAAGATTTAAAAGTTCTAAAGTCATACAGAAAATGTTCTACCTGGAACAAAAATAAATATAAAATGCTCCCTGATAACTGACAAAATTTAGTTTAACATAATAGGATAGCATGCATTTATTACTAAAATTTCATACAGTCTACTATTTATTATGGAGAAATATTCCTGCAAATACCCCCTCCAAATGCTACTCTAAGTCAAACTAGAAGATGAGAGATTGCATTTCACTTGATTATTATAATCTTTCTTTCCCCTTTTTAATGTAACTTTTTCGTGTTTATTACAAAAATTTCCCTATTTGAAAAAAATGAGTACCTTTATAAAGGGGTCCTAAAGGTAGTTCTGGGCTGGGACTTAGCTCAGTTGGTAGAGCGCCGCTCTGCAGTCTCTGAGGTCCCAGGTTCGATTCCCAGCACCACAAAAATGGGAGAAGGACGTGGCAATCCACTCCCAGAGCAATCACAAAACAATCAGCCACTGAAAACCCTATATAAGTCACTATGAATATGAGTCACTATGAGTTGGACGCGACTCGACAGCACCTAACAACAGCAACAACAACAAAGGTAATTCTGGGACTGGGGTTTAGCTCAGTTGATAGAGCGCTGCCCTGCAGTTTCTGATGGCCCAGGTTTGATTGCCAGCACTGAAAACAAGGGAGGATGTGGCAGTCCACTCTTGAAAAAAAAATCCTGAAACAGCCATGGAAAACCCTGAGAGGGTTGCAAAGAGTTAGGCCAGACTTGAAGACACCTAACAACAAGCAACAGAGGTAACTCCATGGGATGGTTTTCTTTTGTTTTCATTTCCTTCTGCTTATTTCTATGTTAATTGACATATTTTTAAAAATGTTTTATTTTTGATTAACAGGTATTAGTAATGAATATCAATGAGGCACGTATTAATCCAGCCTCCTTTCTTCCACCCCTGCTTCCTATTACTTTGCTATTACCTCAGGGACAAGAAATGGTCAGAGGAAGTTTTTGTTTTATCTCATAGGAAAAAGTATTCCTTCAAAAATGTTGGTGGCATTATTGTTTCTAAAGTTCATTTTATGTGAATGAAAAAAGAAAAAGAAAAGAGAAAGAAATATCATGTCTGTCCTTGAAGGGTACTAAACTTATAAATTTTTAAACCTGTTCATTTGAAATGCAAGGGTCTGAAATAAATGAACTCACCTAACAACAACAATTTTGGAAAAGCATTTACTTTGTATTTAGCACTACTTTGAATACACAGGTCTTTGTTGGACAAGGTTTTAGAATTCATTAGGGAAATATTTAATTGACACATTTACACTGATGAAATTAACATCCACACTTTTCACTGAATTAGAAATTTTTGTATGTGTTTTTAAATGTCATCTATACAGTTGTTGTTAGGTGCCGTCGAGTCGGTATCCAACTCATAGCGACCCTCATAGGGTTTTCAATGGCTGAGTGCTTCAGGATTGCCTTGGGAGTAGATTGCCAGGTCCTTCTCCCATTTTTGCAGTGCTGGGAATTGAACTCGGGGCCTCAGAGACTGCAGCGCAGCGCTCTACCCACTGAGCTAAATCCAAGCCCTCTATACAGTTACAATCCCCAAATTCCTGTCTCCACCCCAGAGCTTTCTTCTGAGGAAGGAGACACAGTGAATTGCCAACTCAATACTGTCAGTAAGGATCTTACTGACAGGTGTCAGTAAGGTGTCCTTACATGTCCAGAAAATTCTTAGTCCTATGCTGCTCTTTATCACACTGTGTTCGTTACTCAACAGAAACCCGAGGAATCCACCCTACATTTCCTACTTCCTGCCAGCTCCCATACTGAATTCAAATTCTGTTGATTCTGGTTCCAAACTGGGTCTCAAGCCTTCTATTCCATGGCTCTTAATGCAGTTGAGACAATTCTAAAATCCGTGATGGTGTCTGTTAACCGAACCTCACCTTGTTTTATTAAATTAAACATCCTCTCTGAATCACTGGTTCATCTCTCAGTCCAGCTGCGTTCATTTGCTTCATTGTGCTTTTGGGTTTTAGGGAATGTGTTTTAAAATTGAATTTGGTTTTATTATGATGTGAAACAAGATTTATTAGCAGTCTAGCTTCATCCCTACCCCTGCAGGAGGGCAGGGCCAGGGCCCTGGATCTCCTCGGCTGAAGGAGCTCTGGAGTGTCTACAGAATGTCAGTACCAGAACACAACAGCCTGCGGCGCGCGGGCACTGTCCAGCCCTGAGCTGTGTCCTTGCTGCTCCAGAATAGGACGTCCTGCAAGGCTTGGCTCAAAGGTCCAGTGACCCCAAAGGCATAAAACCCAGAGCAAGTGCACACTAGCAGACCAGTGGACAGAAAGTCATCAGTTTCTACTGATATTCATCATTCATTTTAAGATAAGAAATTAATAGCCGTGATATATTCCTCGTGCCAGGATTTATCTGTAATTATTTATATTCTCTTGCTCACTATTTTTTTTTTAAGAACTGGTAGTAGAGTCAGAGCCACATATGAGAAAAATGAGTATTTCTGTTCTTTGAGTATGGACCCTTACATCAATAAATTATGTGTTTGGATTTTAAACATATTATTGTGATGTAGGCCTGCAGCCATAGCCCTGTGGCATCCGATCCCGTCAGATCTCAGAAGCTAAGCAGGGTTGGGCCTGGTTAGTCCTTGGATGGGAGACCGCCTGGGAACACCAGGTGCTGTAGGCTTGGGAGAAGGACCCAGCAAACCACTCCCCAAAACAATCAGCAATCAAAAACCCTATGAATAGCAGAGAAGCACTGACAATAGTGTTTCACCTGCACTATGAGTCAGACACGGACTCAATGGCACCCAACAACAACAACAACAACAACAAGATCAATGGAACAGAATCGAGAACCCAGAAATTAATCCATGTACTTCTAGCCAACAGATTTTCCACGAAGGCACCAGGAACACACCTTGAAGAAAAGACAGCCTCTTCGCTAAGTGGTGCCGGATATACGTAGGGGTAAGAAGACAGACCTGTATCTCTTACCATACACAAAAATCAACTCAGAACAGGTCAAAGACCTAAACGTAAGACCTGAAACTACAGAACTGCTGGAGAAAATCCAGAGGAAACATTTCAGATGTGGTTACACACCACGAGTTTTTGGATAAGACCCCAAAGCATGGACAACAAATGCAACAAGTAGACAAATGGGACTAAATCAAACCCAGAAGCTTCTGCACTGCAAAGGGGACAATTGACAGAGTCAGAAGACAGCCTCAGAACAGGGGAAATGTGCAAATCACTCAGTCACAGGGGTTAATATTCGGAATATTCAAGGCAATCCCAGCTAGCAGCAAAACCACAACTAATCTGACTTAAAACTGCTAATGAAGCCCAGTGGGAGAAGGACCTGGCAATCCACTCCCAAGGCAATCCTGAAAGAGTCAGCCATTGAAAACCCTGTGAGGGTCGCCATGAGTCGGTTACCGACTCTACGGCACCTAACAACAACAACAACAATGAAGCCCAGTGGGGGCTAGGATTTAGCTCAGTTGGTACAGCACTGCTCTGCAGTCTCTGAGGTATCAAGTTTGATTCCCAGCACCGCAAAAATGGGAGAAGGACCTGGCAATCCACTCTCAAGGCAATCCCGAAACAGTCAGCCATTGAAAACCCTATGAGGGTTGCTATGAGTCGGACTTGACTCGATGGCACCTAACAACAACAACAGTGAAGCCCAGTGCCTAGGAAGGGTAAGACTATTCAAACACTAATGGAAAGAGAAGATAATAACAGTGAATTCTGAGGTCTCAAGTTCTTCAATGGATTTTTTAAATTATAGCTTTTGGGGCCAGGTGCCCTAGTGTATGCCTGTACTCCCAGGGATTTGGGAGGCTGAGGAAGGAGGATTATGAAACTGAAGCCAGAGGCAGCCTGCGAATTTAGCGAAATCCTGCCTCAAAATGAAAAAGTTAAAAGGGGACTGAGCCTGTGGCATTTGCCTAGCACATATAAGGCACTAGGTCAACCTCCAGGACTGTTAGGGAAAAAAGCATATAATTTGAATAGGTATTTCTCAAATAAAAGATATATAAATGTCCAATAAGTATACGAAAAATCCTTCACCCACTAATCCTCAGGGAAATGTAACTGGAAACTGTAATGACATATCATCTTGCCCCAGTTAAAACGTATACTATCAAAACAACAAATCCTGGCAAGATTTTGGAGAACAGGAAACTGTTGCACATTGTTGGTGGGAAGGTAAGTTAGTGAAGCCACTCTGGAAAATGGTGTGGAAGTTTGTCCAAAAAACCCTGAGAACGGAATTATCATATGCTTCAGCAATCCTGCCTGCAGCTGCAGCCCTGTGGCATCCGATCCCGTCAGATCTCAGAAGCTAAGCAGGGTTGGGCCTGGTTAGTTCTTGGATGGGAGACCGCTTGGGAACACCAGATACTGTAGGTTTGGGAGAAGGACCCAGCAACCCACTCCCAAAAATCAATCCGCCATTGAAAACCCTATGAACAGCAGAGAAGCACTGACAATAGTGTTTTGCCTGTTGTACCCAGGGTCACTGTGAGTCAGATACAGACTCGACGGCACCTAACAACACAACATCAGCAATCCTCCTACTGGGTACTCCAAGGAAATGAAAGCATTCTAATAAAGCAACACCTATACTCTCACCTTTACTGCACCACCAGTCACAGAAGCCAAGATCTGGAATTGCTATGGATGGACGAAGAAAGTGCAGTGAGGGTGCGCATGTGCGCACATACACAATGGGATATCATTCAGCTATAAAAATAACGAAATATACCAAGCACCATGGTGCACACCTGTATTTCCAGCTACTTAGGAGGCTGAGGCAGGAGGATTACCTGACCCTGCTAACTAAAACACCAGCCTCAGCAATCAAACCAGACCTTCTCTTTAAAAAATAAAAATAAAATTCCTTGAAAGACATAAACTACCACCCAGAAGGAGAAATAGGGCATCTACATGGGCTGATATCTACTGAAGAAATTCGGTCAACATGAGTAATGTTCCAAAACCAGAAAGCTCAGATCCAGGTGAGTTCATTGGTGGATTCTAACAGTTAAGGAATAAATAATACCAATTCTCTGTCATTTATTCCAGAAAATGGAAGAGAAGGGGCATTTCCTACATAATTCTATAAAGCCAGTATTATTTTAACACCAGAGAAAGATATTATAAATATAGACAACTACAGACCAGCACCTCTCATAAAGAGAGATACAAAAATCCCCAACACCATTAACAAATGGAATCAAACAATGCATAAAAAGAATTACATACTACAACAAAGTGAGTCTTATTCTAGGTATTCCAGACTGGCTTAACATTTGAAAAATCAATTAGTATAATCCATCATGTCAGTGTTCTAAAAAAAGAAAAAACTGTATGAGCCTATCAAAGATGGAAGTACCAAGCTGTACTTAAAACTGCTTCCCATACTGCTCAAGGCTTTACTACTGAGCCAAGGACAGCACGCCTGCTTCCTAAACTGCTCTCAGGAAATGGTCTTCTCTCAGACTCTTTTCACTGTCCAACAGCCATGCACAGATACTCCTGAACCCCAGGAATACACACTGTTGGGGTTTGTGCCTGAAAGACTCATCCGCTCCCTTAGATCAGAGCCTTCAGCTGGTGTGTCTGACCAGTTTGCTGAACATGCCTCAACCACAGTGGCAGCAATAGTCACGACTCAGGCTGAGCTCTGCAACACATTCTCCACTGCTCATTCTGTGCAGTTGCTACAAAGCTCTCCACCCTCTCCCAATCCCTTTCTCTGGAAGAATACACACCAGGGGACCCTAGGCAGTGCAGTAGTAGGAATAAGATGAAAGGTCTAACACGTTTTACTTTATATGATTTTTTTCCATGACTTGAGTAATGTATATACAGAGGGTGCAAAAAAGTATGCACACCTTGGGCTGAAAGCTTTCTTTCCATTTTTTCATTTTAAGAATGTCATATGCTTGGTTTGATGCGATAGTAAAACTATAATCCAGACCATCATACTATATATTGCTACCATAAATGAATTTAACTTCAGAATGTAATACACAGAAAACATCTCTTAAAATGCATATACATTTTTGGCCCCATGTATGTGACTTCTAATATATAATTCTGATTTTATTAAGTAATTTAAAATGCTCTTCTGAAAAGCTGTGATTCTTTATCTCAGTATTTTAGTATTCCTCTTGGGTCATATTCTCAGACCCAGTATTCCTCCCAGGTCATATTCTACACCCAGAAGTTTATACTAATAAATGGTATAAATGAGTCTAGAAGAAAAGCAGGTTTCATTATCCCCATGATTTAAGGAAATTATTGCTCCACCAACAATACCTAGCAACAATTTTTTAAAAATCTACTAATAAAGAAAAATTCTGAATAAAGCTTAAGTATGAAGATTGAGTGCAGAGTAATAAAAAATCTCCTGATGATAAAAAGCTCTGGAAATGGTTGCATCAGAGAATTCAATCAAATCTTTAAAGAAGATTTAACACTAATCATTCTCAAACTCTCCCAAAAAACAGAAGAGGAGGAATACTCCCTAACTCATTCTGTGAGGCTAGCATTACCTTGAAATCAAAACCAAAGACACCACAAGGGGTGGGGGGACCCTACAGACCAATAGTCTTTTTTATTATTATTATTGGAAATTTTTGATGTACACCTTAATGTGATTCATTCTGACATGCTTTTCATTGTGGCATTTCCATATATGCATTTTGATGTACATTATTCATATAGGTGCCCCCTTACCCTCTTGTATGCTTCCCCCCCACACCTTCCCCATCTAAGTCTTCTCTATCATTTACTTGGTAATATTTTTCTATATGTCCTTGGGTTCCAGTTCTGTTTAAGATAGAAACTTTTCCTGTAGTGATCTTTGTTTTTATCTTGTTAGAACAATTGCATGCATTTTCTAGACCATTTATATTGACACCATTCTTAGCTTTTTTTTTCCTTTTATTTTGATCCAACCTTTGAATAGGATTTTTCCTTCTTATAATTTTGATTCAGCTCCCACATGAGTGAGAACATGTGGTGTTTCTCTTTCTGAGCTTGGGTTCATTCACTTAAAATAATTTTCTCTAATTCCATCCATTTTGCTGCAAATGACCTTATTTCATTTTTCTTGATTGCTGAATAGTATTCCATTGTGTATATGTACCATAGTTTTTTTCATCCATTCTTCTGTTGAAGGGCACTTTGGTTGATTCCATATCCTTGCTATAGTGAAAAGTGCTGCATTGAACATGGAGATGCAGGTGTCTCTGTGGTATGATGACACATCTTCCTTTCGGTAAATTCCCAATAGTGTTATAGCTGGGTCATATGGTAGATCTATTTTCAGTTTCTTAAGATATCTCCATATTGATTTCCACAGTGGCTGGACCAATATACAGCTCCACCAACAATGTAAGAACGTTCCCTTTTCCCCCGCAACCTCGCCAGCATTTGTTATTTGTTTTATTGATCTTGGCCATTCTTATTGGTGTGAGGTGAAATCTCAGAGTTGTTTTAATTTGCATTTCCCTAATGGCTAGGGTGGCTGGAATTTAGCTCAGTGGGTAGAGCGCTGAGCTGCAGTCTCTGAGGTCGCGAGTTCAATTCCCAGCACTGCAAAAATGGGAGAAGGACCTGGCTATTACACTCCCAAGGCAATCCCGAAACAGTCAGCCATTGAAAACCCTATGAGGGTCGCTATGAGTCGGATACCGACTCAACGGCACCTAACATTGGGTTAGGGTTATTGAGCTAGGGATATTGAGCATTTTTTCATGTGTTTCATGGCTTTACGGACCTCTTCATTTGAGAACTGTCTACTCAGTTCCTTTGCCCATTTGTGTACTGGGTTATTTGTTTTTTGGGGAGTTTTTTTCTTGAGTTCTTTATAAATTCTAGTAATTAGACTTTTATCTGATGTATAAAATGTGAAGATTTTTTCCCATTCCGTGGGGGTTTCCTTGACTCTGTTAATTGTTTCTTTTGCTGTGCAGAAGCTTTTTAATGTCATGTAATCCCATTTAACTATTTTTGTTGTAATTTCTTGAGCAATTGGAGTCCTATTAAGGAAATACTTTCCTATGCCTATATGATGGAGTGAATTGCCTATCTTGCCTTTTTTAAAGTCTCTGGTTTTATGTTGAGATTTTTTATCCATTTTGAGTTAACTCTCGTGTATATTGAGAGATACGGGTCAGCTTTCATTTTTCTGCATGCGGATGACCATGTTTCCCAGCACCACTTGTTGAAAAGGCTGTCCTTTTTCCAGTTTACTTGCTTTGCTCCTTTGTCGAAAATCAGGGGGCCATAGGCGTGTTGAGGTATTTCTGGGTCTTCTATTCTGTTCCAGATGTCTTTGGGCCTATTTTTGTGCCAGTACCAAGCTGTTTTTACAACCACTGCCCTGGAGTATAGCTTGAAGTCAGGGATTGTGATTCCACCTGCATTAGTTTTGCAGCTTAAAAGTGTTTTGGCTATATGTGGTCTTTTGTGGTTCCATATGAATTTCTGGATCATTTTTTCTATTTCTGTAAAGTCAGTCAGTGGAATTTTAATGGGTATTGCTTTAAATCTATAGATTACTTTTGGTAGGATAGCCATTTTTACTATATTAATTCTCCCTATCCAGGAGTGAGGGAGGTCTTTCCACTTTTCAGTGTTCTCTGCTATTTCTTTCTTTAATGTTTTGAAATTTTCCTTGTAGAGATCTGAAGGGTCTTTGGTTAGATTGATTCCAAGGTATTTAATTTTCTGGTGGGCTATCATGAATGGTATTTTTCCTGAAATTTCCTTCTCTTCCTGTTTGGAATTGGTGTAAAGAAAAGCTATTGATTTTTGTGTGTTAATTTTGTAGCCTGCGACTTTGCTGAAGGAGTTAATTAGTTCTAGCAGTTTTCTGGTGGAGGTTTTGGGGTCTCTCAGATATAGGATCATATCATTTGCAAATAAGGATAATTTGACCTCTTCCTTGCCAATCTATATCCCTTTGATTTCTTTCTCTTGTCTGATTGCCCTGGCCAGGGCTTCAATTACTATGTTAAATAGAATAGGAAAGAGAGGATACCCTTGTCTTGTTCCAGATCTAAGAGGAAATGGTTTCAGTTTTTCTTCATTTAATATAATGTTGGCTGTAGGTTTGTCATAAATGGCTCTTATGAAATTAAGGTATTTGCCTGTTATACCTATCTTCTTCAACCTTTTTATCATGAAAAGGTGTTGCACTTTGTCAAAGGCCTTTTCAGTATCAATTGAGATGATCATGTGGTTTTGTTTGCCAGTTTCTTGATATGCTGGATTACATTAATTGATTTCTGTATGTTAAACCAGCCTTGCATCTGTGGTATAAATCCCACTTAGACCAATAGTCTTTATGAACACTGATGCTAACATCATTAATATTGTACTAGAAAATGGATTCAGCAGAATACTGAAAGGATTTCCCTCCATGACCAAGTGGGATTTATTCCTGGAATACAAAGATGGTTCAACCTACAAAATTCAATCAGTGTAATAAACCATATTAATAGAATGAAGGGAAAAGTACTATCATGATTTGAATATAAAATGTCCCTTAAGGCTCATGTGTTAAATGCTTGATTGCCAGCTAACGGGCTTTGGGAAAGTGACTGGATCATGATAGCTCTAATTTCACCAGGGATTAATTCCCTGATCGATTCCTAGTCCGGTGGCATTATTGGGAGGTGGCATAAATGGGGAAGTAGGGCCCGGTTGGATGAAGTAGCTCTCTAGGAGTGTGCCTGGAAGGCATATCTTCTCCCCAGACTCTTCCTGTCTCATTGTCTGCTTCCAGCTGCCACAGTGACCACTGTGCTTCACCAGGACCCCTTCTCCCATCACGTTCTGCCTCAGTATAAGCCTAGTGATGAGGCCAAGTAACCATGAACTGAAACTGTGAAAACATGAGCCAAAACAAACCTTTCCTCCTTTCAGTGGTTTTCCCCAGGCCTTTTATCATAGCAATGGAAAAGTGTACACAAACACATCTCAAAATTGATCATCTCAACTGATACAGAAAGGACACGTGACAAAAATTTAGCACACTTTTATGAGGAAAACACTTGACAAACAAGGACTAGTAGGAAACTATCTTGACATAATAAAAGCCATCTAAAGAAAACCTACATCAAAGGCTACACTCAATGAAAGATTAAAAGCTTAGACCATGAAAACAGCCAGGAGGCTCAACTATCTGCCACTTCTACTCAACATAACATTCAAAGTATTATCTAGAAGAATTAGACAAGAGAAAAACTAAATAATGAGCATCTAAATGGCACAGGAAGAAGTAAAATTATCTCTGTTCATAGATGATACAATCTTATATATACAAAACCCTACAGATGCCACGAACAAGAAAAAGAAACTTGTTAGAAATAATAACTGAATCCAGTAATGAAGCAGGAAACAAAGTCGACACTCAAAAAATCAGTTGCATCTCTCCATACTCTAAGCATGAACAACTGGAAAAATTAAGAAAATAATTCCACTTATAACAGTGTCAAAAAGAACAAAATAGTTGGGAATCAATTTGATCAAGTAGGTGAAACACTTGAACTGTGAAAACTACCCAACTTTCCTAAAAGAAATAAAAGGTGTAAATAAATGGAAAGATAGGCTTTGTTCTTGGATGAGAGGATTTAATAATGGCAAAATGTCAATTAAAAAACCCCAAAGGAATCAATAGATTCAACACAATTTCCACAAACTGCCAATTTTTCATACAAAAGCTCATCCTAAAATTCATATGGAATCTCAAATGCCCCTAAATTCTGAAAAATAGAAACAAAACTGAAGGACTTACAATTCCTCATTTCAAATATACTATGAAGTTATAGTCATGAAAACAGTGTGACACTGAAGTACAGACAGACATACAGACTAATGGAATAAAGAGTTCAGAAATAAACCTTCACAGACACAGTCAAATAATTCTGACAAATGTGACCATGCCATTCAATGGGAAATGAGTCTTTTCAACACATGGGACTAGAAAAACTGAATATTCACATACAAAAGAATAAAGCTGGCCCATATGTAATACCATACACAAAAAGTTATTCAAAATAGATCAGGTCCTACTTGTAAGACCTAAAACTGTGAAGCTCATAAACAAAAAGAAGGAAAAAGCTTCACAACACTGGATTTAGCATATTTCTTGGATATGACACCAAAGGCACAGACTATAAAAGAAGAACAACAGATAAAGTGGACTTCATCAAAATTAAAACACTTTGTGGATCAAAACACATTATCAAGCTGTTGTACGCCTGTACTCTCAGCGACTGGGAGGCGGAGCCAGGAAGATCGCGAGTTCAAGGCCAGCTTGAATACACAATGAGTTCCAGGCCAGCCTCGACTACATAGGGAGACCTTGACTCAAAAAATTAAAGCAAAAGATAATAATGAAATAAAATATCTATCAAAAAAGCATAAATGAAACCTTCAGAATGAGAGAAAATATGTGCAAATCCTTTTTGGGGAATAATATTCAGAATATACAGAGAATTCCTAAAACTCAACAACAAAGATATAACCTGATTCAGAGGCGGCTAAAGGATATGGTTGTTGTTGTTAGGGCCATTGAATCGGTATCCAACCCATAGTGACCCTACGTACACCAGATGAAACACTATTGTCAGTGCTTCTCTGTGTTCACACGGTTTTCAATGGTGGACTGACTTTTGGGAGTGGGTTGCCAGGTCCTTCTCCCAAAGGACACGGTCAGGGTTTGAATATAAAATCTCCCAAAGGTCATGTCCTTTAACATTTGTCCCCCAGCTGTGACACTGTCTGTGGAGGTCACAGCATTTTGGAGGTGGCTCTTAGCTTTCAGGAAGTGATATCATTGGGAGCGGGCCTCTGGGGGTTTCTACCCAGACCCACAACCCAGCTCTCTCTCTACTGCCTTCTCATGAAGATGGAAGGGGATCCGCCATAGGCCCAGCCACCGCCACCACCATGCTGCGCTGCCACCATTACAGACTGACACTCTTAACTGTGGGCTCCCAATAGAGCTCCTCCCCAATAAGTTTATTTGGGTTGGTTTTTCTGCTACAGTGACAACAGCTGACTAATACAGAAAATAGGTAACGGAGAGTAGGATCATTGCTATGCAGAAACCTAACGATGGGCTTCCTAGGCCTCTGGAACCTGACTGCAAAAACTTGGAAGAGTTTGGAGATACAGGTGAGAAAAGTCTTGGAAGGCCTGAAGGGAAATTCTGGTAAGAGTAAGGAATACTGGAACTCTGCATTGACAGAAACGCAGGTGGGGGTCTTAGTGTTTTAGAGGAAAAGGAGGACTTAGTGGACACTCAGCTAGAGGTGCTCCATGTTATATTCTAGCAAAGAGAGTGTCTGCATTGTGCCCATGTCCAAACGACTTCAGTGAGGCTGAATTTGAAAGTTAGGAACTAATTCACTTGGTGGATGAAATATCATGAGGACATGGAGGATTGTTTCTGGAGTAGATTGCCAGATCCTTCGCCCAAGCCTGCAGCACCTGGTATCCCCAGACGGTCTACCATCCAAAGACTAACTAGGGGCACCTACTTTGCTTCGGAGATCAGATGGCATGGGATGTCAGGGTGTCATAGTTGAAGACTCACTAATTATTATTGTTGTTTGTTGCCATTAGGTGCTGTTGAGTCAGTGTTTAACTCCTAGCAACCCTATGTACAATAGATGAAACACTATTGTCAGTGCTTCTCTGCTGTTCACAGGGCTTTCAATGGTGGATTGATTTCTGGGAGTGGGTTGCCGGGTCCGTCTCCTAAGCCTACCTCACCTGGTGTTCCCAGGTGGTCTCCCATCCAAGGACTAACCAGGCCCGACCCTGCTTAGCGTTTTCTGAGATCTGAAAGGGTTGGATGCCACAGGGCTACGGCTACAGGCCACTAATCATTAGGGAAATGAAAATCAAAACTATAACAAGATACCACCTCTGTAGGAGTTACTACCAAAAACGCTGAAAAGAACATGTTGGTGAGGTTGTAGAGAAACCAGAACCCTTTATGCACTGTGGGAGGGAAGGTAAAATGTTAAGCCAGTGAAAACAGGATGGTGGTTCTTCAAAAAACTAAAAGTAGAATTACCCTGTAATCCACCAATCTCACTTCTGGGTGTATGCTCAAAAGCACTGGAAGCAGGGTCTCAAAGAGACATCTGTATACACACGTTCACACCAGCATTACACACAATGACTAAGATGTAGAAGCAACCCAGGATCTGCTGACAGATGAATTAATAGGCAAAATGCAGCACATACATACAATGGAGTATTTTCAGCATTAAAAAGAAAGGAAATTCTACCCATGCTGCAACATGGATGAACGTGAGGACATTATGCTAGACAAAATAAGTCACAGAAAGATGGCATCGGATCCCATTTCTATGAGGTACTTAGAGTGGTCAAGATCCTGAAGACAGCCGGGCACAGTGGCGCATGTCTGTGATCCCAGCAGCTCGGGAGGCAGAGGCAGGAGGATCGCAAGTTCAAGACCAGAGGAGTCTGGGTAACTTAGCGAGACCCTATCTCAAAAAGTAAACAGCACTTGCAGAGCATGCAAGCATGACCCTGGGTTCAAGTGCCCAGCACTTGCAGAGCATGCAAGCATGACCCTGGGTTCAACCCCCAGTACTGCAAACAAATAAATTTAATTAATTAATTAATTAATTAAACAAATAAAAAGATCATGAAGACAGAAGGTATAATGGGAAGGGGAAATGGCGAGCTACTGTGTAATGGGTATGGGGTTAAATTTTGCAAGACATAAAGAGTTCCAAGGATGGAGGCGGTACCAAGCATAACATCAGTAATACTGAAATGTATACTAAAAGTTGTTACAAAACTAAATTTTATGTCATATATATTTTACTACAAAAAAAAAAACTGTGGGAAAAGGAAGGACTGAAGTTCTGAAGGATGCTACAACATGATAACTCTGAAGACACCATGCTGAGTGTACAAAAAAACAAATATCATTTTCTTTTGGAGGTGCCTAGAAAACTCGTGGAGACCAAAAGCAGAATACTGGTTGTCAGGGGTACGGAGGAGAGAAAGGAGGGCTTTTTTCTTCATGAGCATGGTTTCAGTTGAGGATGGTAGAAGTCATGAGATGCTCAGGGTGATGGGTGCGCAACTGTGTGAGAGTACTTAATGCCATCAAACAGGATACTCTTTGCTTAACACAGTAAGTTTATGCTATACATGTTTTACTGCAATAAATACAAAGAACAATAATTTTTTTAAGAAAGAATTTGACACTGCTGGGAGCAATCAATGCCATTCCATATAAAGATCTCCAAAACACTACTAATGCAGGAAAAGCCTTCAAGATCAATTTCCCTTTAAATCAGTCATAGTCAAGTCATCATACCACAGAGACACCTGCATCTCCATACTCAATGCAGCACTCTTCACACTAGCAAGGATATGGAACCAACCAAGGTGCCCATCAACAGGAGAATGGATAAAAAATTATGGTACATATACACAATGGAATACTACTCAGCAATAAAAAAGAAATGCCACTTGCAGCAAAATGGATGAAACTGAAGAACGACATCTTAAGTGAACGAACACAAGCTCAAAAAGAGAAATACCATATGTTCTCACTCATATGTGAGAGCTGAATCATACTTAAAGAAAAATCCCTGTACATAAGTCGATATATAGAAATGCACAGTTAAACTTAGTGAAGAAGGGATAATATAAACAGTAGAAAGAAGAAGGGATAGAATTAGCAATGGGAAGCAAAGACTGCGGAAGGTGGGATGGGGAGGAGGATCAATGTAGAGGAATAAATGGGGAGAAGATGATCTCAATGTAAATGATGCACCTTCATGAGTACATGGGAAAAATAGGGGAACATAACCCAAATACGCATATGAGTTTTACTACATATTAGTCAAAAGATCCCATAAAACTTGTAAGTTGATAAAAGTGTGATCAAAAGTGATGTAATAGTTGCACAATGGAAAAAGCCAATGCTGTATTACTCTGTACTCCACCACCATTGGCCAATAAAGGGAGAAAAATATAAATCAGGCATATTAATAAACATACAGACACAATCAAGAGTTCTTCATAACAGAAATATTGAAGACTAAGAACTTGAAATCAAATAAAAAGTTTACCAAATATCTAAATAAACTATGCAATATATTTAACTTTTATTATTGTAAGTCACAAACTTTATGTTATATCAAAGAATTCTGGAAAGTACACAATTTTTTGCACTTATCCTCTTCATAAGGCAATTTTGTGGAAATTAATAGAACAATCTTTACGATGGTTAAAATGCACATACAGAAAATATAAACAAGGAATTTCTCTTACATATTAAATTATTTTTAAAATAAAATTTTAAAAGAAGAATTATGTCTTGGTGGCCTTAATTTTAAGATAACGTCAAAATTAATAAAATGGAGGTTCTAATGTAGCCATAAGGGGGAAGTAATGATTGTTGTGTTGTTGTTGTGGTTGATAGGTGCTGTTGAGTCAGTGTCCAACTCATAGCGACCCTCTGTACAACAGATTAAACACTATTGTCAGTGCCTCTCTGCTATTCATAGGGTTTTCAATGGCTGATTGTTTTGGGGGAATGGGTTGCCGGGTCCTTGTCCCAAGCCTACAGCACCTGGTGTTCCCAGGTGGTCTCCCATCTAAGGACTAACCAGGCCCCACCCTGCTTAGCTTTTGAGATCTGATGGGATCTGATGCCACAGTGGCACTAGGTCTACAGACCGTAAGATATAAGTGAGAACAGAAATTACTTTTAAAATAATATTTCTTGCAAATATCTTAAAATAATATCTCTTGCAAAATAATATCATGGAATTGTAATAATATAGCTTTCCCTAATATATAAGTATAGTTTGGTAATCTCTATGGTGAACTAGGAATAGGTACCATAAATAATAACAATTTTAACCTAAATTTGATGTTCACATAAAATCTTCTTAAATAGGATTCTCCTATCTCATATGAAAGTGGAAAGTATTCATCAGTCTGAATGGAATATCAGAGGTTGGTACAGCTCACCAACTGAAATGAGATACCCCAAAACCTATTTGATTTTGTCTCTCTTAAAATAAAACAGGTTAATCAGAAAATACCTCTAATTTTAAGAACAACACAATAAAAAATGGTGAACAAAAGAAATGTGATAAATTATTTTAATGTTTACTTTTCCTAGAAAAATTTCTTAAAGAAATCATCTTCCTGTAGTTCCAGTAAAATAATAAAAGATTAATATGGCCACCTAGAGGAGAAAACATGATCGACACATAACGCCACCACATTTTTTTTGCTGCTTCTAGAATGTCTGTATTTCAGGTTTATAATACATAACACATTCAACTGAAGGGCGCTCCATGAAACAGACTAAGTGAGCAGAGGCTGAACAATGGTGATTTTGCAGTGGACGTGACAGGTGGTTTTTAATAACGTGCTGAATGACTTTAGGTTAAAGATTACTTAACTATAAAGATGCTTTGCAACAGCCAGTACTGTTAGAAAATTTGCTAGAGTCCCTTTCACTTCTGTAAAGTGGTGATAATCTTACACATCACCATGAATTGTCCTGAAGATTAAATATGATACCAGAATAGAAACTAAGAGTCAGCAGAACACTGGAGGAGCTCAATAAATGGTAGCTCTTATTACCTGATCAGTTTTCCTAACTGGTCTGTCAGTCCCTGTTCAGAGCTTCCCTACACCTTGAGACTCTAGTGGAATTGTTTCTAATATTGGCTGTTCCAAAGCTTCTCTACTGGAATTCATAAAGGGGTTGAAAAATGGATTATAGGGCTCTTGTCAACACTAATGAAGTAGTACTATGTTGCGTAAAAAAATGTACATTTTAAAATGGTTTTCAGCCGGCGTGGTGGTATATGCCTTTAATCCCAGGGACTAAGGAGGCAGAGGCAGGAGGATCACAGGTTCAAG
This sequence comes from Pedetes capensis, assembly GCA_007922755.1. Taxonomy (NCBI): domain Eukaryota; kingdom Metazoa; phylum Chordata; class Mammalia; order Rodentia; family Pedetidae; genus Pedetes; species Pedetes capensis. Next base: position 20,595 of record VMDO01000676.1, on the reverse strand, counting down.
GTCAGAGGCAGCCTGCATAACTTAGCAAGACCGTGTCTCAAAATACAAAGTAAAAACGGTAGAACGCTTGCAGACAGCAGTGTGAGGCCCCGGGTTCAACTCCCCAGTGCCACAAAAATAAAATTAAAATTAAAATTTTTTTTCTAGTTCATGATTCTTTTTAGTTATTACTTCAACTCACATTAGTCAAGCCTAACCTTTGCAAACTTATATGATGACAATATGCAGAATCCCCCATGTCTGTCAGCTTATCGTGCTGTGGGGGCTCGCATGTTGTGATGCTGACAGCCAGGCCACAGGTATCTCAGATACCAGAAGGGCCACCCATGGTGGACAGGTTTCAGCTGAGCTTCCAGACCAAGACAGACTAGAAAGAAGGACCCGGCAGCCCACTCCCCAAACAATTAATCATTGAAAACCCTATGAACAGCAGAGCAGCACTGTCACATGTAGTGCCAGAGAATGGGCCCCCCTGGGTGGAAAGCATTGAAGAAACAATTGGGGAAGAGTTGCCTCCTCAAAGTAGAGTCAAGCTTAATGATAAGAATGGAGTAAAACCCCTGGGACCTCCATTTGTTGATGTGGCATGACTCAAAGTGAGAAGAAACACAGTGGCTGCAACAATGGATTCAAACAATAAAAGGTCATGTACAAGGCAGTGTACGGTAGTGCTTCCTTGTGTTGTACGTAGGGTTGCTATGAGTCAGACTTGACTTGGTGGGCCCTAACAACAACAATACGTGGAATATTCTGTGAGAATAGTAAGGAGGGATGCCAACTCTATCCATACCTTTTCTTGTTCCTTGGGAAAATGAACTGTATCTGACCTAGAGAATGAACCCAAGGGTCCTCAGGGGGTCAGCCTTGCAGGAAGTATTTCTGCAGAGGCAGCTGTGTGACGGTGTAACTACCTGGTGGTGATGCAAATGTGTATGAGAAGCAAATTCTTCCTTGTTCCCAAATTCACACCAGGGGAGAGTAACTACTGAGGGGTGGGGGAAGAAAGGGAACAGGTGGGTTACAGACCCCTTCAACCTCCTTTCTTGACTTTGTAAGTTGATAGGAGTGAGCAGGTAGTAAGAATCCTTAACAACATCGTCTGACTCTGTGTGTGTGTGTGTGTGTGTGTGTGTGTGTGTGTGTGTGTGTGTGCGTGTCCGTGCATGCATGTGCGCACCTGTTGGTGAAGATCAAGCCCAGCGCCCTGCCCAAGCTACGCAGCAGCCCTGACGTCTTTATTACTCTATTCCACTAAAACGTCAATAGGAAGTCACTGGTCAGCGTCAACTGGAAAACGGGGCTTGCTTGAATCCTCCCCATCTCTAATCTCTCCAGCTCCTTAACACTCTCCTTCCATAGGTGATAAAATGTTACCTTGTCCTGTTCTCTGACCTCTTTACTGTCTCCTTTCTTCCTTTGTGACATATTCTCTCCAAACATTCTTTTTCATCAATATGGTCCACTCTCTCAATGTCTATCTCTAAGCGCATGTAACCTGGAAACCTCCCCCTAACACAAGTGATGACAGCAAGCTCATCAACCATTTCCAACTCCTTAAATATCCTCCCTTTTTGCTGTTGTTGTTAGGTGCTGTCGAGTTGGTGTCCGACTCATAGCAACCCTATGTACAACAGACAAAACATTATTGTTGTGCTTCTCTGCTACTCATAGGGTTTCTAATGGCTGACTGTTCTTTGGGAGTGGGTTGCTGGGTCCTTCTCCCAAATATCCTGCCTCATCACCTACACAAAACCTACTCCCCACTGCCAACGAACGACAGACCCTGCTCTGCATTTCCTGTTTCTGTTATGACTCCATCATTGTCCCAGACACCCCTCCTGGACGCAGGGTCTTCTCAGATGCTTCCTTCCTTTTTCCTAACATCCAGACACTCAGTTCCTAAATCCAGTCCATTCTGCTTCCATAACACCTCCCTTGTTCTCCTAGATTCCTACTGTCACTACTGTGTTCAGGTTTTGATCATTTTCCAAGGAGATTATTCAAAGACTCTCTTCCCTGACGTCTTTTCCGAGAGTGCTCTTGCCATGAACCTTTCTACCATGCACCACAGCTCATGGCAGCAAATGGAATGCGATCCTTAGTCAGGGAGGCTCTGGAGGCGTCAGTCCTGACGTCTCTCTCTGATTCTGCCTCTGCTCCCCTTGTGCACACAACCCCAGCCCCATCACACCAGCGTTGCCGTCTGGTGGACTTCACCTCCGTCCTGAGCCACTCCCCACCTGTCACGGCTTCACACTCTGCGGCTCATGAAGATCCCTGTCCTTTGTCTTGTTGCCAACTTTCTCCTGGTCCGTAAAAGCTGACGCCAAGCCTCATCTCCCACACGGGGTCTCTCACGCCTTCCCCGAGAGGGCAGCACTCACCGCCCTCAAATCCCCCGCATCCTTGTCCTTCTTCCGCATGCTTGCCTGTGAGCATGTCCCTAACTTACTGTCCCTTGCCATTGCTTTCCTCTGTGATCTGGGGCTCTGACATCTCCCTCTCTAAACAAATTCTCCTGCTCTTCTCCTACTCCATGGAATTTATTTTGGGCTTTGATGTCTTAATGAGCAGTAACCTATTCCATACAGGCCTGGAGTCATATCACTGTGCCATCCAATCCCGTCAGATCTCAGAAGCTAAGCAGGGTCGGGCCTGGTTAGTCCTTGGATGGGAGACTGCCTGGGAACACCAGGTGCTGTAGGCTTGGGAGAAGGACCTGGCAACCCACTCCCAAAAACCAGTCAGCCATTGAAAACCCTATGGATAGCAGAGAAGCACTGACAATAGCGTTTCACCTGTTGTACACAGGGTCACTATGAGTTGGATACCGACTCGATGGCACCTAACAACAACAAAATCAATCTACTCTGGGTGTTTTATCAGTTAATTTAGGATAGAAATGTGTAGAAAAGTACAGGATAGGCCCTGCATATCTGGGTACACTGAACAGAGAAGGTGACCACAGGCTTTTGTACCAGTTCCAAAGGAAAAGGCAAGAACTAAAGCCCCACCAAGGCTGGACCTCTCCCCTCTGCTTTTCCACAGACATCTGGGCCATGCTGGAATAACAGGCCCAGAGGGGGAAAGCAGTCAAGACAGCAGGCAGAACAGTGTGAGAAGGAAAAGGAGAGAACAGGAAACAAATCCGAATCTGCAGCTGCAGAAAGGGAGGAACTGAGGGCCAGACTGCAGGCTCACGGCGGGCTCGGGGGTGCTCATTACCATGAGCATCTTCCAGCTACACTGACTAGGGACTGACTTTCCCGTCAGGTACCAGACACCAGCTAAAAAAACAGTACATACAGATCGTTTGCTATTCAGGACAACCCTCCCAGGTGGGTATTATCTACACTGTAGACATAATGAAACATCTAAAAACAATTAACAATTCTGTAGCTCATATGTTACCAGACAGCCAAAATGTCAAGAAGGATCAGATTTCATGATTGATTCTCCTTCTGCTCTATCATTCCCACACCAGAGGTGCCCACAAATTGGAACCTGGCTGTGATGTTTCCCCTTATTTAGTTATCTTTGTAAGCACGTCTGTTTTACCTCGTACTACAAAGGCATTTTTAAGAGTGGTTGTTGTTAGGTGCCATCAAGTCTGAGTCACAGCGACCCTCATGGGGTTTCCATGGCTGATTGTTTCGGGATTGCCTTGGGAATGGATTGCCACGTCCTTCTCCCATTTTGGCAGGGCTGGGAATCGAACCCAGGACCTCAGAGACTGCAGAGCAGCGCTCTACCCACTGAGCCAAGTCCCAGCCCTTTGAGAGTGGAGCCCATGTCTAATGTTTTACTTTTTTCCTTGCATCCATTAACGAGTATACTATCTAATAATCATACAGTATTTGGTTCATGTATTATTACACCTGTGGGCTGGGATTTGGCTCAGTGGGTAGAGCGCTGCGCTGCAGTCTCTGAGGTCCCGAGTTCAATTCCCAGCACCACAAAAATGGGAGAAGGGCCTGGCAACCCACTCCCAAGGCAATCCCGAAACAGTCAGCCATTGAAAACCCTATGAGGGTCGCTATGAGTCGGATACCGACTTGACGGCACCTAACAACAACAACATACTAGTAGAAATAAAAATGAGGTATACCAATCTATGTTGTTGATAGGCGCCACTGAGTCGTGTCCAACTCATAGCACCCCTCTTAGGATTTTCAGTGGCTGAATATTTCAGAATTGCCTAGTCAAAACAAAAATAGATCATTTGGCCCCTTTGGGAACTTACCCACTAGCGTAACAGGCCCTAGATGGGCTGGGTGCAGTGGTGTACAACTGTAAGCCCAGTGACTCAGGAGGCTGAGGCAGGTGGATCATGAGTTTGAGGCCAGGGGCAGCCTGTATAACTTAGTAAGACCCTAACTCAAATAAATAAATAAATAAATAAGCTGAGGGTGCAGCCTAGTGGTGGAGCACTTGAGAAGTACGTGAAGCCCTGAGTTCAACCACCAAGTACAAAAAGGAAGGAAGGAAGGACAGGAGGAAGGAAGGAAGGGAGGAAGGAAAGGAGGGAGGAAGGGGGGAAGGAGGGAGGAAGGAAGGAATTAACAAGCCCTAAAAACAAGTCACAGCTACAAAATCAAGCCTGGTTTATGTTTGTGTGGAATAAAAATGGTATCTAGAATACACTGTTCTTTCTTTCACGTCAGGATATAAAGATAATAACTACTATGAGGAGTCATTCTATCAAGCAAATGAGTGATGGATTTAAATAGGAAATCAATACACTTTAATTAACAGCAAATCCTTTTTATTTCTACTGCAGAAAGATGTAAAAACATCTAAGAGTGGACTTGTTTCTTCTAAGTAGGTTCAAAAGTCCATGTCAGCACATGGAGACAGAATAATCCTCAAAACCACTGAACTCCTTGAAAACCCCTTCAACTGTTTTTAAGGCAGAGTAGTCCCAGTTCTCAATAAATCCCCCCCGGCTTTTCTTCCCGCACAGAACACATCACCATGTCTTCCGCTGGGTGCCACGCAAGCATCTGGCTGATGTTGAGGAGACCCATTGAGTTAAAAAGCACAGATTTACACACTGAAAACACATTCAGCCCTGTGAGACATCCAGGCCCTCAGCACCCGCAACAGGTCCACAGGAACCCAGACCATCCGAGACAACGGCACGTCCTCATCCCCCACGTCAGGCAAGTGGGGCATCCGCTCGTTTCTCACATTATTTCAGTTATTTGGTGTTCGCTTTAGGGTGCTTTGGTCCTGGTTTTGATTTGGGGCTTCAGCCCAAAGATCTGAACATGAATGAGTGATACTGTCAGAAACTAACTCGACCGTCCATGCTCCCTGTCTACGGGGTCACCAAGGTGCCTGGAGTTCTAGACGCAAATCATCTAATGAGCCAGTGTGTCACGTGAAAAGCAGAGCTGTCTTACCTTCCTCCACAGACGCCTCGCTACTGTACCCGTCATACTCGGCAGACAGAGGGCTGTACTTCTGCCTCGTTTCCCACGCATAGCACTTCTGTCTGGAATCCACCAGCGGTAATCTAGAATGGTGAGTCCTGGATAAGGCCTCGTGGTATTTACCCAGGGCTTCATCTTCACTTTCAGATGACGAACCGTGCTCATCTTTGTCCATGTAGGAATTATCTAGTTGGAATGACAGGGAGAGGAAATGACAATTTTAATATGCTGAAGTTTGACAAGTGTGTTAAAGCTTATATATATACACATATATATGTATATACATATACATATACACACAAATAGGTATATGTGTCTATATAGGCACACACAAACTCATGAAAAAACACAAACATCCACAAACATATGTCAGCACATAGTGAAGCCAATTAAAGACAAAAGAATCCTTGCAGTTACTGAAACCACTGAAAATCTCCTGAACTTCATTTACCATATACTATATGTGTATGTATACATATAAACATATATATATACATATATACATATATGTGCATGTATACATATAAACCTAAATTTTGAGCTTTAGAGAAATAGAGCTTCTCATATGAAAAGCCCAAGCTTTAGATTTTTATGTTTTAATAGAAAAAAAATCTCATCAGATTAGTCACAGTCATAATCTTAGTCACAGAGACTTTTCAACCTTGTCACATAGAAAGAAAACTGTAGTGTCTGACATGTTACACAATTATATAAAGGATCAGTAACGTGCAAATGAGGTTATAAGTACTTCCAGTATGTACAGATCTCATTTAAATAATTCATGTTATAAGATACATTTGTTATTTCCATTTTGGCCAATATTCTCAAAACCAGAAATGTTTGGTTCTAACAGTAAAGTTGAAAAATGGACAAACATACAAAGGGTGGATAATCGGTACAAGTTTTCTAGAGAGCAAACTGGCAAAATGGATCTAACGTTCCAATTTGCATTGGATCCATTTCTACGAATTTGTCAAGTCCATTTCTAAGAGAATTCAGCTTAAGAAAATAATAGGTGAGCAAAGATATGTGTTTGATTGTTAGGTGCCGTGGAGTCGGTATCCAACTCATAGTGACCCTCGTAGGGTTTTCAATGGCTGACTGTTTCGGGATTGCTTTGGGAATGGATTGCCAGGCCCTTCTCCCATTTTTGCGGTGCTGGGAATTGAACTCGGGACCTCAGAGACTGTAGAGCAGCGCTCTACCAACTGAGCTAAATCCCAGCATGTGTTTGAGATATATGTTAAAAGCAAAAGAAAACCAAAATAAAATACAATCAAAATGTCCATCCCTGAGTCTGCCTTAAGTAAGTTAGGATACATCTGTGCAATGTTATGGACTATGGACTATACAGCCCTTAAAAACAAGGTAAAGTTGCAAGTACTCATAGGGAAAAAAATCACTACAACATGTTGAAAGAAAAGAAAGGTTATAAAATCAAAAGGTAGTATAATTATATTTCTACTTTAAATATTTATACTGGGATGCCAAAAACGTATATACACTTCAAGAGATATCATCCATGCTTTACTTTTCAAAGTTGAATTATGGTAGCAGAGCATATTATGACGTCTGCTCAAAAGATTATTGCTGTTGTTAGGTACCGTGGAGTCGGCGCCCGACTCATAGCAACCCTACGTACAACAGGCAAAACACTATTGTCAGTGCTTCTCTGCCATTCATAGGGTTTTCAATGGCAGGTTGATTTTTGGGAGTGGGTTGCCAGGTCCTTCTCCCAGCTCAAAACGTGGTGATCATCAAATCAATGCTAGTGCCGCCATGTGACAGCCAGGGCAGCCACAGCAAAGGAGGGAAGCGCGAATGTCATTCAGGAGCACAAGACCACGTGGAAGCGCTATGGGAAAGGCAAGAATGTGGTAGAGGCACAAGGAAAATGGAGGTGTGAGTATGCAAAAGACCTTCCAACGTGCCTCACCACTGCAGCATTCGGGGTAAGTCTGAGGCTCGGGGTGCTGTGTGTGACACACACGAGGGAAGATCGGGGAGGCCTCGCACAGCAAGGACCCCTGCTGCTTCTGCTCTGATGTCGCAACAGTTTGCAGGCTTGCCAAGTGATGAGCATGTGAGTCAGGAGTTAGCAGGATGGGAATAGGACTTCTTCTCTTTTTTCATTTTGTGCAGTACTGGGGGTTGAACCCAGGGCTTCACAGCTTGCCTGCTTTGCAAGTGCTGGACCACTGAGCTGCACCCTCAGCCCATTTTTTTTTTACTTTTTGAGACAGGGTCTTGCTAAATTATGCAGACTGCCTCTGGTCTTGAATTTGCGATGCCCCTGCCTCTGCCTCCCCAGTTGCTGAGATGACAGGCATGCGCCACCGCACCCAGCCCTACACTGCATTCTTAAAACCGCAAACTGGACACTCTTCATCCCGAGATGTGTATACATTTTCTGACACCCTCTGAACATGTATAGACATACACACACCCCACTCACTCTTACAGTCAACATACACACACAGGCATGCAGTGGATGTATGCAAGGAAACACCAGACTGCTGACACGTGTCACCTGTGGAAGTGGGATTGCTAGGGCACTTGTACTTAGATATACCTAAATTTCAAACAGGGCTTAAAAGGTATAAATTTTCTACCATTTTACAAAGCACTCGCTGTGGTCAGAAGTCATTTCTTCATGAGGTGACAATGTGTACTGCCCAATATGTATGCGATAGTCAGGTGTCCATTTAAATTTAAATTAATTAAAGTTAAATAAAATTTAAAATCCAGTTCTCTACACTACTAGGCACGGATGAAGTGCTCAATAGCCGCCCATGGCTAGTGGTTCCTGAATGGAATAATACAGAGAGGAAGAACGTGGCCACTGAAATTCCACAGAATAGCACCGAGGTGACAGCCGGGTCCATCTAGAACCAAGGCCTCTGACTTCCAGTCCAGAGCCGGAGAGCCCCGTGTGCGATTATTGCAGCAACAAGGCTGCAGGCCCCTTCTAAACTCCTCTGTGGTCAAACTTCATCCCCTACAAAACGTTCCCTGAAAGGTCCTTACACTCGGCAACAGGGAAGGAACTCTGCCTCCTGTGTCTCTACCTTATGACTCCTGTGCCAGAGCTCAGCACGGAGGCACTAGGACAGGACCCTGAAGCTACGGGAAGGGTTACCCCCTGGGTCAAAGCTGTTTTGGGACTATAGCATGTTGAAGTTCCGCATGGACGTATTCTGGAATCCTTGGGAGATTCTTGGTTTTTCTAGTGCCAGCCTGTTTCTTAATGAAAACAAGGCAAAATGAAATTTAAAATGCTGTAGTACGACTTACAATGTGTTCCTGGTATCCATCTTATCATTATTTTCTGAATAAAATAATAAGCAAACTATGTTATTTTATTTATTTTTGCTACTTCCAGTAAAAGGGCTACCAGAACTAAATCTGGGCTACCAAAACCCACTGAACTTGACGTTCAAAACCCGCTGTAAGAACAGACCCTAACATAGAGACATTTCCACAAATAGGTGTTCCTCCTAAATGAGCCCATCCATCTTTGGTCAGCCTCTAGCATTTAAAAATGATCCACATCATCAATAAATAGCAGTATCTATTATGTGTGAGTCACACACCAGAACTGAAAAAAGTTTTCCTCATTTCCATTGCTACTCGGGTTTTTTTTTTTTTTGGTACTTTATGATAATCCGAATTTACATAAAAACTCCAGATGTATGTTTTAGAAATGAAAGCCAGTATATGTTTGGCCCTGTGATTACATCAGCAATAAACAGAAAGGACTAAGGGTTAGCAGAAGTAATTACTAGCAGTATGAAGTACAATAATGTTTGGAAAATGATCACAAATATTGTGTTTAAAAAACTATAAACATCTACTAGAATCTTAGTTCTGTATTTGAAAAACCTTGTAAATAATAATATATTGCTCATGTATAGCCATTGTGAACTAGAACAATCATATAAAAGTTTTAATGTATGGCTAAATGAATAAAAACATACCCCAAAGCATGATATTCAATAAAATAAGATTCACTGCTCTTAAAGAAAAATATAAAATATGTTATAGAGATCTTCACTAGGGAAGAATTGAAGAGGAATGTTGTATAAACTACCTAGGAATTAGATATAAAAATATAAAAATTTAAAATATAAGCACACCAAATAAACTCTGACTGAAGGATGAAAACTACTTAAGAAAACGATGGAATTTCTGTTCACTAAGTGGTCGTTAAGGAAAATGAAGACTACTGAAAAACTAGCCAAATAAGGTAAGGATTGGCCACATTCAGTGGTATACAAATTATGTGAATGATCTTGAAATGATTGTGGAAAAAAAAACTGAGTGGCTGAAAAAGTATCTCCCAGCAAAGAGAATACAAGAAAATCTTCAACAGGATACATAGAGAGGAAAATTGAGAAATTTGAATGTTTCCCTAATTTAAAAAAAAAGTCAAGAGAAAATTTAATCATTCACACCACCATTAGGAGGCCTCACCTTTTTCTGGCATTATCTTAGAATATTTTTCAGTTTTACTCTTTGTTCCTTTCTTAGCGAAATTGGCTCCGTTTTTCTTCATTTTTACGTCTCCTTTCATTTTGTATTTTGTTAGATTGATTTGTTCTTTGATTTTTACAGGAAACTTATCTTTAGAATTTGTTGATGGTCCTGGGCGTATGACTTCTTTCATAGCGGATTTCTGTATCATCTGTCTGTTACTTGTCAAAATATCTTTTGGAGAACATTCATTTCCTGAGGACTCATTCCCTTTGAATCCTTTACTTTTAGTACGTTCTTCAACCGTCTTTAAATTACCAGAATCTCCTATATCAGTAAGATACGTATTGTTATTGGACTGCCCTATTTTCTCTGTATCTCTTCCCAAGAACTCATGTTGAGCTTTGGTACATTCTTCTATCTTACGATTATCTGTAGCAGGGTATTTCTTTTGCTTGTACGACATGTTCATTCCATTGGTAGCTTTCTGATTTTCTCTCCCTTCTTGATGATATCTTACCTCTTTTAAGTCATTCTGACCATTACTGGAGATTTCGAATCCAGCATTTTTACATCTGTCTGTACTTCCAAGCTCCTGATAAGCAGGTCCACTCCTTGCTTTCTGCTTGATGACTGATACCTCACCGTGACTCAGGTGGCTTTTCAGAGCAGAGACACCAGCCTTCCGAGTTTTTTGATATTCTGAGAGCGTCTGCTGCCTGTCATCCACATGGCTGAGCCATCTTTCTTCATGCCTTCCTGGCTCTTGCTTTTGTGAAGGTGAAGCATTGTAACAATGGAGCTGCTCTGCTCTGGGCTGTAAGCTGGACTGGGTTTTCTGACAAGCAGAGACTTCTGGTACCAGGGTGTTCTGGGGGTGCAAGGCCTCTACAGCCTCTTCTGCTGCCCCAGTTTCCTCGTCGGGCCGAAAGCCCTGGATCACACTTGTCACCTGCTCAGCAACTGAGTCAGTGAGCGCACAGCCGACCTCCCCAACAGCAGCCGTCAAATCTTCCATGGCACTGCTGAGGGTGCCCACCAGGGAGGACATGGAAGGGAGATTCTGCTGGAAGCTTTTGAAAAACGCCATTTTCCAACGTCTGGCTCCTAAAAAGTGCAGTAGTGGAATTTTCTCTTCTCAAAATATCAACCACTTTGGAACTTGAATCCCATCTACTTAAATGTCGCTAATCATTAGCTCAATATCAGTATTTCACACTGTGGCTTGGGAGCTTTCTGTAGATGCTCTGTGCATTGAAAGAAATATGTTGAAGTAAAAACTCTTCCAAAACAAATCAAACCACTTGGTTTGAACGTGATGGCATTGTTTCCCACTCGATAGCTACCATAACAGGAGCAAGACAATATTTTCCCCTCAAATACTATTGGCTTTAATTCTATACCTGGAAGAACAAGTATGAAAAGGATTTTTATTATGGACTTTTAGTTTACTTATTAATAGTATATGTAAAGGAACTACCCTACTAACAGACTTATCAGTATCATTTCAAACTAAGAAAATTATTAAGAGAAAATAAACAATTTTGCACAGAGGTAAGTAGAGAGAAGAGCAGGTACTGGTATCTCCTGAGTGGTACAGGCAAGGCATTGTCATAGGTACATCTTATCTTACTTGATTTTATCATAACTATTGTTGTTGTTAGGTGCCATCGAGTTGTATCTGACTCATAGTGACCCTCATAGGGTTTTCAATGGCTGACTGTTTTGGGATTGCCTTGGGAGTGGATTGCCAGGTCCTTCTCCCATTTTGTGGTGCTGGGAATTGAACTCGGGACCTCAAGAGACTGCAGAGCAGCACTCTACCAACTGAGCTAAATTCCAGCCCATCATAACTATTAGATAATTATTATTTCAATTTAGTAAATGAACGAAAAAAGAGACTCAAACATTAAGAAGGTCTCTGAGATCTTTTCAAGGGCTCCTGAAGAGTCAAGCTAGCTCAACAGTAACAGGACAGGGATATTTAACCTTCCTGTCATTTGCTTACAAGGACACACTGGCTTTCCAGAGGCCACCAGGCAAAGTGAATGGAGGAGTTACTAGAATCCAGCTGTTTCCTATTATGCCGGCCATTAAAAGAGATTTGCAAAATATGTAAACATGTCACTCTTTTTCCTCTTCTTTTTGGTTTGAAAATAGTTTCTTAACTTAAAAATGTTATTTAGAGCTGGGTGCGGTGGTGCATGCCTGTTATCCCAGCAACTGGGGAGGCAGAGGCAGGAGGATCACAAGTTCGAGACCACAGGCAGTCTGTGTAATTTAGCAAGACCCTGTCTCAAAAAGTAAAAAAATGGGCTGAGGGTGCAGCTCAGTGGTCCAGCACTTGCAGAGCATGTAAGCGTGGAGCCCTGGATTCAATCCCCAGTAC
>VMDO01000675.1:224007-269183 GCA_007922755.1 Pedetes capensis | reverse complement strand
ATTTTTTAACAGATATAACCCAAAACTGGATTCCTAACAAATACTTTAGTGTTTCCAGATTATACTAAGATGGCACAACCTATAGAGATACACTGAAGAAAATTTTGACAAATTCATTTCAGACATAAACATGACAGATGAACTTTGTTATGCCAAGCATACATGAAAACACTTTAAAAATTCTAAATGAATCTCTTTTGAACTGTGTCTTTTTCTGGTAAAGAGATTTGCCTATATATTTCCAAATTTAAAATTCCTTCCAAATTCAAAACTACAATTTTGAGATGAGCTCTAAAATCAGTTTGGTTTCTGAAATAAAATACAGATTTATAACAATTACCCAAACACCTACTACTGGACTCCAGAAACAGAAGGGAAGGACACTACATTATAGCCCTTGCACAAACCACCGCAACCAGAGTGGGAATAAATTTTAGATTTTGTTTGAGAAAGACAAGTTAATAGAAAGAGTGAGGGTGGCAGGTGGTGGAAACAAGATAGAACGAAGCCTCAGAAGTTGCATTTTAAATTAAGGTACCCATGTAAAGAAAGAAAAACAATGATCAGGAGAGAGTTAAGGAAAACTGAAACCTTTAAGGACTGGGGTCTGCAAAACCTAGTATCTTCTCATCAAATATAAGAGGAAATCTCAAAACTTGAACTTATCGGAAATAAAAATGAAAACTCAAACTATTTTATTGAGATCATATTAAATGAATGGAATTAAAAGTGCAGGAAGAAATTAAGGATTTAGAAAAAGCATATGAAAATACCTAAATCATTATTTGGCAGTCACCAAAAGGATGAAGGAAGGAAATGTGACTTCACTGTCCAGGTTAAAATAATCCCCAGACTAAAATAGAAAGCAAATTCTGGCTGGGGCAGACCATCCGTACAGTGTGTGACTCTGCTTCCCTTTCAGTTCCATGACCTCACAAATCCGGAGCCTCCTGCCTTGAGTGTTGCCTGAGCCATGGTCTGCCAGATCCTCCCTGGCTCCCATGCTCCACCCTCCTGAGCCACACCAGGCAGACAGTGGTTTCCCTTCCCTCCAAACACATTCTCTCTTCAGGGGCCGAGTTCCCGACTTATCCATTGCCCTCCTCCTAGTAATGCCTACGTGACCCTCGGAATCCCCCTCTCTCACCCAGCCTCACCTAACCTGCTGCAGAGGACAAGGGACAGCCGTGGACTGGAATGTCTAACCTCCTCGCCTAGGGGGCCTTTAGCAGTTAATTATCCTTTCTAAAACTTGTTTTTCTTATCTGAGAAATCTGGTTAGTAATACCTTCCTCTGAGGATGTCTTTGAAGAGTCAGTGAGATAATGCACATAACCTCTTGGCATCAGAGCCTGGCTTGTTACGGTGAGCTCTCAGTCAGTAGTAGTTACCAACCCTTTTTCGAAATAACTATCAAATTTCAGGCTCTGGGTCTCCATAGCCTGTAATTTTTGTGAGGGTTGGGAGCATATCTTGTAGCCTGTATATCTTTGGCACCTGTCATGGGTTCTAATAAGTCATAGTTACTCAAAAGAACCTTTGCAGAATGAGCACTGGCCTGAGCTGCTTATAGTTTCCAGAGCCCAAGTGCAGGTGGCCACCACGCCTGCATCCACTGTCCAGTGCTGCACGTTGTTCTAACCTCTAGCGTAAAATCCTGACAGGGCAGAAGCAAGCTTTGATACCTTTCTCTGGCAGAGGGGCATTTGTTAGGGAGGGTGGCAGGGCAACTTGCATTGCCTTCTGCATATCTTCAGTCTCCCTCAAAATTTCCACATTCAGATTCAGTAATTTAGGAAATTGTATATCTATTAAATAAACACCATTAAGACACCATTAAGAAATATGTAATAAAAGTAAATGTTGAAATTTAGCAAAAATAATTTAGTATTTCTTTCTTCCCTTCTGCAGATGTCTGCTTACTCTTTTCATTTTGTTTCAGTGTGACTTGAGTTTAAAATATTTTAACTTACTAGTATTCTAAAAATATTTTCTGATCAACTAAGTTCAGCCCCTCTAAAAAAGTTTATACTGTATTTTATATTCTAAATTACTGCCTTGCCAAGGCCCTCTATGTCTATAATAACGATAACCATCACCTTTCTGATCCCAAACAAATGAAAGCTTCTAGCTGCCTTGAAAATAAACTTGAGACTAAACTAAAAAAAAAAAAATTTAAGCTCCAAACAACCTTTGAGTTTGCAGTGGAGTGAAATAATTTGCTTTTCCTGCTCTTAAGCCAGAGCAAACAGATACAGTGTGTGTCAGGGCCATATTCAAACATTACCTGGCCTGAGCACATCCTTTTCTGGGTTCTCCGAACACTACAGAGAGCAGTGTTTACATTATGGGCATAAGGACAGAACTCCCACCTCTAACTGTGCAGTTGGAGAAAAAGACAGTATCTTCTTTCCCTTAAGTAAGGATGGGAGAAAACGCATGACACAGTTGCAGTCCCACTAAGTTTGGAATAGAGAGGAGCAAGATCATTTAAAATAATCAAGGTACAGACACCTGAGAATGCATCTAATTGTCAAGATTGTTTTTACAAATTACAAGCAGTATGGGTTTTCAAAATATTGAATCTAAGAGTAGTGTAAGCACTCAGCAAAATCATGATGACACTGATTTTGTTCAGCAGGCGCTTAACTAAGCACGTGCAAGATTCTACGTTCCTAGCTGGATGCTCCCGGCACAGAGACAGAGATTCCAGGGGTGAGCCAGTCTCTGAACTCATGAATTCTGCCGTCTTGTCTCATGCTCAGCCCTCTTACCACCATGAACAGAGTATCTGGTAGCCTGGAGGAAGAAGCAGCTACTTCTTTGGGGTCCTGGCAATGGCTTCCCAGATTAGATGAAGAGTTTATTGCGCGGAAAGAGGTGGAAGGATAATGTGTACAAAGGAAGAGCGCTATGGACGTGGGGTGGGAAGGACTTCCCATGCCAGATTTAGGCATTTTGATTTTACCCCAAGTGCAGTGGGGAAGCAGGAGAGTCTAAGATCTGGACTTTGGGGAAGCAGGATACTGCCTTGTTGAGAGAGATGGGCAGTGGAAGTGGGAAGGTCAGATGTGGGCATTTTTTGTTGTTTGTGATAGAGCACGTACCATTTGGTGACTGACCAAATACAGGACAAGGGATAAACTTTCAGGAGAGCAGTTGGCTTGTCAGTGTGATGTGAATATGCCAGGAGTGATGGCTCCCTCCCTCCCTTCAGCCAGCCAGCAGGTGGTCCTGGATTACCTGACTCAATAGCAGCATCTGCAGGAGATGCAAAGGAGAGAGGCCGGTGCTCTCCTCCTCCTTCCCCACCTGCCTCACCCTCACCTCCATCTCATTTCCTAAACACTGCTAGCTGTTGAGTAGACAGGCAACCAGAGCTGGACCCAGTGGATGGGTGGGATTGGAACAGACTGAGATGACCCTTAGTTCCCTCCAAAGGTAATCTGTGATCCAGGTGGCAGGGAGGTGGTAAAGATGGCCACTGGAGTAAAGTTAGGCGCAGCTCAGGGAAGCTATGTGTGCAGAAGGGCCCTTCCCTGCCTCCTTCACGCTGTCTTGTGCAACCAGGAGAGAATATTTAAGAGACTTGGAAAAGTTCTGTTGTACCCCATGGCCTTCCAGAACGAGGTCATCATGCCCACTGCTGGGCAGATCTGGACCCATTTTCTCTCTGTGCTTTTCTTTGTCATTCAGATTCAACAAAATCTGTACTGTGATTTGGCTCATGGCTGATTCTGGCAGTGGGGCAGAGAGGAAACGTGTCTTCTCTGGGGCCTCCGGGACAGCAACCTTCACTGACTGTGTATCACGTAGCAAACCAGGGAGAGATGTGTTTAACACTGTGTCTTAGAATGGCATTTCTCCACTAAGGGCCTTGACCTATTTATTGGTGGTCACATGGCCAATTTAGCAGGTTGGGGGCAACAGTTGTCATAATTTTATATAAGTAAAATATAACAAAATAGAAATATCCAGATAAAGTAAGAATAATTTGATGAAATTTGCATCCATTGTATGTGTGAATGTGCTGTGATAATATAAAATGTACTTCTGAGTCGACCAAAGTTTTTAAAATGCATCGTGTGGGCTGCTTATGAGAGCCGTGTGTTGAAATGAGAGCCTAGGTGGAGTTTTGAGTATAAACCTGGAAGCCAGATCCCCAGGTCCCTGTGGGAAGTTGATTCTAGCCTTAGCCTTCCTACACATGAACTTGAGTGCACAGCTTTTTGCAAGGTGGAGACATCTTTGTTAAGCAGGTACCTATTTCTTAATTTGAAAAAAAATAAAAACTTTTTAGTAGATGCATTAGTTTGCCAGAGCTGCTACAGCAGGGTGCCACAAACCAAGTATCTTCTAACAGAGGGACACAGTCACCTGGTTCTGAAGTCAAGGTGTTGGCAGGGCCATTGTTCTGCTGTGGGCACCAGTGATGTGTCTCAGGCCTCTATGCCCTCCCTGGCTTGGAGCTCCATAACTACTACTTCACGTGGCATTCTTCCTGTGGGCAAGTCTGGCTCTGTGTCTAAATTTCCTATTTATGAGGACACCTAGACACATTGACTCAGGGCCTAATGACCTCATTTTCACTTAACAACTTCTGTAAAGGCCTAGTTTCCAAATATACTTCTAATTCTGAAGTTCGAGGAACTTGGACTTGAGTGTCTGTCTGTGGGGCAGTACGTTCAACCAATAACAACATATTTGAGATTTCCACCAAAAGTCAAGAGAGCGGTAAGTATATTTTCCTGTGCTGTTGGAATGAAGCAGTCCTATCGGTGGAAGTCTTTCTTTTGTCTCTTTGTTCTGCACCTCACCAGATTCCTTTCAGGGTTGTCTAAAAGTTCATGTCTTGTGAACATTGACACCTGCAGCTCTTAGCACTTATCTTTTGATTAGGAAAATCTATTTGCTCCTGGATGGCAGTGGTTTGTTTGCATTTCTGCTGGCTGGTTGTTACATTCTTAATAACAAAGTACAAAAATAAAACTGTAAACAAAGCTGGTTAAGCTTCCAAGAAGGAATTGTGAGATGTTCCCCTGAAGTCACAGGCACAGAGTTAGCTGTGAGCTGAACTGAGACTCACACATTCATTTTCCGGAAGGAGTAGGCAGCCCTGCATATTTTGCTTTTCATTTTACTGTGCCTGCGCAGGGTCAACCCCAGACCTAAGCAGCAGGACACCGGCACCCCTCACTCCCCGACAAAGTGGAGCTCCGTGAATGCCCTATGTGTGGACAAACTGGATACATCAAGTGAGAGTGGCCCCCATGTTTTTAGAGGAAGGAAGGAAAGAGAACTGTGCTACTGCCCTTACTGCTAGTCCTCTAAGAAAGTTTCCCCAGGAAAACTCCCCCTTAGCACATTCTATAGCCGGAGTTCCCAGAGAAAGCTTTTGCCTAAGGCTTGGCTTTCACTGCCTCACAGGTCTTTCTTATGCTTTGTTTTTTAAATCCCCATAGATGGGTTTCCTACTTTTTTAAATGAACATAACCTAATCCTTAGCATTTACTCCTTTTTTCTAGCCTTTCAGTACTCAAGGAACACTTACAAGCTATTTCTTTTATCTAAAATCAATTGAAAATGTATTTAAGTGGTGTGGCTAAATATGCAAATTATGTTAATTTTTCGGTAGTGTGCCACTACACCTATTAGGATGTGAGCTAATTGCACTATTTATGATGACAACTGAAAAGGAAGTTGAGTGCAATGGTTGTTTGATCTAATAATTAAAGTTCATTCTGAATGCCCATGAAGGTCTGTTCTCACTCTGGGAATTCTCCCAACAGTGTTTAGTTTTTCTTAGACATAAGAACACCATGTTTTTCATGATTTCAGCGAGCTCGCTGTCTAATTAAATTGATAGGCATTGGGTTCTGCGGCCTCCGTTTAGAAATTAGGGCAGCTGGTGTAGGGCGTGTAGGTCTAGGTGCCGCTTATTTATATGCAATTAGCAGTGTTGGGCCACATAAAGAGTAAGTTAGGACCTTCTGACACCTGGTATTAGTTGCTGGTCTCTCCACTGTAGCCTCTTAGATGTGGACTGTCCCTTGGGTCTGTTGAGTAAGTACTCCAACAGGGAGCCCTTCTGGGGACAGAGAGCATTTGATTGTGTGATGTGAAGGAGGTGATTGCCCAAACCTCTCAACAATTTTTGAATAAAAAAAAAAAAAGGTGAACAAATTGGCTGTTAAACTCAGCTATTATTTGGAATCTGCAGGTAGGAAACAATTAAAACATGGAGTGGATATGGGTGACGAAGGAGGAAGCTGCGTGAGTTCCAGGTTGTCACAGTTTGTCACTGGCACAATTTCATGACACACTGCCTTCTTCATTCACAGTTAATGTGCTTATTTTAAAAGATGAAAAGTGAATTAGAATTAATTCTAAATTTATATTTTAGGCAAAAAATTATAACAAATTATGCTCAATTTAGAACTTAGGTAAAATCACTTAATACCATTAGACATGACTGAGATGGACAGAAAAGTAAGGACCGGTGTAAATATCCTCTATAAACAGATGTTCTGGAGCCTGTAACAAAAAATACAAAAACTTATGCACAGCTCTGCAGAAATGGTGATCTTTTCAAATAGTTTGCATTATGATTTGAAACTACTCTGGAAAAATTTATTTTGCCAATTCTATTGGGAAGAGTTGCTTTTGGCCTTTTTTTTCCCTTATAATTGCCTTCAAATATCAATGCAGCAAATTGATTTTAAAATAAAGTATTAAATTAATTTACAATTAATGTTTTAGTTGTTTCAGAATTTACACCTTTGTTAAGATTGTATAACTAAGTCCCAGGCAAGCATACTTTTATGAAAGGAAAAGAAGAAATATACTAATTACTAGCAAAATTAGTATATTTACCCTTATTTTCTTCTCCAGTTATGTTGTTCTTCTTGGGTTCCATGCGTGGATTCCTACTCTGGTTTTTGACTAAATGTAATGCAGAAACTGTTTCATTTCATTTAAATTTCAGTCCTTTTCTTTTAGAACGCTTGAAACTACTCAAACTTCAGGTACATATCCACATTAGAGTTTCTTATTTTGCATTTTATTGACAAGTTTACATTGTGAAAATGGGGACTGAAAAATGTTTGCTTATGACTGAAACCTTGAGTTTTTATCAAGAGATATTCTTAACACACTCCTGGTCCATTTTAATAATCAGAGTGTAAGTGCTACCAGGAAAATGCATTATGAATGGGTCTGACGAAGGGGGCAGAGTTTCGAGAACAGGAAGCTGATGAGGAGCCACAAGGTTTTATTGTGGGCTGGTGAGTGCAGACTGGACATGGCATGAATTTTCTGTATTAACCTATTCAGCACACCATATCTGGTAGTTTAAATTGAAGAGATGATGAACAATCAAAGTGGACCTATGTGTGACAGAAAAATGTGTACATTACTAGCTGTATCACCAGGCTGGGGTTTGGCTCAGTTAGTAGAGCGCTGCTCTGCACTCTCTGAGGACCCGGGTTAGAGCCCCAGCACCACAAAAAATGGGAGACAGAAGTGGCAATCCACTCCTGAAGCAATCCCAAAACAATCAGCCATTGAAAACCCTATGAGGGTTGCTATGAGTAGGTCACAACTTGACAGCACCTAACAACAACAAGCTGTATCACCTGGATGAGTTATGTGCCCATTCTGAACCTACTTACCTGAGTAAAAGAGAGAGTGAGGGAAAGTACAGGGACGGTTATTTCAAGGATCTAAATGGGATAATTAACGGAGGTACTTGGCCCTCAGTCCTGAGGAATAAACGTGTGGAAGAAAAGTGAAGGAAGAAAAGATTGCCTTTGTTTGCTACAAAGAAATGTAGCACTCACAAATAACATTAGCAAAAGCCCATGAACAGCTGTGTTCAGAGCCCTGAACCACCTAACTCCTCTCCGCTGAAGCCCTTCTTAACAAAAAATCCAAGCATATTGCTAATGAATGTTTGGCAAAGTGCATGATGGAAAGCATGTTCATTTTCTGATGTGTTCTGATGTGTTTCATGTTAGTGTTAAAGATCTGTCTTGGGCAAAGAAAGTAGTACAGCCCCCATTTTATAACACAATGAGGCAGTTTTCCTATAATAACATAAAAGCATTATGAGTGTTTAGTGATAGCTTTTTCAGCATAGTGTGGTCATAATTAGCACTTTTTGACACAGTTTCTTTAATTGGTAACATTTTTATGATTGTTTTATTAAGTGTTTTCCAGGAATAGTTTGAAGCCAAATATGTAAGGTTCTTGTGTCAGCTTGCCTTCATGAGATCACTTTCTGTAATAGTTATGCTCTAGGTTGCTTCCTCCCAAGACACCTGGACATTCCCCAGATGTTGTTGCCTTTAACTCTTAAATTCTACAACCTGACTGCACGAGGGCTGGGGTTTAGCTCAGTTGTTAGAATGCTGCTCTGCATTCTCTGAGGACCCGAGTTCAATTCCCAGCACTGCAAATTCAGAAGGATATGGTAGTCCACTCTTGCAGCAATCCTAAAACAATCCATTGAAAACTCTATAAGGGTTGCTATGAGTTGGACCCGACTGGATGGCATCTAACAACTGCACAAGTTTTGCCTCAGCCCATCCACGTTAGTGTACAATGAAGCTGATCTATCACTTAACCATGTACATGGAAAGAATCAGCACAGTTAATTGTAAACATTAATTTCTTTGGCAACATGGGCATTGGAACAGCTGAGCAAGATTGAAATTGCGAACCAAATCCTGAGAGAATGAAAACTAGCATGCCGTATTTTATGTGTGCATGCAAATGGATTACAGTATGACTTTGTACTAAAGATCTTTATGACTGCTAATGTAATATCTCCAGTTGAAACCAAGGTTTCTCTTTTCATCAGTGATGCTTGAGAAGATAAATAAGCAGGGTAGAGTCTTACTTTGTGCTTTGAGTTCACTTCTGAAGAAAAAAGCATGTTAAAGAAAGGAAAAACAATTACAGCATGTATTTTCCATTGAAAATCAAATATCTTTGTATTAAGCTTCCTCTTGTTTTTTGTGTTTTTTGAGGAACTCAAGCTATGTTTGTAATTTCCTTTGTCTCCTTTCATGTCATCCATTCTGTTAGGTTGTTAGGTGCCATTGAGTTGTGTCCAAATCACAACAACCCTCATAGAGTTTTCAATGGCTGATTGTTTCAGGATTGCCTTGGGAGTGGATTGCCACGTCCTTCTCCCATTTTTGGCAATGCTGGGAATGGAACCCAGGACCTCAGAGAGTGCAGAGTGGTGCTCTACCAACTGAGCTAAATCCCACCTAGTCATCCACTCTGTTGTTGTTGTTAGGTGCCATCAAGTCATATCCAACTCTTAGCAACCCTCATAGGGTTTTCAATGGCTGGTTGTTTCGGGATTGCCATGTCCTTCTCACATTTTTGCAGTGCTGGGAATGGAACTCAGGACCTCAGACACTACAGAGTGGCGCTCTGGCAACTGAGCTACATCCCAGCCTGTCATCCATTCTAGGTGATAACACAATAGAGCAACTACAGAAGAACAAAGAGTGTGATTGTGACCTTAACGTGGTTGCAAGGGAATCCTTCCTGAAGTGGCCCATACCTAACAGGAATATTTCACCATCATGTTAATGAGCAGCAATAAACTCTGCAAAGATCATTGTGTCTAATCATTTTAGGGATTTCTGTGTAATATGTGAGTGCTTCAGCTGGCCATGGAGAATACAGTGGTGGAAAGCTTCCTCTAAAAGGTGTGATGCAAACTACTTTTGCCTTAGGCTTATTTGGAAAGAAGCCTGACTTGATGTCCTCCCTGGAGAAGTAATTGACTGTGGCCAGGTCCTCAGGAGAGTATGTTTTCCTCGCTTGACTCCACCATGAGATCGGCGCTAATGCGTCAAAACAAAATTCATGACAGGGAGAACAGACCTTTAGTGAAATTGGCATGCTCTGTTAGCAGAAATTATATTAATGCAAAATTCACTTTCCTTTTAGTTCTCGGGAACATGAAAGACCTTTGTCACCTTTCTATTTGAGGTATTTATTGGATGTTTTTTCTGTCTAGGGAGTGGAGGAGGGTCAAAGCTTCTTTAGGTTTATTTGCCCATGTTGGTGTTTTCTGCAGGATGTGCTACATCAGGGCTAGGCTGAGCTGGCAGGGACCTCATCATGTTCATGCTGTGTTTATTCCCTCTTTGCTTAAGAAGTCTTTCAGAAAATACTTAATATAGTTGAAAAGACGCCGGGCACGGTGGCACACGCCTGTAATGCCAGCGGCTCTGGAGGCAGAGGCAGGAGGATCGCAAGTTCAAGACCAGAGGCAGTCTGCGTAACTTAGCGAGACCCTGTCTCAAAAAGTAAAAAACAATGGGCTGAGGATGCAGCTCAGTGGTCCAGCACTTGCAAAGCATGCAGGCGTGAAGCCCTGGGTTCAACCCCCAGTACTGGGGAAAAAAAAAAGAAAAAAATATATATAGTTGAAAAGACTAGAATTGGATATTTTGTTTTAAATTCAGAAATGTCAAGGAAGACATTTTAACTTAAAAATGGGCTGAAGATTAGGCAGTAACCTAAATTAAAAACCTAGCCTGCGATGTGGCTCAGTAACAGCAGGCTTGCATAGCATCACGAGGCCCTGGGTGCAGCTCCCAGTGCCAATACACACACAGTTCCATACATAATGCGAATGGAGGTGGATGGACTAGCTTGAGGCCCGATCGCCAAAGGCGGCTCAGATGCAGCAGCAAATGAAATAAATATTCAGCAAGTTTATGGAGTTCAGGATTATTTTCTAAGTTTTTTTTTTTTTTTTTTATGACCAGGTAGCAACCATTAAAACACATCAAGTTAACAGATTTCAAAGTGGCTGTTAGATAAGATTACTTCTCCCCAGGGACAGAGCACCTGTTGTACTGGTGTGACTTTTTTCTTGGGAACCATCTGACTCAAGTGTAGCCCTGGAACCAAGTTCTCCTTGCTGTGTGTCTTTCCCAGCTACCTATGCACTTCAGAGTCTCAGAAAGTATGTTTGAAAGTCATACAACCATGTAAATTAAAGATGTTGAAATTTTTTTTGTCTTCCTCAGTTCTGAAATCTAATTTTTAAAGGAAACATTGAGATGTGTCATTCATAATTTTTTACTTATTTTGAATCTAATTTGTTATGCCTGTCCTAAAATTCAGTTTAGACTGTCATTCAACAACCAGTAGTTCAGAAGTGTGTCATAGAACATCAGGCTTAGCCAAGAAACTGCTTTTCAGTAGTCTTCTGCCCTTCACCGACTTGCAGCACGTTGCACAATCACTTTGTGGCAAGAGAGGGAACATTTGAGGTTTCAATTTGAGACAACATGGTGGTCCACTTGTTTATCCTGGTTTCCTGCCAACCAAATCAGCATATTCTGGTTCATAGGCCACCTCAGCTCTGCAATTATTATGAACACATGAGGATGTTATTACTGAGTATGTAATGACTCCGGTGTTCATTACGTAAATATGCAAAGTAACATCAAACATGATTATTACCTATTAATGGAAATTACATAGTATGGAAACTGAAGCACCACATTATACCAACTCATGAGGGCCATTTCTCTGAATGTCTTATTTTTATTACTCTGGGTAACATCAACCTGTGTTTTACATAGTTTTTGTTGTTGTTGTTAGGTGCCGTAGAGTCGGTATCCGACTCATAGCGACCCTCATAGGGTTTTCAATGGCTGAGTGCTTCAGGATTGCCTTGGGAGTGGATTGCCAGGCCCTTCTCCCATTTTTGTGGTGCTGGGAATTGAACTCGGGGCCTCAGAGACTGCAGCGCAGCGCTCTACCCACTGAGCTAAATCCCAGCCATTTTACATAGCAGTGAATTTTATTTTGACAATATTTAAGGTTGTTGTCGTTAGGTGCTGTCGAGTCAGGGTCCAACTCATAGCGACCCTCATACAGTTTTAAATGGCTGATTGTTTCAGGATTGCTTCAGGAGTGGATTGCCACATTCTTCTCTGTATCTTTAAGGTAGATAGGGAAGTCTTCAAAGATAGTCTTCAAAGATACATAATGGTGTTTTATAGTGTGAAAATTTTTTCATTACTTGGACTATAATATTTAGCTAATAATACAGTCTTTAAGAAATTCTGTGCTTAAAGACTGAAAATAAAATAAAGAGTAAAACTAATAATATAGTTACTGAACTTTGAATCAAAGCTATTTGACCTTTTCAGTGTTAAGAATCATAAAAATTAGAGCCAGGTGTGGTGGTGCACACCTCTAATCCCAGCAACTCTGGAGGCAGAGGCAGGAGGATCACAGGTTCAAGACCAGAAATAGTCTGCTTAACTTAGTGAGACCCTGTCTGAAAAAGTAAAAAAAAAAAAAAAAAAAAAAAAAAAAAAAAAAAAAAAAAAAAAAAAAAAAAAAAAAAAAAAAAAAAAAAATTGGGCTAGGGGTGCAGCTCAGTGGTAGAGCACTTGCAAAGCATGCAAACTCGAGGCCCTGGGTTCAACTCCTAGTCCTGCAAAAAAAATCATAAAAATTGAAATGTGATTAAATTCAGAAAAAAGAATGAATATGCCTACTAGTCCTTAAAGTAGAAAAAGGAAAAGTTATGAGTAGGTGTTCTTTTCAGGTAATGGAAATTTAAACTAAGTGGAGCTATTTCATAGATGCAAAAATAGTAATTTTCTGAATAACATATGTTTTTCTGTGTAACTTTATATGATATGGTTGCAAATTTTGTACAAATTAGTTTGGTATGAGTTAAATTAACTTTTTAAATTAGCACTTGACATGAAGCCAGGAAAATCTGATAAAGCATGAGACATTTTCTCCCCAATTATGAGCATTGTTGTTGTTAGGTGCAGTCAAGTTGGGTCCAACTTATAGCGACCCTGTGTACAACAGAACAAAACACCCCTGACACTGTGGCATGCCTGCCACCATTGTCAGTGGTTCTCTGCTATTCATAGGGTTTTCAATGCCTGATTGTTTGGGGAGTGAGCTGCCAGATCCTCCCACTTTTGCAGTGCTGGGAATCAAACCTAGGGCCTCAGAGTGTGCAGAGCAGCACTGTGCCAACTGAGCTAAACCCCAGCCCAGATTATTGGCATGGATAGTTTGAAATAGACTTTTCTTGGGTTATTCTATAATATAGTATTTAAGTAAAAGGGAGAAAACATGATTGTTAATTATAATGAAGTTCTAGATTTTGTGGACTAGAAACATGGTATGTCTACTAAGAAATAATTTATAAATTAATGCAAAATTATATTCTACCTCTAGTAAAAGAGATTGAGTGCTTAACTCTTTTAAATATGGTAACATACATTTCTACACCTTCCTTATCTCCCATTTCTTTCCCTCCTACTTTATTGCTGAGGAGTCCCTGGAGGCAGTGCTCAAAAAGGGAGCTATTGCAAGATTCATGAATTCCTTGTTGTTGTTGTTGTTAGGTGCCATCAAGTCGTGACTGACTCATAGTGACCCTCATAGGGCTTTCAATGGCTGATTGCCTCGGGAGTGGATTGCCCCGCCCTTCTCCCATTTTTGCGGTGCTGGGAATCGAACTCGGGACCTCAGAGACTACAGAGCAGCGCTCTACCAACTGAGCTAAATCCCAGCCCGATGAATTCCTTAGTGATTTTCAAATATGATTTAAAAAAAAAAACACTACAGTCACTCTTTTAAATTCAAAATAATGTTATGTGTCTTTAGAAAGCAAACGTGATTGGTTGGTGCAAACTGCTATCTGCCCTGACTAGGAATATTGAATATTGAATGTTATCAATTTTATTTTGATAGTGTTGATTCGTCAGGTTTTTCTTAGAGAGAAGAAAGACCCAATCAAGAGGTGAGACACATCTGCTGAGACAAGTCCTCTCTGGAAGTAGATTCAGCCATTGGCAGCCAGGCAGAAGACATGGGGATAGGCATTTGGTTAGTAGTAAGGAATTCTACTTGGTGCTTAATTTTGGAAGATCAGCAAAAGGTGGAACAGCAAAAACTCAGTGGTTACAAGTCTGAGAGTGGGAAATCTTCAGGGAAAAAAATGGGAACCAAAGAAGAGAAAAGCAAAGCAGCCCTCGAAGGAGAGTAGCTGTACCATGAAGGTAGATCACATAATGACTGGTTGTTGGAGCAGGGGCAAGCAGAGTCAGCATCTGGGGTAGAGACCCGTGGAAAGCATGTGAAGAGGGCCGAGGTCCTATGGCTGGTGCAGGTAGATGCAAGGGTGGCAGGGGTACAGGGACAGGGAACCAGAGAGGCCACTGCTCTGCTTTCCACTCACAGAATGTCAGTTTCTATAACCTGATATTCTCTTGCCAGTCATGGCTGAACCACAGGTTAGTGCACTTCAGTGGCCCTTGACCCTTTCTGTAGTCAGGTGGGGCTGTCACAAGACCCCCATTTCTATTCCAAATCAAGGACAACTCTGTCTTTTCTAATTGTAGTACTTCTCCACCTGACCTAGCTCTTTGAAAAGGAAGGAAATGGTAGCTATAGATCCACACCTGCCGTCATGCTGTCATTTTATTGCAGTTACAGTAGCTCAAACAGTGGATAGGTGTCATTGTTCCCCAGATTGTACAGTAGAGGTTACCCAGCCCTGATGAAGTGATTAAAAAAGAAAGGGAAGGACAGGTTGTGCCAAGTCTTCAGTGAGATTGCAGTGAAACAAATAGGTACCTGCACATCCATGGAGAAGAACAGTCCTGGCAAAGATGCCAGTGCCCCAGTCTCTTTCATATTCCAGGCTGGAATCCAAAACCAGGAGCTCCCACCTAAACTGCTCAGATTAGCATCAAAGCCCCTGCTGTTGGTGTTCCTGCACACCGTGCACAGCCTGTTGGTGTCTGCATCCTTAGCCTGGCATCATTCAGATCTGGCTGGGCTCCGCCTCCAGTTCTACTTTCATTTGTTGGCATCTTCGGTGTACACGACCCTGGGTTTTGGTATTCACTGGGGCTAGGGTTCTCACCTCACTCTATATTGTACCCATTTCTACCTGTTCCCACCTCACCTGTACCACCTTTGTGCTCCAGTAGCCAGAGTCAGATCCTGTCCTCATCTTGACAATGCTTGAATTCCTTCTTTGCAAATTCCTGCATTACATATTTTTCCTGTAGAGACCTAGCACCAGTGTTTGTCTATGCTTTATTGAGACCCGAATATGTGCTTCCGGGACTGTGTCCTTGTCACGAGTCTCACTCAGTGGGGTCTCCTGGCTCACCTGGCTTCTCAGTGCTTGGTCCTGGTGCAGTAACACAGGCTCGTCTTCTAGCAGGGGCACTTGTTAGGTGCCGTCAAGTCGGAATCCAACTCATAGCGACCCTCATAGGGTTTTCAATAGCTGATTGTTTCGGGATTGCCTTGGGAGTGGATTGCCAGGTCCTCCCATTTTTGCGGTGCTGGGGATTGAACTTGGGACCTCAGAGACTACAGCGCAACCCTCTACCAACTGAGCTAAATTCCAGCAAGCAGGGGCACTGGTCTTCCGTATTTCCATGTTGTCTTTCTGTGCTGTGTCAGAGCCCTGGAGTTGACAGGCTTTAAACTTTAGGCCAGCTTTTCATATGGTGCAAACTGAAGCTAAATTACCACCTGAGCTGGTTTGGAATGCCTTAGGGTCAGTTTCAGTATTTCTTCCACTTTCTAGTTTTCCCAAAAGAACATCAGGTAGTTTTAGCTCTAAGTTAGCTATTTGGCAAACGAATTCATTCTTTAGGATTTTGTCCATTTTCAATTGTGAGGACCTAAAAAAGTCTCTTAACTGTAGAATTTATGTTGAAGAAAAAGATTTAGCTTTGGATAAATTCAAATTAAAAATCTCCCCAAGGCTGTGGGCATAGCTCAGTGGTAAAGCATTTACCTAGCAGGAAGTGCACTCTGGGTTCTCTCTCCAACACGACGCACCACACAAACTGCCCGATACTACATGGGGTAGAGAAGTTAGATCATACCACACCTATCCTGATGCATAGAAAACTACTTTTTTTTTTTTTTTTTTTTTTTGCGGTTCTGGGTATTGAACCCAGGGCCTTGCACTTGCATGCTCTGTAAGTGCTGGACCACTGAGCTGCACCCCCAGCCCATTTTTTTACTTTTTGAGACAGAGTCTCACTAAGTTACACAGACTGCCTCTGATCTTGAACTTGTGGTCCTCCTGCCTCCACCTCCTGAGCCGCTGGGATTGAAAACTGCTTTTTAAAGGATGTTCTGATAGCTTTTTGGAGGGAGGATATCTTTCTGAACAACTTGTGCTAGGATTTGTATGTTTGTGATTTTTTCATTATATTTCATTTAATTTCAATTTTTAATAGTTTATTTTCCTCCTTAAAAGATCTGTGTTTTCTGAAACATCTTTTAGAAGTAAAAAACAATCCCTCTTCAGGTGGGAAAGCTTACAGAAGTGGAGCGTACTAGACATTATATTTGTTGGTAAGCCTGTTTTAGGCTGCTGACTAATGAGTAGAACAAACAAGCTTTTTATTAAGTATCTACTTATTGAAAAATCATGTAGGGATTTGGACACTTTAGACACAAATAACTATTTATTAAGAGTATTTATTTTTCTCTTCCCTTTTCACTGGGATGCTGTTTCTGAGCTGAGGAGGCATATGTAACACCTCTGCCTGTGCCACTCTGTTGCTTTTGTGTCTGTATTTTTTACTGTGGCAAAATATAAATGAACAAAATTCACCAATTTAACCATTTTTAATTATCTTTCAGCTGTGATGAAATACACATAACTTAAAATCTAAGTACATTCTTATTGTTGTGCAGCCATCACCACTACTCATCTCTAGAACTTTAGCTTATAAAACCCAAACTCTGTGCCCCTAGCCCTTACTCCTCATCTAGTCCTCCCCAGCCCCGGCCCTTGGAAGCCACTGTTCTACCTTGTATCTCTATAAATTTTGCAACTCTAGGTACCTCATCCTGTAGCTGTACCACTGTGGCATCCGATCCCATCAGATCTGGGAAGCTAAGCAGGGTGGGGCCTGGTTAGTACTTGGATGGGAGATCACCTGGGAGCACTGGGCCCTGTAGGCTTGGGAGAAGGACCCAGAAGCCTCCTCTCAAAACACTCCTGAAACACTCCCAAAACAATCTACCATTGAAAACGCTATGGATGGCAGAGAAGCACTGACACAGTGCCAGGCATGGCTCAGTGTCAGGGAGTATTTCGTTCTGTTGTGTTTAGGGTTTCTATGAGTCGGACCCAACTCAGTGACACCTGGCAACAGCAGGTACCTCATGCAGTGGAATCATACAGTATGTGCCCTTTTCTGACTTGCTTATTTCTCTTGGCACAGTATCCTTAAGCTTCGCCCATGTTGTAGCATATAGCAGAAGCTCCTTGATTTTGAGTGCTGAATAATAAATCTATTCTGTGAGTGTACCACATTTTGCTCATCCATTCATCAGTGTCCGTTGACTTTTGTGAATGATGCTTCTGTGAACATAGGTGTCCAAGATTCTGTTCGAGACTCTGCTTTCAATTCTATTAAGTAAATACCCAGAAGTAGAATTGCTGGGTTGTATGGTAATTCTGTATTTAGTTTCTTAAGGAAATGCTGTACTGTATTACTTAATAGCTATGCCATTTTACAGGCTGGGGTTTAGCTCAGTTGGTAGAGCATGTTCTGTGCTCTCAGAGGACCCAGGTTCAATCCCCAATACACCCAAAATGGGAGAAGGGTGTGGCAATCCACTCTCAAGGCAATCCCAAAGCAACCAGCCATTGAAACACCTGTGAGAGTCACTGTCAATCAGACATGACTCAACAGCACCTGATAACAACAACAACAACATCATACCATTTTACATTTCCATCAATTATGCATAACAGTTTAGGTTTGTTTCCATCCTCCCTAACATTTGTTGTTTTCCATTTTTTGAGAGTAGACATCCTCATAGGCTTAAAGTATGTGAAGTTCCTTGAAAGATGCCTGGATCTCACTGCCAAGATTCTAAGTCTCAGGTGGGGGTTGGTGTCTGGATTTTCAAAAAGTGTCATAGGAGATTTTCAGCACATGTCTAGATGAACACCATTGAGAAAATCATCGGTACATCTGTGGAATGTTATAAGTTGTAATACTGGCCGCCATAAAACTTTTAAGTGATTCAGTATTGAATTCTTGATATCTGAGAATCACTAGTCATTTTTTTTGGCATAGTAAGAGATAAGTGTAGATTCTGGGTTTAATTCTATCACTGTTAATGAAAATATTTCATATGAGAAAGATTATATGATTTTTAAGTTCTTCTCTTCATATGCTTTCCTTCAACATGATAAAGAAAAGGAAATTTTTATGTGTAGCACATGACACTTTTATATCCATTCTGCCTAGATCTCTTGCCACTTCATTTCTTACTTTCTCTACTCGCTTATGGACTTCTCTTTGTAGGGACTTCAGATTTTAATAAAATGTAAGCTTCTACTTTAAATAGGTGGCAGACTACCTTTGCCTGATATAGTGACCCTCCCAGTTCCTATTTAAATTCCAATGACAGTATAAAAGACAAAAACTAAAGAAAATCTATAGCAATAGTAGTGAGATAGATAGAGAAGTGTGTGCATCTTGCAGACTTCATAACGAAGACAGACTGAGAAATGTGTGCCATGCAGACTTTGCTCCGCCATCTAACCAGGATAGAGGGCCACAGAGGGGGAAGGAATGAGGGAAAACAGACTTAGATTTCCTCCATCATGTATTGCACTGACCAGAAAAGCAAGTGACATTCTGCCAGCTGAGCAAAAATGTATTTTCTGAGTCATTCGGAGCTGAGTTGTGTATTCTTTTTCACCTTTCTGCACCCATCAGCTTCTTTATCTCAGTATCCATTCAAAGAGTAGAACGCTCAGTATGCTAAACAATGGAGAGCGCAGGGGATCCCCTGTGATGTTAGTCACCTAACAAAACCATCTGAGCAAGGCCCAAAGCAGGGAGATTACGGGGCTTAATGTGTGTGTTCAAGTGTGCACTGCACAAAAACAGACCACATTTTTTTTTTCTGATTCTCAAGCTTAGTCATAACATTGGCCCAAATAGCAAGTCTACCTAAGTAGGCCTTGCAGATTGTTCTAGGGCAGACTCATACTAGATCTTCAAGGCTAAATCCAAGGGGGACATTTACTCACAGCCAGATGGACAAAGATAGAGGCTAAGAATAATCTCCTCACCCAGGTTATCAGTAGTGGCTCCTGCTGGATTGATAGTTTATTCTCAAGAACCACCAGGCACAGGAGACCATTTGGGATTTACAAAGCAAAATTACACACTAAGGAAAAGAATAGTTTGCCCTGAGAACTTAGCATAAAAACAGATTACAGAGCATTTGTTTAATAATTCAGAGGAGAATTCAAGAAGTAATATTGTTAATCTTCTAAAAAATGCTCAAGGACCTAAGCAACCTCTTTGAAACATTAGCAGGAACACAGCAAGGAGAGAATGTGTTCAGATCTGAAAAACTAGAGACATAAAAGAACAGATGCAGTGAGGGAAAGGAACCTGGAAATGTGTTAGCAGAGATGTAAAACTGTGAGGGAAGCAGTAACAAGCAGACATCATTAAAAATAAATCAGGTGCGTGATGAAAAGAAAACTTGAGAAGCCCTTCCAGAATGAGAAGGAAAAGGATAAATGGGAACTGTGAAAGCAGTAATGTCGTCTTTCTGAGTCTGGCTTGTGTCACTTAGCATGATAACTTCCAGTTCCATCCATTCTACTGCCTGGCATGTAGGAACGGGGATCGGGGGGAGGACTTGAAACTAATAGGAAATTGTAGGGATATAGAAAGGAAAGGGACATGGGGGGAAGGAAGGGAAATATGAGTAATACAGTGATACATGTGTTCAGAGTACAGTGTATCTGTGAAAATATCATAATGAAACTCCTTACTTTGTATAATAATAAAGAGGAAGTAATGTGAGAAGTGAATGTTAAGATTGAAAAGCCAACCTGAGAGCTAGGGTTCTAAGGAAGAAGCCATATTAGAAATAGAAGTAGAAATGAAAGCTATACCAAGATAAAGCCATAAAGAACACTTTTTCTCTCCAAATCAGGCCTAATATTTGAAAGAATAACAGATGTAAAGTTAGGGAAAGCATGAAGGTAGGTATTTTCCTCCTGTTCAGTCACATCTAAGTGGTAGGATGTTTTCAGTCTACGTTCTAACGTGTTAGATATATGTATTAGTTACTTTTCTCATTTCTGTGACCACAGCATTTGACAGAAACAACCTGAGGGAGGAATGATTTATTTGCGCTCATGGTTTGGGAATATTCTTTCCATTATGGTGGGGAAGGCATGTGGATCAGCTCAGTTCACATCAAGATGGGCTAAGAAGCAGAAAGAGTGACAGGAAGTAGCCAGGAGTATCACATGCCCATGGCACTACCTTCTCCAGCGAGGCCTCACTTCCCAAAGTCTCCACATTCTCCCAAATAGTGCACCCAGCTGGGGACCAGGCTTTGAAGCACATGAGCCTGTGTGGCCATTTCATATTCAAACCGTAACAGTATAGTATATGATTTAAAAACAGTTTGTATCCCAAAGGTCCGAATACCAACCATGAAAAGACGATGCAACTGTTATCAAAGTTTAAATACTTATACTCTGTTAACTTTCAGTGTATAATAATCATAGTAAAGATTATAGCAAAGGGAATAAATATTGAGGATTGAATGTATTTGTTTTAATGTGTGTAACACTGTGAAGAATGAACTAAAATCATGAAAAAATTTTAGAAAGCCATTATACTATTACAAATTAATAATGTTACAATCAGCTGTAGTGTTGATGCTGCATGTCAACTACAATACATGATGCTGCACATATTGTAAGATGATACTAAAGCACTGTTTTGTTAAGTAGAGACATTAAGAGTTTCAGGCTATTTTGGTGATTAGTTACATAATCTCCATCCTTAGGCATGGATACCACATAATTGTTCTTTTAATTCTTACTCATTAAAAAATTAAGTAAATGTAAATGTTATGTTCTTTTTTCTTTTTGGCAGTAGTGGGGGGGTTGAACCTAGAACCTTGTACATGCTAAGCAAGTGCCCCACTACTGGCCTGCACCCTAGCCCCTTTTTTATTTTTTATTTTGAGACTGGGTCTCATTAAATTGTGCAAGATGTCATTGGTCTTGGCCTCGACCTCATAATCCTCCTACCTCAGCCTCTTGAGTAACTGAGATGACAAGCTTGTGCCGTGGAACCTGGCTGTAAATGTTATATTCTACAGAGAAGTGATAATTCTGTTAGAGCTCATGGTTTCTATTAAGATAGTAATATTTTGCAGGAAGAGTTATATATGCCACTAAAGAGAATATATTGAAATAAGGGAACACAGAATACATGCTTTTTCAAAATGTCTTTTTATAGACTTGAAACTTCTTTCTTTTTATACGTATGCTTCTTTATTTCAAATCAAGAGATCTAATTTAAAAATCACTTGTCAACAGGCATCTGTGCATCTTATCACATGCAAATTTTAGACTCTAATATTGCTGAGCATAATTGGCTTAAGGAAATGTAATTTGGGTTTTGCTAATAGAAATAAAAGACTAAAAATGTCTATGCCATAGAATATATTTCAGAGAAGGCTTACAATCCATTTTAAATGATCATACCGATAGGTTGTTCATTTGCATTGTCACTAACATTAGGTTTTGGTAATAAAATTGACCATAATGCTGGGGTTTGCACATAAGCTTATTTTTTTCAGTTTTCAATAAGTGCTTGATCAACATTAGGAAGTGAGCTCGTGTGTGTGTGTGTGTGTGTGTGTGTGTGTGTGCATAAAGCATAAGTAAGGAATTTTCTTAGCAAGTCAGTAAAAAGCTCTAAAATGTATTATTTGTGTGCATATGGTAAAAAACAAGCTATGTGTAGAAGAATCTATTATCTTTTCACTTTAGCTTATTTGCTTATTAAGTGCTTTTTAAAAAATCAGTGTCTTAAAATTTCCCCCATGAGTCAACTATAACTGTGGAAGTAGTGCTTATTGTTGTCATTAAGTTTTCTTAGAAAACTTGTTATTGCAATGTAAAGGGATAAAGGGGGAGAGGATAATCTTAATGTAAACGATGCAACTTCATGAGTATATGAGAAAAATAGCAGAATATAACCCAAATATGCATATGAGTTTTACTATGTATTAGTCAGAAGGTTCCATAAACCTCCTAAGTTGCTAAAAGTGTAACCAAAAGTGATGTGTTGTTGTTGTTGTTGTTGTTAGGTGCCTTTGAGTAGGTATCCGACTCATAGCAACCCTCGTAGGGTTTTCAATGGCTGTTTCGGGATTGCCTTGGGAGTGGATTGCCAGGTCCTTCTCCCAAAAAGTGATGTAACAGTTGCATAATAGAAAAGCAAATGCTGTACTGCTATGTACCCTACCAACATTTACCAATAAAGGGGGAAAAAAGAGGTACATGAAGGGATACGGCCCTGATGCACACACTTCCTGACTTTGAGCCAAGCAGGTTTTCCTTGTCCTGTTTGAACAACTGCCTTCTGGTCCATGTACAGATTCTTCATGAGCAAAATAAAGTGTTCTGGAATTCCTGTTTAAAAAAATAAAATAAAAAAGAAGTCTTCTTATTGGTGAATTGTTAAACACATCCCACAGAATTATGGAGAGGTTGGATACCTGACTGAAGCCATTTTGTGTCTAATAAATCATAAATTTGATACCATGAAATAAAACTAAATATGCAGTTATAGCCTTTTGTAGTGACTTAAACTTTAGAGCAATAAATTTGAATCTAAGATAGTGTTATAAACTTTTAGGGCTAAATGAAAACCACCAGGATCCCTAGCCAAACCTTTCATTTTCTGTGTGAAGAAACTAACCCAAAGCAGCTAACCAATCAACAACCTGCTCATGATGTCAGCCAATTAATTGAAGAGCCAAGACCAGAACTTCTCTGATTCCCAGTGGAAAATATCCTCTTCTCATAATTCTTTTTAAAAAACCAAATTGTGGACAAATTACATAAACTAGAAATTCTAAAGTATGATTAAAAATATTAAAAAATAAAGTAGAAGTCCAACCTAAAATAAATATATCAACAAAAATGACTATGGTTTAACTATTGGGCTTTATTACTTGATTTATTCATTTACTTTTACATTCTGAGGAAGTCTCCATGAATGATTTAGATTGTTTCAGTCATTTTCTTTTAAGTTATGGAGAAAATTTTAATGCATTGACCTTTATTCAGTATGATTAGCATGAACTTTTTCATGTTACACCTTCATTACTTAGAATTTTTAAAAATACTATTATGATATCTAAATAATTGAAGTTTTAAAGAATTTTAGTTGCAAAGATTAAGAGCCTTACTACTAAAAATATTTTCTGCAAACCAGCAACAATATCAGAATGCCTGGGGAGTTTATTAAAAATGTGGAATCTGGAGGTTGGGAATATAGGTCAGTGGTAGACTGCTTGCTGAGCATGCATGAGGCCCTGGGTTAGATCCCCAGCGCTGGAAAGAAAGGAGGGTAGGCAGAATTTTGGCTTCCTTTCACTGGA
The DNA here is from genome assembly GCA_007922755.1 of Pedetes capensis. Lineage (NCBI taxonomy): Eukaryota > Metazoa > Chordata > Mammalia > Rodentia > Pedetidae > Pedetes > Pedetes capensis. The sequence continues at coordinate 245,666 of VMDO01000675.1, read as the reverse complement.
CCTTGTAAATCACAATCTATGTATGTGTTAACAAGGTCCTGGTAATTCTTGTGCACAGGGAGGTTTCAGAAGTACTTATTAAGAGATGTTAGGCACATCGGGTTGAGTCAGACTCCTAGAGACCCTCATAGGGGTTTTTGGTGGCTGATTGTTTCAAGATTGTATCAGGATTGGGCTGCGATGTCCTTCTCCCATTGTTGCAGTGCTAGGGATTGAACCTGGGTCCTTAGAGAGTGTGGAGCAGCACTCTACCAACTGAGCTAAGCCCCAGCCCCTGTCTTAAGAGATAGGTATCTGGAAACGGCCCAATTTGTTGTCATTCTGCCTTTTTTTTCCCCCTCACCTTTCTTACCTCTCCCTATCCCCACCCCCCAACAAAAAGAACATAAAAGTATCAGTCTGGGATTGTGCTATAGCTCAGCACTTTGCCAGCATGAAAATAAACAAGCAAATTTATCAGTCTATTTCCATAAGCAAAAGAAAAACAGGTCAAAAGTGTATAAAAGGGAGAAGAGGAAACATCTCTTCATTCTGGGATGGTGTACAGGACTCCCTGACTGATGATTTGTCTTTGGAACGTTTTTTAGCATCTAGTGGGTCTGCTCTGTCTCCTTCTCTAGGTTCTGCTGTCATTTTCCACAACGGTCCTTGCTCCCAAACCAAGATTGTGTAACTGTACTGAGAAGTGGCGCATAGGAGTTAATTACACAGTGTTGAAGGGTGAACCACGGAACATCAAAAGGGAGGGCTGCCTGTTCCAGTTAAGGACGGAGAGCACCAAGGGATTTATTGTTGGTTATACAGCCTGGGAACCACTATGAATGACAGGCATCCTGAGGCAGAGGAGAAATGGTCCAGAGTGAAAGCAAAGTGAAATAGTAAATCCAGGCCTCCATATGCAGAGAGGCTTCCCATGAGCTTTCCTTTTAGGGAGTCAGGGACTCAAAGACAGTATAGTGTACTGATTAAGACCTCAGGCTCCGGGCTAAAACTCTCTTGGTTCAAATCCCAGCTTATCTGTGTCCTGGCTCCACAGCAAATTACTCAAGGTCTCTAACCTCTTTGTCTGAAAACAGGGAAAACAATAATACCTACCTGATGGGGCTGTTATGACCAGTGAGGAAATCTATGAGAAAAGCACTTAGCATAGTGTCTGAAATGTAGTAAGTATTTATAGTGTTAGGATGTTTATACTTATTTACTTATGATTTTATGATCTTTCAAATCAGTTTCCTTTTGCACAGTAGCATGATTTCATGTGTTTTTCCTGTCTGTGAACAAAGAGCTATGGCTTTAGCTAAAGAAAATTATCTGGGGCTAACGTGTATACATTGATCAGCTCTTGCATGACAAGTACTGTGCCTGGCTGATAATGGTGGCCATGGTAGGAATGTGGTGAAAGAAAATGAAAAGATATTGCATAATCCCTTGAGGCACTTAGGTCCTGAATTGAAAGTGGTGAAATATGTTCTTATTTAGGAGAAAAGTCTGACATATAATTCAAAGCTACACATCCATGTGTTGAAAATTAAATGGTGTAAATCAGGATGTTTGGGGTTGTGAGAGGCAACTTATTGATGTTGCTCAATAAGAGCATTGGTTTCTCTCACGTGCCTTCTACAAAGTAGGAAGAAAAGGAGATGACTGTCAGGGAAAGCTGGTCAGAGATGACTGAAGATTTTTTAAAAATCTGATTAATATTTGACCTCTTTTTTTAAAGCATAGCAATTTTGAATCCTGACTTAGAAGCTGCCTAGGCTTTAGAGGACAGAGCTGAGAAATTATTGGTGTGAAAGTATTTAGAACAGCTGCTGGCCCCGCCCTCACCATGGCTGAGGGGAATAGCATGAGCAAGAGGGGAGGCATTCTGACCAGTGCACCTCAGTAGTGTTGAATAATTTTATCACTCTTTGCTGGCCACTTTTTAATTCTTCCAAAAAAAGTGAGTCTCTGGAGAAAATGGGAAAGTAAAAGAACTTTATACATGATCAACAAAAAGGTTATAAATCAACAGTTCAGATGAACAATTGCAGAGTTTGAGATCATTCCCATCTTGAGGGACTTCAGAAGAAGAGGTGGCTTAGAAAAGATGGTTTAGAAATAACCACATAGAAAGCAATACGGGTTCCTTCTTCTCTATTCCTATGGTCCCAGCTCTCCTCCTCTTGTTCAGAGCAGAGTTTTAGAAAGATGCTTCTGTCTACAGGACTTGGGGTTGAGGGAGGGGGGATGGATTTGGACTAGGAGAGTGGAAAAATGAGCAGAATAGGTGGCAGGGAGAGGAGAAGGCAGCAGTTGCACTAATACTTTATTAAAATGAAAAGACTCTAAGCCAGGGCTGTGGCTGTGGCAGTGTGACAGAACAATGTGACTTTCCAAGGCCACTGTTCAGGAACAAGCACCCAGGGCCATCTCTGTTTCTAGAAGCGAGATTGAGCATCCTGCTGTGGATTGTTAAGTGTGACACAGGGGCCACTGAGGACCTTGGTCCCTTCAGGTATTTGGTTCACCATCTCTGACCCTTCATCTAACCAGACTTTCTTTCTCTTTGCTTCTTTTCCTCAGTGGTCTTGCATCCCAAGTCAGCAATGTCTCAACAACTGGAGAGTAAGTCATTTGAGTTGAGTTTTTGTGTTTTGGACTTTATAATACCTTTCCCAATGTATTAAACAGAGAAAAAGTAATTCTAATATTGTGTCACATTGGAAGATTAAGGTAATAAACAAACCATAATTTTTAAGCCCCGCCGCCCACGTCGGTCCACTTGTCCTGCTGTGGGCTTGTGTGTTGCTGTGATGCTGAAAGCTATGCCACTCATACTTCAAATACCAGCAAGGCCACCCATGGTGGACAGGTTTCAGCTGAGCTTCCAGACTAAGACAGGCTAGGTAGAAGGACCTGATAACCCACTCCAGAAATAATTAGCCACTAAAAACCCTATGAATAGCAGAGAAGCCCTGCCAAATATAATACCAGAAAATGAGCTCACCAGGTTGGAAGGCATTTAAAAGATGACTGGGGAAAAGTTAGTCCCTCAAAGTAGAGTCAACCTTAATGATAGGAATGGAGTAAAGACCCTGGGACCTCCATTTGCTGATGTGACATGACTTAAAATGAGAAGAAAAACAGTGACTGCAATAATGGGCTCAAACATTAAAAAAAAAATAAAAAGATTGTATGCATGGCACAGTGTTGGGTAGTGTTTCATTCTGCTATACATAGGGAGGTATGAGTTGGATCTGACTCGATGGCACCTAGCAAAAACAGTTTTTAAGCTGCCTGTACACAGAGGACAAGAAGTACTCCTGCTTGAGTTTCTGGGTGTGTGTAACTACAGATGACTCAACCATTTGGAATAACCAGCTTTTGTTTTGTTTTATTTTGTTTTGAGACAGAATATCCCAGGCTGGCCTTGAACTTGCCATCTTCCTGCCTCAGCCTCCCAAGTGCTGGGATTACAAACATGCCCCACCATATCCAGCACTACCAGTTTTTTGTTTATTTCATTAAAAATGTCAGAGTCAATTAATATTTGTGAAGCAGTGTGCTCTGGGAGGTGCCTACAGTGGAGACTGATTAAAGGTTAAAGCATTGACCATGTCTTTTCCTACTCCTTCATTCATTTTATGGAATGCCTGCATCCTGAAAAGCAGTGTTAGAGATGTAAAGTTAAATAAGCTCACGGAAAGGTTCTACGGCCTCAACATAATGCCATTCGTATCTCATCACGCATTCCTCTCAGTCCTTTGAGCTCACCTGTTTTCCTCAGCTGAACAAAGTGTATCTCTCCTTCCAATTTGAATAGTTATTTTTTGGAGTGTGTTTGCATAAATCCAGCATTAGGTTTTATACATCACAATTTAATTGATTAGAGTTAGGAAAGATGATGCTGTACTATTACAGGTTGTAATTGTTCTGATGAGATGGGATTTTTTTTGTCCAAATAGCATTATTCTCTACATAATTTTATCTTTTATGATCATAATCAGTTGTATTTTAAGAAAAGAACTAGTTACAATTTGGAGAGTAATTTTATCTTAAAGTATCATAAAATAAGTATCCTAAGGTTACTTGTACCACTTTGCTTTGTAAATCATACTACTATCTTCTGCAGATCTGGTAGGAAGTCTGAGGAAACTTGTTGTTGTAAAAATAAGTCCATTATTATTCAATGAGGAAAAAATCTTTCCTCATTCTGCCTTACATTAAATGACCCTTATTTCTTGAATGCTTCACAATTGTTGCTAGGCTTGCCATGAACATATCAAAGATTGTAGTCTTACAAAGATGAGAAACACAGTTATCAGATTGGTGAAATATGTTCATTAAGTTTTATTTTTAGTAAATGCTGCAAATATGATTAGATTAATGCAGCTCAGTCTGAATTTATGAAGTACTAAAAGTCTTCCATAGGCTGGGACTTAGCTCAGTTGGTAGAGCGCTGCGCTGCAGTCTCTGAGGTCCCGGGTTCAATTCCCAGCACTGCAAAAATGGGAGAAGAACCTGGCAATCCACTCCCAAGGCAATCCCGATACAGTCGCTATTGAAAACCCTATGTGGGTCGCTATGAGTCGGATACTGACTCGACGGCACCTAACAACAACAACAACAAAAGTCTTCCATTGAAAATAGAGGTATTTCCAAAATTATAGGCATATATTTTTAAAAGAAACCAATGGTAAACTTGACTGCTTGATTGACTCTGTATTGTTTTTAACCAGACTCTTGGAAAGAACCATCAGGTCAGCTGTGGAGCAGCATCTTTTTGATGTTAATGGCTCTGGAGGTCCAAGTTCAGAGGACTCAGAATCTGGAACATCATCAGCTTCTTCCTCCACATCTACCAAAGAGCAACTCCACCAAACCAAGGAACAAGAGGAAGTTCAACAAAGTAGAGACAAGTAAGTTGGCATTGGTTCTTCTAATGTGAGCTTTCTGTTCCCCTTTTTAAAATTCACATCTAAATTACTCCCTATGTTATACACACATCTCCTGCTCCTCTCCCATTTCAGGATTTAGGTTACAACTTCAAAAGTTTTCATTGTGACTGTTCTAAACCTAGCTAACATTTAGAAATTCATGGGTGACTGAGTATTTTGATTTCATCTAGATGGCTGGTATATTGTGGGAAGTCACCTCTTACTTAATACATTTCATGGCTTCCTCTTGAATATCTTATTTGGAGAGATCCTCAACTGTAGGAGAAGAAAGTTGCTGTATGCCTGTCCAGAGGCATTTTTATCCCTCATTAATCAACATTCAGTTGACTATTGTTGTTGTTGTTAGGTGCTGTGGACTGTTAGACTAGTTTATTAACCAAAAGATTTCCCCATTACATTGACCTGATTAGATAATAGAATATCACTGTCATACTCTAACCCTTAGTTATATTTTCATATAAGAGAGATTGTTCTTAAGCCTAATCAAAAGAGTTTTCCTTTAGTATTATACTGACTAACTTTGAGGCATTCTCACAGCATGAATTTTAAGAATAGTATAACACGGATATTTATTCTCCATTAAAAGATTTGATAAAGTACAGATGAACAACTACCTTCATATTACTTAATAATCATAATTTAAATTTCCAAGGGAAATAATTTCATATGGATAATAAACTATACTCACACTTTTCTTGAATGCTCCAAGTTTATTTTTCCACTGTAGCATTTAGCCTCTTACATAGTTATTGTCTGGAACTCCATACCAAATGTCAAAGACTGTACCAGACTCTAGTCTTCCTCACTCTTTTCACTTGGATGCATAATCTACATTAGTATTTTTATGAAGAAAAAAAAACACTTGTTTTTGCTTAAATAAAATCACAAAAGATAAGTAGTATAAAAAATCCCATGCTGCATGTCATTAAGATGTTTAAAGGCTATGTTAACAAATATAATTCTAGAAATAAAATAATAAAAATGATATAACCCACTGACTTTACAAGTAGCATATGCAGTACTTTAAAAAAAAATAGTTCTGTGTTCAGGTGCACTGTTACCTTCCCTGACCCACAGCTCTCATTCTAAACCTGTTTCCTTCCAGTTCTGTTCTTCTCCTTTTGCTCACTGCCTAGCTTTTCATCCTTTTCCAGCTGGTTGACCCTTCCACCATCTCTCCTTGGGTTTCTCTTGGTGCTTTCACTGACAGAGTTGCGATGGTGAAGGTCCTTTCTGATAATCCCAGGAGATTTATTAACATAGATTGTGGGAAGGTCAAGAATTGTTATTATACCTTATAGTAAGTAAGTTATGTGTGCCTATACATAGTTGATCCATTTTTCTAAGATTTTCATCAGGCTTTGCTTTGAAAAACAAAGAAATTAAGCTAGACTTTGTAATATTCTATTTGAATTTATTAGCCTTATGGGGCTGGGGATGCAGCTCAGTGGGAGAGCACTTGCAAAATCCCGTGTGAGGCCCTGGGTTCAACTCCCCAGTACAACAAAACACAAACAAAACAAAAAAAGCAAATAAAAAAACTCAAACTATTAGCCTTATGAGTAGTTGAAAAGTGTTTCAAAAGAAATCCATTTATTATCTGTTATTTTGCCTTTCAAAACAAAGCTGCAACCAATTAAAAATCTCCTTGAAGCCAGTGGTGACTGTATTTCAAGATGAGATAAAAGAGTCAGTGAAGTCTTACTGAAGCTGTCATGGCAAAGTTTTGAAATGAGCAAAACTCAAGATAGTTAAAGACTATAAATCATTCACTTTGTTGTAAGTGATTTGCTCTTTGTCTGAATTTACAAGGAAATATAATCAGACTCATATTCTTATTTGCTACAATAAAAGTGTAAAAGCTGCAGGAACATATCAATTATCTAGAAAGGTTCAGTCCAGTTCTTTTATTTAAAAAATCTTCCACTTACCAAGTAAATGGAAATGTGGAAGTTTATTGTGATAGTCTATTGCTACACATTTAAAGGAATTCATAATTTTTTTAAAAAAAGGAAAATATCATTTAAGTGAAGATTTTTTGTTTGTTAGTTTGTTTTTGTGGCGGTGTGGATTGAATCCATGGCCTCATATGTTAGGCAAGTGCCCTACCACTGAGCTACGTTCCCAGCCCAAGGTGGTTTAAATCTTCCAAAACTCAATGAACTGGAAAATGGACATAAATGCTTGTTATGTAACTATTATACTAAAATCCCATTCTAAAGTGAAAGGGAAAGTGTGCTATTTTGGGGAGTGATAACCGGTTTGGTGGTATTAAAATATTAAATATGTGTGTAAGAGTGAGAAAGAAACCCTGAGTAAAACAAATTGGAAATATGGTCCTGATTATTAAAATGAGAGTCCAGAGATTTGAGCTTAGGTCAAATTCATGTCAAATGTGATGGAAACCTGCCACAGTGCTTCAGGAAGGAAGGGTGTGCATACGCTCCACACAGCCACCCAGGCCCCCTCGGTGAGACCACGATGCAAAAGCAGAGATTCTCCTTTGTGGAGAACGGGATTTCCACGTAAGCACAGCTGCACTATCAGATTTCCATATATTCATTTTGACAGCATTTATTCCATTCATTCATTCACTATTCTAAAAGATTTTAAAATAGACTTTTTCATTTTATTTTTAAAATTTATTTTTAGTTTTTATATCAGTCTGCTTGGGCTACCATAACAAAATGTATGGGCTGGGTGGATGAAGCTTATTTCCTCCCTGTTCAGAGGCGGGAGTCCAGGGTGAAGGTGCTGGTGAGACAGCTGTCCACTCTTGGCATGTCCTTTCACATGGCCTTGCCTCTGTGTGCAGCTCCCTCTTCTTACAGGACAGCACTCACGTGGGTGAGCACCCTAGCCTAATGACTCCAAGCACCTTCTCAAAGGCCTTGTCTCCCAACACAGTCACATGGGCATTCAACATTAATTTTGAGGCAACCCAGTTCAGTCCATAACAGCTTTCCAGCATACAAGGTCCTGTGTTAAAAATATAATTGGATACATACCCCAGTAGTTAGAGGAAATATGAAGATTGAAAGGAGACAGAAATTAAGTAGTAAAAGAAATAATTTTGCATGTAAGGCCAGGCTCCGGTGGTCACCCACAGGAATCCCTGTGCCCAAGGTGGAGAGAGGTATGTGGATGCACATGCGCAGGTCAGTGCCTGCTAGTGGTTCTTCCTGTCTGCAACTAATTTATACTTATGGTGTTTCTTATAAATATGCAAAACTCTTTCATATAATTTAACTAAACATGCATATTTTCAATTTTAAAAGTTATAGAGAATAAGAACAAATTAAATATGTAGTTTTAAAAGTTACCAAAGAGTACTTTGAAAATATTATGATAGTATTTAATTCATAATTTTGCCCCCATTATTGCCTAAGGGTATGAATTCAGATTGCAGAATAAATATTTAATGCTGTTTTTCATTATGAGATATGAAGGAAGTGTCAGTAAAATATGGTATCTATTTTTACTCTTCAGACACATTCATTTCAAGACACATCTTTAAAGGTTAAGGAGGTAAATGAACTCAGTCACATTGTGAGAGAATGAAATCTCTTTCCTTTCTTCTTAACCAAGCAATGTTGCTATTACTGCTCTGTGGTTGAATTTCTCCTATGATACAGTTTTTTTTTAAAGTTTGCTGAGTAATTTTGTGAAAAACTCTTACAGGAACATTTAAAATACTTAAAAATATTTTGAGAGTATTAAATGAATTGAATCTTCTGGCATTTCTATTTCTAATAAGTTTATATCTTAGAACTCCTATTGGGACGTAACATCCACATTATGGTTAAAATGCTTTGTATTCCACAGTTTTATTTAGTGAAATTTAAATAATGCATTTTTATTCTACTAAAGCCTACAGCCATAGCCCTATGGCATCCGATCCCGTCAGATCTCAGAAGTTAAGCAGGGTCGGGCCTGGTTAGTACCTGGATGGGAGACTGCCTGGGAACACCAGAAGCTGTAGGCTTGAGAGAAGGACCTGGCAACCCCCTCCCAAAAATCAATCTGCCATTGAAAACCCTATGAACAGCAGAGAAGCACTGACAATAGTGTTTCCCCTGTTGTACAGAGGGTTGCTATGAGTTGGATACCGACTCAACAACACCTAACAACAACAACAACAATTCTACTAAAATATCTACCATTGGGGAAAAATCAATATTTCTATTCTTCACAAAACATCATATTTCTTTTTTAGGTTTTTTTCTCTCTGTATTGCATGAATTTATAATATTAGAAGTTACATTAGACTGGGGGTGTGACCTAAAGGTAAAATGCTTATCTGGCATGAGCACGGCCCTGAGTTTAGCCCCCTGCACCACACGTATATAGACCTTATGTGTATTACGTATATTAATGTACAATGCGAACGATGGAAAAATTCATTATAAACCTGCACTATTCTCCCTGTTTGAATACAAATTACTTTTGGCAAAATACAAAAGCTGTTCATTGGTAGAAACAGCCCTTGCCAGTTTGCCTGTAGGAGTAATTTCTCTTTTAATGCAATTTCTTCAGCACTGAGCAGCCTCAAGAGTGACGTTCTACTGAGATTTTGGTCAAGAATACAAATTGAAGTATCTGGGCCTTCTTTAGACTTCCTGTGTATATGATGCAGGGCAGTGCTATAAAGTGTCCCTTTTTACCTTTTAAAATAACATGAGGCATTTTTTCTTCAATTCAAGGGGACTTACCGACAAAGACAACCTTCCTTCTGGCTTCAGCAACTCCGATGAGTGTATTTTGAATACTCAGGAAATAGAAAAATTACATGAAAATACTTGTGATTATATTCGAGAAGGGAGCAAACCTAAATGTCAGAAATCCAGTCCTAAACTTGCCGAGCTCATTGAAAATCAAGATAGTCCTGTGGTAAGTGGATATTTTTATAAAATATTTACTTGTAGCCAGTTAAGAAACAGCACATCTTTTTTGCTTGCTTTGTTAGGGAAAAAAAAAAAAAGTAATTTCAGTCTTGAGTTTCACAGGATTATAGAATGTGAGTTTTGAGAGAGACCTTAGAGGTACTAATTGTATGCTTTTGTGTTTTTCTCTTTCTTTTTTCTTCCTTCCTTCCTTCCTTTTTTTCTTACTGTGACATTGCACCTAGGGCCTTGCTGACCTGCATCTCCAGCCTATTTTTACTTTTTTTTTTTTTTTTTTTGAGTCAGGGTCTCACTAAGTTGTGTAGGCCTCCTCTAGCCTGAAAAACACAGTCCTCCTGCTTCAATCTCCCAAGTGTCTGGGATTAAGGATGAGTGGTAGAGCCTTGTCTGTTGTTGTTGTTAGGTGCCATCGAGTTGGTGCCAGATTCATAGCAACCCTATGTACAACAGATGAAACACTATTGTTGGTGCATCTCTGCTATTCACGGGATTTTCAATGCTTGTTTTTTTGTTGTTTGTTTGTTTGTTTGTTTTTTGGCCTGGGGGGAGAGTGGTTTGCCAGGTCCTTCTCCCAAAGAGGTTTGCCTAGCATGCACAAAGTGCTGGGTTCAACGCCCAAGTACTGGAAAAATAATTAAGGCTGAGAAATATGACGTTCTGTCAAAGGAGCAAGAGACAACACACTTTGGTTTCCATATTATTTAAATTGGTCTTCTTTTTGTAGTAAATCTCATTCTTAAGGCATTTTTATATTTTAGTTTTTGAATAAAATTGTTGGTAAAGCACTTTTCCTTATTTTCTTCTATTCTGCTTATTCTTGTCTGTATGAATATGTTTTTTTTTTTTTTTTAAAAATAATCAGTTTAAAGCAGGGGAAAGAAAAATACATAGGGAAAGAAGATGAACTGTCTTTTGTGTTCAGCAATCTCTTAATGTTTAGAAGTTCAATTTCAAGTCCGTACTTCACAATGTATTTTCTTCCACATTAACAGAAGCAAAACGAAATTAGTCATCTGCACACAGTTACCTCAGACTTAAACTTTGTCATTAATTTGATATATAAGTTTTTACAAGTGGTTCAGTCAGTAATAGCATTTCTTCAGTATAACAATTTAATACTCCTCATCCTTTTTCATTTATGCTTGTTTCTCTGAAAAGTGAGAACATCTGTCTTCTAATTCCTTTTAGTTTTAAAATAAAACTAACAAAAAATTAACTGAAGGTAAATTTTATAATATAACAGAGCTGGAGTCTCAAAAATAAAAAGGAAATATCCATTTTTACTATTTGGTGTGCAGATTTTCTGGTCTCCTTGATCTCTGACCAGGTTTTAGCTCCATGCTGAGATTCTATACATTTAACAAAACTTACACACTGCCTGTTTTTCCATTCTCATTTCCTGTATGTGCTTAGAAAAGATTCTGTTTTCCCCGAAGTAAAATATACATAAATGCAAGTCTATGAGAAAATATATCTGTGTTACTACCCCCACCAATATCTTAATATTTTGTTTCTAGAAATAAACTGATCTAGAATAGACAGAAATAGTCTTACTAAGGCTTATGTCTAATAGTTTTCACAATAAAGAATTTAAGCATTGGAATCATTACATATTAACTATATTTCAACTAATACTGATGATTTAATTCTTCATTTTTAGGAAACGTATGTTATTTTTTCTTCTTTATTGTCATGGTGCTGGTTTAGAATCCAGGCTCCATGCAGGCTAAGCATATGCACTACAAGGGAGCCACACTCCCAGCCCTGGAAAAGTAACTTTTATAATAAAATAAATGAGTACTACCTTCATTAACTCTTTATTTGGCCCATGATTTGCTTATCTGCTAAAGAGATTTATGGTGATCAAAAGTCTAAAGCTTGGCTTTATAGCTTGAAAAAAATGTACTTATTAGTTTGAAGCCCTTTTGAAAAACATGAGTTTAACCCATCAGTGATTTTTTTTCTACAAGGAATAGTGTCTTAGCTAGGTGGTAACAGTTAATAGAAGTGGGAAAGTACATTTATTTCTTAGAATGTGCGTTTGTCTAAAAACATTGGGATGAGAGAAGCTCCTTCCATTTTGGTCTTCTGTGCATGGAAGATTTTTCCAGGACTGTACCCATCACATGTTGACATCAGTGAACTCAGTGGACCCTGTCTGGTTGCAATGAATAATTTAAACCCTGCCCAAAGGACTTAGCAGGAAAACTTCTCCCTCTGTGAGGTGAGGGTGTTCTGAAAGACCTTTTCTAGCTCTCGTATTCCATGAATTCAAAAATCTAATCTTCACAGATATCCACAAAAAGCAGAGTCAAGGAACATAACAATGACTAGTATTTAGACTATATTCTGAAAGTTGTGCACCTCCCACTTATTTTTAACCTGTTAATTCTACTTTCCCCAGCTCTCCTTCAAAACATTTCCCTACCCCATTTCAAGGTCTTTATACTCTGGCTAGATGTTTGCGTTTGTAGCCAAAAGAAAGAAGGAAAGAAAGAAAAATGATAAAGAGGAAAAAAAGAATTACACATAATTAGATTCCTTCTGTGAACCAGAAAACATTTTACATCCTGGGTATACAGCAGGGATAAAAACAAGCAAAAATTCCTGCCTAGAATGGAGATTACATTCTAGTGGGGAAACAGACAATGGTCAAAAATAAATAAAGAAAGAATAAAATATATGGGAGAGTGATAAGTCCTGGGAAGAAAAATGCAGAGAGAATGGTGCCCAGGACTGGTAGGGGCAGGGGCTGCAATTTTAGTAGAGGGGTCAGAGAAGACCTCCCTAGGAACTTACCTTTGAGTGTGAAGACCAAGAGGAAGTAAGGAAGCGAGCCATACAGATGGAACTGCAGGGTCAGAAGCCCCAAAGCAGCATTGATTTGGAATGTCCCAGGTGCGAAGAAACGCTGTAGCAGGAAAAGAGTGAGCAGAGTGAGAGGCAGTGGGAAGGGAATGCACTGAGTGGGTCATCATCGGGTCCTCTGGGTGGGGAGAAGCCAGAGCAGCATTCCTGATGGAGCAGTGATGTGACCCACTTCAATCTCAAGTGACTCTGTTGCACATTAATAGTAGGTGAGCAAGGAGAGATGTGGGAGACCAGTTAGGCAGCTCCTGCAAACGTCTCGGTTTGGAAGGATGGTTTAAACTGAGGTGTTGCCAGAGGCAGCCCAAAATGCTCTGCAGATTGGTGTTGCCAGTTTACTGAAATGAGAAGGAAATTTAGGGAGTATATCCGAGGTTTAGTTTAGGGCATGTTAACGTTGAGTGCCCTGCTAGACATGGAAGGAGGTGTCGGAGAGGCATTGGATTTCTGGGCCTAGAATTCGAGGAGATCTTGGCTGGAGATGCCAAAGTGGCCAGCATGGAGATCATAGTTGGTGCTTGACACCAGGGTGCTGGAGAGGATAACCACAGGAGAGACTGTAGACATTGAAGCAGGTCAGACGGGGGCCCTGCAGCAGGAGGAAATGGGAGAGAGGAGAGGAGCTGAAGCTAGCCTGTGCACACCCAGGGAGAAGGAGGTGCAGACTGCCACAGGCACGTCACAGAGGCATCTCCACAGAGGGAGCTGTCTGGGTGCTTTCCCTCTGTCCTTATGCCTCTCAAGGAAACAGTGGTCTGCAGAGACCAAGAGACGGCAGGCAGATAACTCGGAGCTCAGAAACCAGTGGTTGGGAGCTGCGAGTCAGTGTTAGAGTCCTCTGCTGTATCTCTGACTGGCGGCCTACATCGTAGCCTTTTTTTTCCTCTTCTTGGCCTCTAGCTCCTCGGTGTCTTTCAGGAGAAAACTTTATCCCCTGCTTTACTCTGAAAAGTTGAGATAGCCAGTTTGCAATTTCCCTCGCCCTGTTTCAAAATTTCTCAAGAACTCTGTCCATTTTTACTCACCTGCTCAAATGACAGGTGGTTTTTTTCAAACACTGAAGTTAACCTCTAAGGCCAAAAGTAACTTTGGAAGTTCAGTTTTCTACATCCATCTCCCACTTTGTCCCAGGCACATATACGAAGACATGCAGACTCTCATTCACACACACACACACACTTTTTCACTGCCTCTTTTTCATTGGCTCAGTTCTGCTGCCCTAGAAAAAGTCTGTGCCTCCAGAAACTTACTTTCTAGGACACAATCCAATAATGTGATTCAGTAGCCGTAATTTAGTCACACATCACATCCAATACTCCTACTTCTGCCACTGTGTTCTGAGCAAATCTTAAATATAGAGAAGACCAAGTGGATTAATTTGCTCACTATTAGGCTTTGATTATGGAGAAGTAGAAGCAACTTAAAAATTCAAAGCATAATATCAGATAAGTAATATTTAAATGTCAATTCAGTAAGACATTATGCAATAATTAAGAATCATACTTATGAAGACTAATAAAATGGAAAGCATTTGACCAGTTATATTTAAAGTGCTTTGTAATTTTGACTCTCCCAATAGCCCATAGGTAGGCATTATTATTAGTGTTTCTGTTCTAAATGAGGAAATGATGTGCAGGAGATGAAAGAACAAAGCCACACATAAATGAGGACTCAAGATCCCACTACACTCTCTCCAGGTGTTAAAAATAGGCCCCGGGGCAGCGTCCACATGGTGTGGATGTATGTATGCGTGACACATATACGTTTATGCATGTTGGAAGGGCTCATTCCTAGGAAAAGACTGAATGGAAATGTGTACCTGGAAGTGATTGTGTGATTGCACTGTGGTGGTAGTGCTAATGTTAGAGGGAATTGTTACTCTTTTCTCTGTTTTCCAAACATATCCGTGTGACTATACTAATTTTATAATAAACACCAGCAGACCCCGACCTTTTTGGCACCAGGGACTAGTCTTACGGAAGACAGTTTTTCCACAGATGGAAAAGGAGGCAGAGGTGAGAGGGTGGGACTGGGGGAGATGGTTTCAGGGTGATTCAAGTAGTAATGTAAACAATAAGGAGTGGCTGTAAGTACAGATGCAGCTTCACTCACTCACCCACCATGCACTTCCTGCTGTGTACCCTAGTTCCTAACAGACAACAGACTGTACTGGTCCATAGTCCAAGAGTTGGGGACCCCTGACATACACTGTGTTTAATGTATAAAACCAAAGTCTGGCAGCTGTCTTATTTATCAATGGCTTCCATGCAATGTCTGAAGTCCAAGCATGATTCAAGGAAGAAGAATAGGTCTTAAAATCCTTCCTAAACTTCAGTTCCAGCTTTATCACTTAATAGCAATGGCAAGTGCATGTTACTTAGCCTCAGTTACTTCATCTGTAAAAAGGGTGCTATTAATATGTCTGGCTTTTTGTGAGATTTAAATGCAACTAATATGCAAAAGAATAAGTAAAACTGAACACAGTGAACATTTCTTTGGACTCCTCTGCTCTGATGTCCAGGCTCTTTCCTTTGCATTGCCGTCGAACATTTTGTACAGTCTACACTTGTTTGTTACAGTTCTTCTTTTCATGCTTATCCATCAGCCTCTATAGTCCGGATTCTCACTGACCTTCTACGACCTCTGTGCAACCACATCTCCGTAGTCCTTAACCTCCTCAAGTCTCTGTTGTGTTTGATACTTTGTCCCCTTGTCCCAGGACTCTCATTTCCTTGGCCTTATTATGACATGGATCTCTCCTTGTCCTTTTACCGCAGTGACTGTTTTCTTTTTTGCTGAGAGTAAATGTTATCCAGATTTTTGTCTGATGTCACTTTTCTGGAAGAATTTTATTTGAGTGCTTTTCTAATTCTATAGATTCTTGGTGGCTGAGGTTTAGCTCAGTTGGTAGAGTGCTTCTCTGAGCTCTCTGAGGCCCTGGGTTCTATCCCCAGCACTGCAAAAATGGAGGAAGGACCTGGCAGCCCACTTCCAAAAACAATTCTAAAACAATCAGCCATTGAAAACCCTATGAATAGCAGAGAAGCACAGACATAGTGCTGGGCATGGTGACCAGGACCCCTTTTGTGCATAGAGTTGTTGTGAATCAGACCCAACTCAAGGGCACCTAACAAAAACAAGGCAGCAGGTGTAGATGTTATTTATTGGCTGGAGGTTTGGCTCAGTTGGTAGAATGCTTGCTCTGTGTACTTGGAAGCTGTGAGTTCAATCCCCAGCACCTCGCAAATGGGAGAAGGATCCAGTAGCCCACTTCTGAAAACAACAACAACAAACAACAAATGATTTCTTTAAAGTCAACATGTTAAAACCAAACTCGTCTTTTCTCATTGATCCCCTTTTCTATCAGAATCCTTGTCTATTCCAACCACACCATCATCTCCTTAGCCATTTTCTAGACCTTTCCTTTCCCTTACCCTCAGTCCTTCCATCTTTCCAATCATTTGTCAAATGTAGTTGATTCTGCTTAAAAATATGTTGTATCCTTTCTTTACGTGGCTGATGCCCTTTTGTAATTGGTTTGGATGTCAAAATAGCCAGCCAGCATATCTGTACACTTCCGTTCTCTCCCCTGTCCAGACCATCTTATCTCTTGCTGTGAAACAGTCACCTACCTGATGCAGCATTTTCAACCTTCGTTTTCAGAACCGCATATCTCAGCACAAAGTCCAGTCAAAACCCACATGATAGTGATTTTCTGGAGACTGTCAGACATAAAAATGCCCAACAGTATAAACCACTGATTTAAACTTATTCCTTCAATCACGCAGTTAACTATGTGCAAGCACTACTGTATTTGCTAGGGACAAAGTAGAGACTAAAGCACACGCACCCCCGCGCGCCCACGCTGCTTCCCCAAAGTTACATTCTCATAGAATGAGATAGACAAGAACAAGTAAGTGCATGGTCAGATGTAAAACACGCTGGCTGTTAAGAGAAGTAATGCCTGGTAAAGGGGCCTGCAGCTGCACCACTGTGGGTCCAGTCCCCTCAGATCTTGGAAGCTGAGCAGAGTCAGGCCTGGTTGGTATTTGGATGGGAGACCGCCTGGGAATGCCAGGTGCTGTAGGCTTGGAAGAAGGACCCAGCAACCCACTCGCAAAAATCAATCAGTCATTGAAAACCCTATGAAGAGCAGAGAAGCACTGACAATAGTGTTTTGCGTACGTGGTGTCACTACGAGTCGGACACCAACTTGATGGCTGGTACCTGACAACAAAGGGGAGAGATAATGCCTGGTGATGTGGTGGGAGGTTAAGGGTTGATGTGCAGAGGGTGGTCAGGTCAGGCCTCACAGAGAGTGACACTCATGTAGGGCCCTGGAAGAGGTAAAGAAACAAGCCATCAGGACACCTGGGGAGAGTGTGTCCAGGCAGTGGGAGCACCAGGAGTGGGGAGGCTGCTATGAGTGGCTCAGCATTAAAAGAGCAGCATCAGGAATGGGGCCAGAGATGCCACAGGGGTCCTGGTTACCTGAGGCTTCATGGCTGCTTGTGAGGCTCAAGATGAGGAGCCCTGGAGGGTTCAGAGAAGGAGGAGGTCGGCTGACAGCACGCCTTACGAAAGGTCCGTCTGACAGCTGCTTGAGGTAGACCAGGGTTCCCGTGAGGTGACCAGCGTGGTCTAGGCAGCAGTTGATATTGTTTTAGGAGAGGATGATGGCAGTGAGGTGGGAAGAACCCGTTGGATCATGGTTATATTTTGAAATAGAACCCAGAGGATCTTTTAATGGATGGAATGTGGGGCCTGGAGAAAGAGGGATGATTTGGATAGCTGGTAGGATGCAGTTGCCATTCCTGAGCTGGCGTAGGCCTGGGGATTGGAAGTTCCATTTGGATACACTAAGCATGAGAGGTTAGCAGAGAGCCACACAGCCAAGGCTGTCAATCTGGTGGTTGGGGAAAGATGCACGAGTGAGTTTGGAAGACTTTGGCCTTGAGACTGGATGTGCTGAAATCTAAGGCCCACACCAGCATTCCAGGGCGGACAGATGAGCAGGTGCCAGCAGGAGAGACTAAGCGGGGCGGCAGCAGCGGTTTCCAGGACAGCACAGGGCAAGGCCATACGGAATTTGAGTCAAGAGCAGCTCAGAGGAGAGCAGTTGATGTGGTGAGTGAGTGATCATTTCACAGGTACCTGACCATCCTGCAGCTATCTTGACTGGAGCCTTTTTTTTTGGGAAGAAGGAGAAATAGCCTGGGTAGATAGGCTAAAAGCAGGAGGAGGTGAACTGGATGCGTCAAGCATGGAGAGTCTTTGAACAGGTTTGCTCTGCAGGGGTGAAGAAAAATGAGGAAGCAACTGGATATTAAAGACAAGTTTTTAAAAGGAAGTGATGTGGAATATTTGTATAAAATAAACCAATAGGAAAGGGAAATGGTGAGGCAGGAGGGACCCATAATGGAACAAGGATTCTTGTGTGATAGGGGTTGAGGCTGGTGGATGGTGGAGTGGTTTGACAATAAAATTTGCTGATCCAGAGGCTGTCTCATGGGCTGGGATATGGGTCAGTGGTAGAACACTTGCCTGGCTTGTGCAAGGCCCAGCACCAGGAAGGAAGGAGGGAAGGGGAAGGGTGTAATGGCCGGTATGAAGGAAGGCAGGCAATCTTGTGAGAAACTTGAGCAGTGTCCCCTGACACTGGCCTTATGTCCTAGCCACAACCTTCCTTTCATCTAAGAAAAGCAAACACGCTTCTGACTTTTAAAATCAGTCTTGCTAGGTTTATACACATGTCTAGGATTCCTTGTCTTTGCGTACTATTGAGCAAAGAAAGAATGAACTGACCTCTTTGAATTCTATGTTTTGGCAACTAACATTTAACATTACTATTCAGCTAGAACCTATGAAACAAATGAAAAGTAATAAACACAGTGCAACAAAATATAGTTGGAGTAGTGGCCAATCTGTCAAAGTTACAATAGCAAGACCAAGTCTGTCTGGCTCACACTTGTACCCTAAATGCCCAGCATAGTTCAGCACTTAATGAAAATGCATTGAAAAAGAAAAACAAAAAACCAAATGAGTGAAGGAATGGCTGCCGTGTCGGTTTGGGTGACTTGTATAACACAGACCCCCAAATCTCAGAGCCAGTTCTCAGAGGCAGAGTTCGTTGTCTTGTGGCAGTCTACAAGAGGAGCAGAGGGCACACTCAGTATTTCAGGGCCCCAGGCCAGCTGTACCTCTGCTGTCTTCAGCAAGACATTTCCAGGCACTCTGGTGGTTTTCATCTCGATTCCAGCTCCAGGAGGAGGTAATGAACATCAAGGCATGTACCTAACAGGCATTTTATCAGCTAGGCCCAGAAGCCACGTGCAGCACTTGCCACGTCTCCCTGGACAGAAGTCATGTCTAACCACGAGGGAGGCTGGGCGTGGTGCTGTTGCTGGGTGTGTGGCAGATGGGCACCTGAGGCAGCCATGGTGGGAAGGGGCAGTGGGTGTGGGTGTCTCCTGGCAAGCTCATCCAGGGGCCTCCTTATGAGGCCAGGAGTTCTTTTTGAATATGGATTAGCTTATACAGTTTTAAGCAATAAATGTGCAAAAGTGTTCAAAGAAAATCAGATCTGCCATTGCTTCTTGGTTAATGACATTGTGTCACATGTTCTCCTTCTAGAGCTCAAGGTTGAGACAATGAGCCTATTTTGACTAGCAGCATTACTGTGACCTTCGAGAGGACATGTTTGTCTATTGAGAGAAGGCATTTTATTCGTGTCCTCTATAAAGGCTTTGTCAGCATTTTACAGTTTTAGAAGACAAATTTGTTTTTGCTCCAAGTCTTTGCAATTGCTTCAGTCAGTGGTCAAACAGGTTCTGAGTCTAGCTTTCAATGCCAGCACAGACTGGGTAAAAAAATTAAATATAAATTCCACAGTCTAAAGGTAGCCTTATCAAAGGATTTGTTCTTTTACATTTAAAGGTTAGATTTGTAATTGAGGAATGTGGCTTTTAAAATTCAGTCCTTTCTCACACCTAAAAATTATCAAAATAAATGAGGTCGCAGTGAATCTGTGCTTTGAAAGTCACTCATAGTACTTAGAAAAGTCAGAATTTTATGGATTACTAACTAGGCTTTATCTGGTTAAAAACTTACAATAGACCCTTGTATTAAATTACACCTAAAGTCATACTCTGTTCTTTACTATTTTCTAAAAATTATCAATTGCCTTTAAAAGATCCTAAATATAGAAGAATAATTAAAAGTTATTGCAATATATCATTTCTATAAGAATTCTATTCATTTAACCTTTAATAAATGCAGTGATCAATGAACTAGTCTTTTACCACACCTAGAGGTGTATTCAGGATGTAAAACCATTCAAATTCTTTGGAAGGCATCAAATAAACATTTTCTCATATGACAAATGCTGTTAGCAGCTGTGGAGCAGCATTCTTCTCATTCAGGCCGGCACTCCCCTCCCCACTGCAGTGAAGTGAGGAATCACCGACCTATCTCTTTGTCTTAGTCTCTCCTCCCTGAGTCCTAGACAGGATGGAAATTAGAATTCATAAAGCATCTGTGCTCTGTGAAGATGAGCAGCTTTGTTAATGCACTCATAGGATACCACTTCCCTTGTCAGCTTCTTTCATAGACACTGGAGTACTTGGCAGGTGTGAACACAGTCTTTAGATGTACTGCTTCCAAAAGGTATAGTGCAACCCAGCAACCTTAGCAGAGCAACAGTGTGTGCTTGCCTGCTGGTTAGGGATACCTAACCAGGAACACTCAGCTGTCTCAAACGTGCAGAGAAACATGACCTCAGGCACCATTAAAAAGCTGCAGAGAGGAATATTGAACAATGTTGAGAGCCATGCTTTGTAATGACATCTATAGAAACATGGGTCCTTGGAGAATCACCCCTCCTCTTCCCTCTCCTCCTCCCCCTCCTTCCCCTCCTCCCCCTTCTCCTTCTCCTTCCCCCTGCTCCTTACCTACTCCTCCTTCCCCCTCCTACCCTTTTCCCCTCTCCTTCCTCCCTCCCCCTCCCCCATCTCCTTTTTAACAACAGAGTTCTTAAACATATGGACCAAACACTGAAAGAGGAGGGTCAGGTGGTGTGGCACATTCCTGTATCCCAGCAACTTGGGAGGAAAAACCACAAAGTCAGAAGATCATGAGTTTGCAGCCTGCACAGCTTAATAATATCCTGTCTGAAAATTAAGAAATAAAATGGACCTGGGGGTGCGGCTTAGGGTACTCCAAAAAAAAGTGGGTGGAAGGAGTTAAAAAAATTATTATTTGTTTTAACCCTGGAGATCTCACATCTTATAGCTGCTTTTGCAAAACTTTCTATTATATAACATAACTGTTTTCTGTAATTCTCAAAATGTGTGCCAGTCATATTTTGTTCAAGAAAAGTAAATCAGTTTTCAAAGGGCTGAGGGTGTGGCTCAGTGGTAGAGTTGTTGTCTGGCAAGTGTGAGGCCCACGGTTTAATTCTCAACCAGGCAGGAACAAACCCACATAATTTTAAATTATCATCACACGGACATTTGAAGTGATACAAAGATAGAGGATTGTGCTCTCTTTAGGAATTCACGTTTCAGAGCTTCCGGAATACCTAAGACGATTGCCCTAGATCTTCACTGAAGATTTTGATAATCTATTGAACATTACTAATGGAAACAAGGATTCTTTGTCACAGATAAACCCCTTTCTCAGGAAGGTCGCATGGGTTATAAGAGCCATTGTGCTTCAGTTTAATGGAAGCTGTTTTATAAAGGTGTTTTTTTAACTCATACTTCAGAGGTATAGATATAATTGAACATGACCATAAGTTGAAAAAAAACCTCTCAGATCCATTCTGCAGTTGAACATGACCATAAATTGAAAAAAAAAAAAAAAAAAAAAAACTTCTCAGATCCATTGTACAATCCTCTGTATATAGTACCTAAGTGTGTAAACAGGTGGTGCTCAGCATTCTAATAGA
>VMDO01000675.1:213611-223907 GCA_007922755.1 Pedetes capensis | reverse complement strand
TTTATTTTGAAACAGGGACTCAATAAGTTACACAGGGTGCCTCCTGCCCCAGCCTCCTAAGTCACTGAGATTAAAAGCCTACACCACAGTATCCAGCTGGGGACACTATCTTAACTGTGGAAAAATATAGTAGAGTATTTTTCATGGAGATCCCAGAGTTTGATAAATAATAATAACATTCATTCAATGTAGCAGGCCTTATTTAGTGCTTTGTATGTATTATTTAATCCTCATGACAACTGTTAAATAGTGTTGCCATCTCCATTTTCTGGATAAGGAAACTGAGACTCATGTAGTCACACAGTTGACAGTTGACAGAGCTAGGATTCTAAGCTAAACATTCTGACCCCAGAGCCATCTAACTGTTATGTGATGTTGCCTCCCTTGTTTCTGTTCTTTGATGGAGCCCAGAGTGTCAAACTGAGAATTCCAGACAAGTTGGCCAAAGCAATATAAGTGGAAAATAATTCATTTACCTAATTTCCTACTCTGATTATGTGTTTATTTTATGGGGATCTTTGTACATGCTAGTTTCATAGGATTGCTGTGAACCTTAGTCAGGTTTTCTTTCTGTGGGGTTTTCATTAGGAGAGTTTGTTATTGCGTAGATGAGTAAGTGTTATTTCAGTGCATTGCCTTCATTTATTTTGGGGTGGATTCTGCCTAATAGAGTTTGGTTTTTTGTGTGGGGTTTTTTAGTACTGAGGACTGAACCCACAGCTTTGAGCTAGGTAAGCACTCTACCACTTAGCTTGCACCCTCCAGCCCTTCTTTTTTATTTTTATTTTGAGACAAGTTCTCACAAAGTTAGGAAGCCTGCCTCTGGCTTTGAACCTGTGATCCTCCTACATCAGCCTCCCAAGTCGCTGGGCTAACACTCATGTGCCATGGTGCCTCGCTCTAACAGCCTTCTGAGACATATGTGAATCTCTGAAATCAAAAAAATTCAGGTCCTAGTTTCCAAGATAGCTATGTTTTTGAGTATACTGAATTTTCAGATAAGCAAATAAAAGCATATTTAATCTTCCTCCATGGAGATCACTTATTCTGTGCTTAATACCCTTATTATTTTCAGAAAGCATTGACTAGACTTGTATGGTAGTACATGCCTGTAATCCTAGCACTGAGGCAGACAGATCTCAAGTTCCAGGCCAGCCTTGGCTGCATAATGAGACTTAGTGTAAGGGGGGAAGAGTGAGAGAGGAAGCATTGACAATATTCAGAGCCAGTCAAAGAATCTTGTAAATATACCAGATGAGCACTAAGCCCATGTTGTTTGTCTTTAGGTGCCATCGAGTGAGGTCCGACTCAGCCACCTTATGTACAACAGAACAAAACACTCCCAACACTGTGCCATGCCTGGCACTATGTCAGTGCCTCTCTGCTAGTTGTAGGGTTTTCAATGGCTGATTGTTTCAGGATTGTTTCAGGAGTTGGCTGCCAGGTCCTTCCTCCATTTTTGTGGTGCTGGGGATGAAATCCAGGGCCTCAGAGTGCACAGAGCAGCGCTCTACCAACTGATCTAAACCCCAGCGCCTCCTGAAATATATACTATTCAAAATAGGTTTTCTTATACTATTCAAAGTAAGTTTTCTATTTTGTCCTCCTTAGCTAATATGACAATTAACATTAAATGTGGCAATAAAAAGGTTCTTAATTCCATTTCCTTTTATGAATATTTTACTACTTAGGTACAAGGTACGTATTATCTCAGATGGTATTGGCAATATATTCTGCAAAGGTAATAAATGAGCAGTTAATGTTACGCCAGTTTCTGATTAGATTTGAGGTTGAATTCCTCGGTTCCAGTTCCAAGCCACTCTGATCCTCTGACAGTCAGTCTTGCTGTGTTTGGCTATTGAAGGTGAGTAACACTAATGACATTACAGGTTGATGACTGTTCACTTGTGCAGTCAAATGTTTTTGTTAAGGAAACAATAAAGCTCAGCATACACCTTTACTCAAGTAGAACATTATCAACTCAGACTTTTACTTGTTTTGACAGACATGTGATGACTGTCAGTAGTTTATATCTCATATTACCTGGTTTTTCTATTTTAAAGGAAGGAGAGTCTGCAGTTGCATATATTTTTTACCATGTCTGTGGCAAACCAACAATTTTTCTATTACAGAATATGGAAGGTCTCAGCTCCACAGGATTGCTTGAAAAGCCTGAAACTGATGATGCTGAGGTCCTGTCCAATGACAGGTAATTTTAGAATTATCTCCTCACATTGTTTTCAAGGGTGTGGAAACATTTTTTTTTCAGCTAGTACAGTATGACTTATAATAATTAAATAAAATAGAATTAAAGGACTGTATGTTGACCAATAGTATTTTACTACAAGGTAAATAGGGCTGGGATTTAGCTCAGTTGGTAGAGCGCTGCGCTGCAGTCTCTGAGGTCCCAAGTTCAATTCCCAGCACCCCAAAAATGGGAGAAGGGCCTGGCAATCCACTCCCAAGGCAATCCCAAAACAGTCAGCCACTGAAAACCCTATGGGGGTCGCTATGAGTCGGATACCAACTTGACAGCACCTAACAACAACAAGGTAAATATTTGAAATAGAGAATCTATTGTGGTGCTATTAAAGACAATCATATTCATGTTTGCTTTTACCTCTACAGGGGTTTGTTGATTTTCTGTTTTGTTTTTGAATTTTGTAAGAGTTTGGGTCAGAACTACTGAGCTCACCTTTAAAATAAATGAAATCATAGTATGAATGGATGAAAGGTATTATCATAAGACAAATGGACATTTCATGATACTTTGTTGTTGCTGTTGTTTATAGCAAAGAAAATGAAAGCGATGGCAGAGGCGTGCAGCACTGTGAGGTGAGTCGCTAGCCACAGTGGAGGGCAGTTCCTTCCTTTGGGAGTGTGTGTGTGAAACGTTCCCAGCCCATCCGAGAAGGCTGTGATGTGTAGGGCTGCAGCTGGGTGGAAAGGCAAATGCCAGCACTCAGACACTCTTGAGAAGTTTGGTTCTTAAGTTGCTTTACCTATTTGTGAAAGTAAACCGTAATAACACAGGGATTTCTCTTTACATTTTCCATAAAATAAAACAAAAATCAAAGCTAATAGATTAATTTTTCCGTAACTTGACACTTTTTTTTAAATGATTGGAAACTATATAATCAGTGAGTTTTAATGAACCTGTCACGGGCATTATCACACTTATTTTTAAATTAACACAAATTCAGTTTGAGCTGCTGAACCCAATTTGTTTTCTGAGTTTTCTGCCTTTTTTTAACTAAAGAGCAGAAAAAAAAAATTCTTTAACTCCCTGACTTTGTCCATATCATTCCGTTTCACTTACTGTTTACATCTGTCACTCCTCCCTGGCCCTCGAGTGACCCACCAGTGTGGTTCTTCATCCAAGTCCAGCTGCCTTTCAGAGTGCTGAACCTTGTGTTTAATTCATGTCTGCACGTTACATATGTGTTGACTTAATCTACTAATTCCAAATGTTTCCAACTCCAGCTTCAATCTTAGCAGGGTTGTTTTTGGCAAGAATTGAAGCTTTTTATAACCTATTCTTTAAATTTTACTCTTGACATATTAATAATATAGAAAACCACCCTTCTAACAGAATGATTCTTAATCTTTGTTGGGCCCTGACCTTATTCACTGATGAGTTTCTTCAACAATATATATTAAATCCCACTACGTGAGTCAAGGGTGGTAGTGCTCGCCTTTAATCCTAGCAACTCAGGAGGTGGAGGCAAGAATATCTCAAGTCGGAGGCCAGAGGCAGCCTATGTAACTTAGCAAGACCCTGCCCCAAAATACAAAGTAAAAAATGAGCTGTGGGTATGGTTCAGTGGTTGGAGACTTGCAAAAAGCATGCATGAGGATCTGGGTTCAACTCCCCAGTACTGAAAAAAAAAATGGTATTATGCACAGGCTGTGTTAGAGCTGAGATGTAATGAAGGCCACAGTCCCTGTCCCCATAGAGTTTTACAGTCTGGCAGATTAGGAGCCTGGAAGTTGAGGCTGGCATGTAGTTCAGTGGTGGATCACTTGTCTAGCATGCACAAGGCCATGGATTAGATCCCCAGTACCAAAATGGAAAAAGAAATAAAAAATTAAAAACAATACAAAGAATCATAAAACTGGGGCTGGGGTGTGGTTCAGTAATAGAGTGCTTACCTAGCATGCATAAGGCCCTTGGTTCTGTCTCCAGCACTGAAAAGAAAGGTTGAAAAAAAGGAATCTGAAAGCTGGGGACCCCCTTTCTTAGAACAGGGCACATTCACATGAAATTACTGGAAATTAATGACCACCCCAAAAAATGTTTCCTCGATTGGTTCTTGTCGTGTGCCTTCTTCACTAACTAGACAGAGGAGAGGAAGGACATTGACACTTTCTGACTTTATAGCTTCTGAGGCCGTTCTTTCATGTCTTATTTCCAGCTCATTTACACTCCCTTCCTTGGGATCTAGGCAAAAAGTTGACCTGCTTTCCTGCACGTAGGAACCTTTTTAAGAACATATTTTCCCATGATGGTTTTATTTTTTCTGGTTTCATCTTTTCTTTGCCATCTTCCTCTGCTCACAACATGCACCACTCACTACACCATTGAACATTATTTTAAAGAAAATCACTTTGCAGCCTCCTGGAGAGATCTCAGTTCTTCCTTTTATGCCAGTTATCTTTTATGAGGTAAAAGGGAACAGAGCGGCCTTTGTGGATGAACTTGATGACATGAACTCGTAAATTCTGAGGGGCAACCAAGCTAAACTTATGCTGGACTCAGCTTGCCTTCGCTGTTTTGTGGACAGCGCCTGTGGCAATGGATGAATCCTGGTGAAAGAATCTTAAATCCTGCTTCCACGTGAAAGGTCCTATTCTTACCTCTGCCACCATGTGCAGCACCAATCAGCACCCAGCTCACATCAGTACTCAGGCATTCACTATTAATAATCATTATCATCATCATGATCATTTCAGTTAGGAGATAAAATTAGGTGGTGAGTTAAAATCTAGACTGGGCTCTCCATGTCAGCCTCCTATCTCCACCCAAATGAAAAAAAGACATCACTCCACCAATGGCAATTATTTCTGTTATGTTGTTGTTGTTAGGTGCCATCGAGTTGGTATCCGACTTACAGCGACCCTCATAGGGTTTTCAATAGCAGACTGTTTTGGGATTGCCTTGGGAGTGGATTGCCAGGTCCTTCTCTCATTTTGGCAGTGCTGGGAATTGAACTCGGAACCTCAGATACTGCAGCGCAGTGCTCTACCAACTGAACTAAATCCCAGCCCTATTTCTGTTATAATGGTGTGCATTTCTTCCACTCATATATTTCATTATTATTCATGAAAGACTATGACAAGGTGATTTCCATTTTTAAAGTGCTTTGCCTTGTTTCAGTATGTCTTAATGTATGTAGCACTTCTTAAAACGTCTTGTATCATCCAAATAGTAATCTGGTTTCCTGGTAAGACTGCAGTCATCCCTCAATTGAAAGATGAAAAAAATGTCTGGACTTTGATTTCCTTTTCTAGAATTCTGTCTAACTAGTATTTATTTTGTTTCAAGTCTCCTGAAGTATCAGATCAAGATGCCAGAATTTACATGCCTATGATGAATGACTATGATAATTTTTCCAATTTTTTGGAATTTTTCATTTTCCATTAAGACAGATTGCTTTAATATGGTCCTATAAGAGTCTTCTTATATGCTCTCAGATCCATATAAGATGACAAGCAAATCGGAGAAAAGTGGGGGGTTTTCCCCTTTCTTTTTATTATTAGTATTTCCATTAGAATAAGGAACATTAACTTATCCTCAGAGCTCCTTACAGGGACAGACGGGAAAACAAGATGGATGCTTGTCCTAGATCTGCTTCTCATAATCACAACAGTGCCTTTGTCTTTTGAATAATCAATTTTCAGCCTTAAAAGTATTGCATTGAAGACGTGTTGAAAGAGAACATGAGCTTATCCCTTTGCAGCATGTCTTTTTAATTTATTTTAGTTATGCAACTAACCTTATCCAAAGTGA
Organism: Pedetes capensis; assembly: GCA_007922755.1. Lineage (NCBI taxonomy): Eukaryota > Metazoa > Chordata > Mammalia > Rodentia > Pedetidae > Pedetes > Pedetes capensis. The sequence continues at coordinate 217,897 of VMDO01000675.1, read as the reverse complement.
GAGTTTGTTGAGGTCTAGATAGGTACTGGTCAATGAGAGTTACTCATTTCTCTTTCTTCTGTGGTTTAGATTAAAGTTTGTTTAGTGATACACTGCAATGAAAAAAGTTCAGCATCATTTCAAAATGCCACATGAAATGAAAGTAGGGTTTCTTCAGGTAGGTTTCAGAAATGCTGACATTTTAATAAAATACCCTGTCTGAGCTTTATGAAATGAGCTACCATAAGGAAGAGCCTGGCATGTATTCCCTGGGCATGCGGAGTCTAGACTATTTGTTCTTCCATCCATAAACTTAACAATTACATGTGTGCAGAAGGGCAGTCAGCCTTATAGTTACCAATGTCAATGAGTGGAGAAAACAGGAGGGGGAAGAGGGTCAATGAGGAGGAAGGAAGGGGGATAGGTCAACCTCAATGTAAACAGCACAGCTTTATGAGTATGGTGGGAAAAAGGGGGGGAAGATAGAAAAAAAACTACAAGAATAGCTAAAATAAAAATAATAATGATAATAATAGTAATAATACGAAAGGCTGGCAATAATGTAAACAGACTAGATCACTCATCTAATACTGCTGAGAATGTAAAAAGGTAGATCACTATAGAAAAAAGCTTGGCCTTAAACTCGGGATACACATATATAGATAAATATTCTCACAAAAAGACATGCAAGTAGAAAGGAGACCATTGGTGTGTCGGGGGAGGGGATGGAGGGTCATGAGAGGGTAAGGGGGAAGTTATGTGAGCAATGTATGTTGAAATGCATATATGGAAATGTCAGAATGAAACCCATTAAGTTGTACATTAAAAATTTCCAATTAAAAAAAGATATCACTGAAAATATATCTTAGGGTTCTGTTTACAGTGAAACTTATAGTTTATGCTACATACAGTAGAGTTTATACCTTATGCTATAATTGACTCCCTTTTAATATGTAGTTTTCTATTGTGCAAATGCCTGCAGCATCCGATCCCGACAGATCTCAGAAACTAAGCAGGGTCAGGCCTGGTTAGTAATTGGATGGGAGACTGCCTGGGAACACCAGGTGCTATAGGCTTGGGAGAAGGACCTGGCAACCCATTTCCCTGGCAAAAATAAAAACAAAAAACAAACAAAAAACAGCCATTGAAAACCCTATGAATAGCAGAGAAGCACCAACAATCATGTTTCGTCTGTTGTACATGGGGTCGCTATGAATCAGACACTGACTCAATAGCACCTAACAAAAACAACATTGTGAAAATATGTTATGCATCTTATAAAACCCAAAGTATTCAAGCAGTAAACCTTACAAAGAATCTCTGTCAAGGAAGCAAAAAAAATTAAGAATTATTAACCACATGTGAGGGTATCATACTACCTGAGAGAGATCATTTTATATCAGAATTATAAGGTCAATGAAGTGTTAAATTCTTTCAAGATATTTTTACATTCTTTATGCTTCCTAAGCCCACTGCTTAAGAGAGCTTAGAAGCATACCTTTGATAACAAACAAGACATTCATCATAAACAAAAGGCCATTTCCCTTTTTCTTATCCTGCTTTAAAAAAAAAACAAAAACAGGAAAACAGAAAGAGACAGAGACCGAGAGAACTCAGCACTTTCCAATCAAGCCTGGGAATTAAGTTGGTTATCATAAGATCTCAAGTGCAAGCTTTTCTTTTGCCCTGAGAATTAGGTTTGTGAAACAGCCCCATCAATGATAGCCAAAGGCTACTGATGCCGTGCAGTTCATGTGAAGTTTGGAAATCTGTTGTGGACGTTGCCCTTTATCGTCAGGCCATGCAGTGCATGTTTATGGTTCCTCTGGTTCTTCTGTTAACATTGTGGTTTTTCCCCTGTGTACGCTGCACTGTCCAACCTACTGTCTGGTGGTGGTGGTGTTCTCAGCTCTGGTAAGCGTTTTGGCTCCTCATCCGAACGCTGTGCATGGAGGGAGAAGGACTGGAACAAAATTTCACTAACTAGGTGAAGCCAGGGAAGGGACAAGATCAGTAATACCTGGGGGTAGAAAAAGGCAAGCCCAGCTGGACAAGTCTTAGCAAAGACTAGGCTGGTGTACTTGTAGTTAATGGCCCCTTGACCTGCATGTGGAATGTCACCTGAGGCCCAGGTGAGGTGAGCTCTCCATCTTAACTCCCTAACACCCTGTGCTGTTCTTTTATAACTATACAACAATGGCACTTAGTGTCTCTCTCCCACGCTAAATCCTGTATCTTCTTCACACCTGAATTCTGTATTCAGCAAGTACTTGCCAAATTAATGAGTGAAAGGGAAAGAGAGAAAGTAGAAATGGAAATAGCGTTCCTTTTACCAATGGCTATGGGTGATCTGTTTATGCATATTTCTCATTTGCTCCTCACAATAACCTTCAGAAGTCTTGCTCCTGTATTACCGAAAAAGAAGCTGAAGGTCCAAGAGGCTGACTCACTGAAAGTCTGGAAGCTAGTGAAGCTGGTATTTAAACTTGGGTCTTTGCCTCCGGAACCAGCCTTCCCTGTCCACTACACTGTGTCCTCTAACAGTCAGATAGTCCGTTTATTTCAGTACACAGAGAATTAGTGTGTTTTTGTATGGGGCAGCATTTTTGATAAGGGTTTGGTTTATAACATCATAGCATAAGGACCTCTGAGGTGTAAATTGTAAAATTAATTTAGTCTCTGATGTAACTGAAGATATTAGACATGTATAGGCTGGGGTTAAGTTCAGTTGGTAGAGTGCCTGCTCTGTGCCCTCTGAGGCCCTGGGTTTGGTCCCCAGCACTGCAAAAATGGGAGAAGGACTTCGCAACCCACTCCCCAAACAATCCGCCATTGAAAACCCTGTGAATATCAGGGAAGCACTGACAGTGCTGGGCGTGGCACTGTGTTAAGGAGTGTTTCTTCTGTTGTACGTAGGGCCGCTATGAGTCAGACCTGACTCCGCAATACCTAACAACAGCTAAACATGTAAACAGTAAAAGTTTAAACCAAAAATATCTTGGTATTTGAGACTGACCTTGACATGTTAACCTGAATGATCTAATAGGAGAGACAGATAGGCAAGTAGGCACTGTTTGACATGCTGTATACTAAACATGTAGAGAGAGGTAGGCCACCTGGCAAGGTGCCTGAGCCCAGGCACCATTTGAAAGGAGGGCAGTTTGCCTGCTTGTAAGTTGCTGTCGAGCTTCAGCAACCACTGAGCAGCATCCCTGGCCCCCACATGGGCATAAACCCAGGAGCAGCTCCTTGAGCAATGCTAGGTAGGAGACTATGTCAGGTTCACGGATCAGCAAGGCCAGAAATTAGGACTTGGGCTTCTCGAACAGCAGGCATGTGAAGGAGCAACCTCAGCAGTGGGCCAGGGCCACAATTGGCATGAATTCCATATCAGTGGAGAGTACGTGACGTGCAAGGGTGTCCATGGCTGTGCCAGCTGGTGTAGGTGCCAGCTGGTGTAGGTGATGGGAGGGCTGAGGCCACTGCTGTGTCAGGAATCAGCCTGGAAGCACTTGGGTGACACTGCAAACGATGCCTCACTACACACAGTAGAATGCATATGGCCTGATTGTCCTTTGCTGGATTCCAGATACAGTGACCTTTTGGCTCTTCCTAAGCCACATAAAAAGTCTGCAGCCAGAGCACCCTGGCATTTGATCCTACCTGATCTCAGAAGCTAAGCAGGGTCAACCTGGGCAGTTCTTGGATGGGAGACCACCTGGGAATCCCAGGTGCTGCAGGCTTGGGAATAGGCCCTGGCAGCCCATTCCTGAAACAATCAGCCATTGAAAACCCTGTGAATAGCAGAGAAGCACTGGCAATAGTGCCACACGTAGCACAGTGTCGGGGAGTGTTTTGTTCTGTTGTGCATAGCGTCGCTGACAGCACCTAAGGACGACAACAGCAAGCCACATAAAAAAATGACTGAGCCTCGTCGAACAAGGCCCTTTGCACTCTTTGCTCTTGGAATGCTCTTCCATAGTCTGCTTGCTTTCTTGCCTCCTTCGCCTCTTTGTTCATATGCTGCTGTATCGGAGGCGCTTTGCTTGGCCACTCAGCACAAAATAAGACGCTCCACTCCACCCGCTGCCACCAACAACACCCCTCTGTCCTTGTTTTTTCCACAGCTTCACAGTTTTTTCTGTATGAACTTTGCCATCACATAAAAGTCAGTAGGACACTTTTTTTTTTTTTTTTTTTTTTTTTTTTTTTTTTTTTTTTTTTTTTTTTTTTTTTTTTTTTTTTTTTTTTTTTTTTTTTTTTTTTTTTTTTTTTTTTTTTTTTTTTTTTTTTTTTTTTTTTTTTTT
>VMDO01000675.1:156722-213511 GCA_007922755.1 Pedetes capensis | reverse complement strand
CTGAACTTCCTTGAGTTTTGCTGTACTGGCACTTTATTTATTTATTTATTTATTTACTTACTTACTTACTTACTTACTTACTTACTTTTGCATAGTACTGGGGAGTTGAACCCAGGGCCTCATGAATACTTTTGCAAGTGCTCTACATCTGAGCCACACCCACAGCCCAGGACACTTTTTGTCATTGCAATTTCCCTACTGTCTAAGAAACTGATCAACACATGTTGTTGTTGTTAGGTGCCATGGAGTAGGTATCTGACTCATAGTGATCCTATGTACAACAGAAGAAACACTATTGTCAGTGCTCCTCTGCTGTTCATAGGGTTTTCAATGGCAGATTGATTTTTGGGAGTGGGTTGCCGGGTCCTTCTCCCAAGCCTGCAGCACCTGATGTTCCCAGAGGGTCTCCCATCCAAGGACTAACCATGCCCGACCCTGCTTAGCTTACAAGATCTGATGGCATTGGATGCCACAGTGGTTAGATACTAAAAAAAATCATTTCTTGAATGAATGAGTAAATTTTATCTTTGTATCTCTAGTCTCTGATCTATAACAGGCAGCACTATATATAACACCAACAACAATTACAGAAAACGTAGCCTCGCATATGAGGCCTTTCATAGTCCCGCATCTGCTTCTCGGACCCTCCCTTCCCATCCATCCTAATGGCTAGCCGTCCTGAACCTTTTCTGTCACTGCGGCCAAGGTGGCTCCAGCCCTCACGCCTGTCTTCATGCCTGCTGCTGCTCTTCCTTTGCTATAAAGTGCCCTCCTCCACAGCCTTCCCACCCTCGCCTGTCTGCCCTCAAGTCAGAATTGCTGCTGATAGTTCATGGCAGACACGCTAGTGCCTCTGTTTGCTGATATTTTTTCATGGTACATTTAAAACTTTGTTCCATCCTTTGTGGTAGCACTTCCCAGCGTGCTGTCTGCTGTTCCTCTGCCAGTAGTTTGGGGGGCCAGGCAGTGTTCTACTCGCTCACCCTCATGTGGTGCCACCAACATCAGGAAGATTGGCAGCTTCCATTTGTGCCTCTCGTTCCTATTGCAGGCTGACTTTCAGGTCTTCATAAAAACCTTGCAGGATGGGCATTATTAATGTCAGGGGGAAGAGTGGGAAATGGAGGTTCATTGAAGAAAAGCAGCTTTGCAAGAGCACGAGGCTAAAAATGTTAGGGACACACCTTGAATCCACGTCTGCCTGTGAGTGGAACACACGTCCCGTCTCCTTTCCATGGCATTGCTGCGTAAATGACAAGATATATAAGCTCCTCATGTAGAAAATACCACACTTTAAAAATGAAAGCATATTGCTTTTACTCTTTTGTTGATGTCTCTGAATGTAACAAGCCTTATAAATCTTTAAGAAATGTTTGTTTTCTTTGTGCATTCTCTCTCTCTCTCTCTCTCTCTCTCTCTCTCACACACACACACACACACACACACACACACACAGAGTTGGTGACTGATTGACCCTATAACTTTTAAAGAACTGAACACCAGATTTGGACATTTGACTCTGATCCACTTGGGATTCAGCTCAAGGGACAAATAATTTTTTGTAACATAATTGCAGACTGTTTTTCTTTTCAAGTAGACAAACAACATTTTTTAACTGTCTTAAGGCTCCAGACTTACTTGGCGTTTCCATCTGACTTTAGTAGCTCATCATGATGTTTCATTTTGTCCTTTTGCATCATTTCATGGGATTACAGCAGCGAAAGCACCATCTACCCCAGTGATTTCAGAATGGGCCGATGGCTATTGAATGTAGTTAGAAGTTGTAAATAGTGCTTTATTTTAAGCATAAGAACGTTTTTCCTACATTAATGAATTCATTTATGGTTTCCAGATGTTCTTAGTTTTTTCAATTAATGATACTACGCTTGTTAAAAATAAATTTCCATTTACTCCCGAAGAAAATAATTTGTAAAGATCTGTGCTACTTGACAAATACATTTATAAACACACTTGTTTATAATTTTATGAGAATAGGAAGACAACAGTATACTTTGTAATATGCCAGATGAGCATTTCAATGCAAAAGAATTAATTTCAGTGCTTTTTATTAGTTTTATTTTTATTTTTAACAAAAGAGCACTTTGCTTGAATATTGGCCTTTGGGGACAGGTTTCCCTTATGTTGATGTCCTAGCTTGGAGTAGGGAGCTGAGTGTTTAGTACTCAGAGTAGTGGTTAGTAGAAAAGCAACTGACAGTTGCCTATTTGTGAAATATAAATTATGTATCACTGACTTGCCAACTCTGGGTTTTTTTAAAAAAATCATAATCTCTGTGTAATTTTGGCTCATTTTCAGAGTCTGTATTCCTTACTGCTAGCTGAGATGAGAATGCTAACACCCCCCACACCCTCCTTTGCTGTTTGAATTTGCGCAACAACGCTTTAATACCCAGAGCTCCTCCATAAATAGTCTGTTCTCCCCATACTCTGGGAGAAAACAGCCAGGAAGTCTGGGAATTGCAGCTAGCCCCGCTTAACTGACCTAAGCCCGTGGGTAGCAGGGCAGTGTCTGTGTCCAGCCGTGGCCTCTGCGCCTGCCCTTGCAGGAGTATCTAGCTGAGAGGAAAGAAGTCTGCTGTGAAAGACACCATGTCGCGGCTCCAGCCCTAGCAACAGCAGCAGCCAGCTTTGTGTTGCTGTTTGTAGTCTGGCAAGCCATGCTCCTTTAAGGGAACACAAACTGCGGTCCCTCCTTCCTGTCCCCAGTCAGTAATCATCCAGACTGTCAGCTGCCTGCAGTTACCAGGAGGAGCAGCCAAGGAAATCATCTCGTTTTTCTCACTGAAGAAAAGTTCAAGGCGTGCAGATGGGCGGTCTCTTGGTGCCTGCGAGCGGCCAGATAGTGTCCTGGGGCATCAAGCTGTGATTCAGGGTTCCTCACTGGGGCATTGGCAGCTGTGGCTTGGGAGATTTCATCCAGAAAGCGTGGATTGCTGCAGACATTTCAGGTTTTGGGTGAACGGTAGCTATTTGGGGACATTGTGCTGTTATTGCAGAGCCCCACAATGAAGATTCAGGAGCATCCAGGCCTACCTGATACCAAACAGCAGAGGGCTCAAGATGCCGATGACCAGCAGGAGAGCTTTGTCTGCGAAGTGCCCCCCTTGGACCTGGCGGCATTGTGTGATCACAGGAGCTGGGAAGGTAGGTGACCATCTGTCACTAGGATGATTTTGCATCAGAAAAGCATGTATAAATAAGCACAGATGAGGTGTGTTGCCACCCGCCTGTGGGGTGAGAGTGAGCCAGGCATGGGGTAGGAACTGCATTTCCAAGTCACCAGAAAGCCTTTACTTGGCGCAGGAATGTGTCCGGTGAAGCGTTGCCAAGTGTTGCAATCCAAGAAAGAAAACGTGCTTGCCCTTTCCGGTGGTGTCCCCTTGCAGCCCTTTATTTACTTGTTTTTAACTCCCCAGGAGTCCAATCGTGGGTCTCTCCCTCCAAGGAGTGCCCAGCAGAGGCCATTTAGGCTTCCCTCGTTCAGTATGCCTGGTCCGCCTACTGCTGCAGGCCAGCCTCTTACTGCTCTCATTACAGCTTCCTATTTTTCAAGAAAGATATTTTCGGTTGCTTTACTTCTGTATTTGTTTTTATAGATCCATCTTTTAAAAATTCAGGTTAACAAACTCCAGGGATTTGCTTAGCAGAGAAAACACTGGATGGAAGCGCTTCTTCCTGAAAGCCCGTGACAGTGTTGTCGATTGGTTTTTCTGGAGACTTCGGTGAAAACATTAGAAATTTCTTTGAGGGAGGGGAGGGTAGCCTCCTCAAAGCTGTTTTAGGGACAATGGCATTAGTTTATCCAGCTGCTTATTCTTTTGTTATATCTGTATCTGCATCCAAACTTGTATCCGTGTACATTAAAATAAATGCCAATCTGCGTCCACACAGTGTGTATTTGAAGGTGACAGCTAGGAAGAAATTGGGCTCCTGATTTCAGTATAGCAGCATGACTGAACACAGTGACGTAGCAGAGAGTCGTAACTGTGAAAAATCAGTCTTTCTCAGTGTCTGGATTCCCTTCCCTCTGCCCCTGCCTTCCTCCTCCTCTTTTGAACATAGAAGCACTCCTCACATCAACTAAGATGAAAGCCCACAGGGGAGAAAGAGTAACCCTGTTATGTTCCTGGCATCCAGAATCTTAGAGGGAACAGACTGTTTTTATTCAAGTTCTCTCTCCTGTACTCCAAGAAACTTGTTCTAGTTATTTTCATATGATGAGACAGTGGAACTGAGATTGTTGTCAGATTGTTCCAGCTCATGATACGATCACTGAGGAAAGCAGGCAAGGCTGTCTTGCTTCATTTTTCATTTAAGTGGTATATCCCTCGGTGTTGTTGGTTTTCCTTTCATTTTTGCACACTGAAATAATCACATGTGTATTTAATCCATACATTAAAAACTGGCTTTTCCTCACCCCAAAAAGAGGCTGATAATAGTCACTGTTGCCCAAATAGAAAAAAAAAGCAGTAATCAAAATAAATGCTGTATTTGGGGTTTAGTGATATGGTCTGCCATAAAACTAGGATTTGGCGTCTGGATCCAAATTAGCCACATTGTCTTCTGCTCCTGTCTCTCCTGAAAGGGATTCAGTTTGACTCTTGTCATCTTGGCTAATCATAAATTTATATTTTCTCCCAGCACACTTAAAGAGGCGAATATAATCTGAAAGTTCTCTCTAGTGTGGTTGAAAGCCAGCTTATAGTTTCCTTAAAACTATTTCATTACTTTTATTTGGGCCTTGCCTACTAAACTGTTATTTCAGTTTCAGGTCTCTCATTTAGTCAGCTCATCCTCCACTGGAGGTACAACAATCCAGTCTGACAGACCTGAGTCCCCCTGAGCCAAAAAGTCAGCAAGAGTGGTGACTCTCAACCCCTTTTCAGCCAGAGGTAGCCAGAATGATTTGTTGCCCTGTCTCCTAAAAGATTTTAGGGTCTTAACTCTCGAGGAGGGAAAGTGAAGTAGCTATCTTAGCCATTAGCAGTCCAGACTGAGGAAAAGGGGATTGAAAAAGGCTCCTGCCACTAGGCCATGATGGATGAAGCCAGTGTCTCTGAGGACATTGGAAGGACTTTTTCTAATGGGTCCCACCCCCTATCCAGGTATTCGAGCCGGGCCCAGAACTGCTGGGCCCCTAAGGCTGATGTCACACTGGGTGAGCCCTAGTTTGAATGAAACTAGAAGGAACAGTGCCCTCTCTCCCTTCACAAGCTCTCTCACAATCTCTCTCTCTCTCTCTCTCTCTCTCTCTCTCTCTCTTTCATCTCCACTCCTTGCCCTCTGCTCTTCTCTCTTCTCTCTCCAGTGGCCACCATGTGCGTGCACACCTCTCCCTTCTCTGGGGCCTCCACCTTCTCTGTCTATCCAGGGCACTTTTCCTTCTAAAAGCTGCTTGGCTCTCCTGTTCTGTGGCTTCTTTACCGTCCCCTAGGGAATAGAGACAGTCTTATGTCAATTCACCCAGGGAAAGCAGGTTTCTCCAATTTCTTTTCCGGGATTACCTCGGCTCCAGGTGCCTCAGTTTTCCCTATAACTGTTCCTCAAGGAAGTACTATCTTTAATAAAACTATTCTGTACTCAACTAAAAAAACCTGTTTCATTACTTTAAATAGCTTTTCTCTAGATAAGTAATAATAATGCAAAGGAACCAACATTTTATTTTTGAAATCTAGATAAGATATTTTTCAAAAGGCTATTGGAAGAAATACATTCCATGCCAAGTAGGTTTGGGAATGTGAACTGTGTTATCCATGTAATTAATGAAATTACTTGCCATGACTTTTTTTTTTTTTGCAAGTTACTGTATTTGTTGTTAAAATTTACAGATCTTAAAAATCTACATGGATTTATCTCAAAGCCATGTTGATCATTTAGTTACTGCTCTCAGTGACCTTTTTAAAATTATATATTTATTTTAACTTTCCAAGTTGCATTATAGCAGTATTAAAGCCACAAATATAGGTGAAATAAAGAAATTTCGTATAAAGGTACATAAAATGAGAGCAATAAGTTTGATTGCTAAAATATTGCCTCTTTAATAGCATCAGTAAGAAACAAAATTGTAGCTTTCCAGTAAGAAATAAACTTTGCACTAATTTAAGCTGTGCATGTAAAACTAAAGCAACAAAATATATATAAATGAAAATGATAATTACCCAAACTATATGAACCAATATCTCCCTGTTGGCCTCCATCTCCAGTCTTAAAGCCACTGTGTGGAGTGACCCTCTTTTAGATTCACCCCCTCATTCCCTAACCCCACAGCATAGTCCATGCTGTGTCATCGTGAAGCATCAACCAAGGGAGACCAAAGTGAGCAGCCTGGTGGTGGGAGCCTGTGCAGTGCATGCCTGCTATGGAAATGATGTTCTCTGGCTCCTGGGGCTTGGTACGAAGGCAACAACAGAAGAGGCTGAAACTGATAAGTAGGTTCCACAGGCTGGATAGAACTGTGGAAAAGTGAAGGTAGGGTCAGAGTCTCATCATGCTTGTTGAGATAACTAACCTTGTCTTATCTGAGTGTGTGTGTGTGTATGTATGTGTGTGTGTGTGTGTGTGTGTGTGCGCGCGTGCGTGCGCGCACGCGCACACACGTGCACATGCACACACACCTGTCTTAGGGCTCATAGTGTAATCTGTGTGACATTATTATTATCAAGGGTCCCACTCTCCAAAGTAAAATGAATACACAGATCAAACTATTGTGTTACTGAAAGTTCTTTAGAGTTGCATAATTAGAATGCTCCCAAAAAGCCAATTTATGTTGATTTGGGGCGTAACATTTGTGGAAGTACCAGAGTTTAAACACTCAGCTACTCTTTTCAATTTGTCCTGGTGAAATTAAGTTTGAAAGGGTTTTGTTTTGTCTTGTCTTGTCTTGTCTTGTCTTTTCTTTTCTTTTGAGACAGGATCTTGCTCTGTAGCCCAGACTGCCCTCAAGCTCTTGATCGTCCTATCTCAGCCCCCTGAGGGCTGGAATTATGGATGTGCACCACCATACCCAGCTGAGAGGACATTTTAAAAGGTCATAAGATGCTAAATTTATCTTACTCATCACTTACTACTTATGGATAATAACTTTGGAAAGGAAATTCTTTTGCATCTTGGAGAAGCAAAGGATTTTAAAAGATCTTCCAATTAAAACTTCTCATCATACAGATAAGAGAGCAAAGCCAAAAATAGGCAAAATAAGGACTAAATCCACAGAGTCTTCTACCTGGTGTCTCTTTCTGAGCAGTGCCAGGTAGGTACCACAGCCGGTAGGGGACCTCAGTGGTTAAGAGTCACATTGCTGGGTTCAAATCCTCGTTCTGCCGCTTGACCAGCTCTGTGGGAAAGTTAGGAAACCTATCTCCATTTTACCTTGATTTCCTCATTTTTAAGTAACAACAGATAACAATGAAATATAGATATGGAAGTATCTTCTTAGTAAGTTTGTTGGAAGAATTAACTGAAATTTTCTAAGTGCTCCCCCAAGTGTGGCACATAGTAAGCACTGGGTGAGTATTACTGGTAAAATTATCTTCCATAAATAGCTCTAAGGACAGCTTGAGGGAAAATCAGCTTAGGTTTGCCTTCCTTGAAACCAGAGCCCAATTCTACCTAATGGCCATGGGTGGCTTGAACACACAAGATAAGTAATACCAGGCTGTTTATGAACTTACTAAGGACCAGCCACTCACACCAACCTCCTTTCTTTCTCTGTTGGTGTGCTAGACTCTGGATTGGAAAATTCTGTACTTAAAAAGATTTCAGATGAGCCTCTGGCAGGGACTTGACAGTAACTTTGTCCCAGATGTGCTAGGGATAGAAGACAGAGTAGTGAATTAGTAACTGATTAACCAAGTGCTCATAAGTGCAGATCCGTGGATCAAAGTCAACTCGAATGCACTGTTCTCATTGGTTAAAGCCCTCAGCCCTGTCCTGTTCCACATACCTACCAGTGATTCGAGCAGAGCTGTTGGCGAGCTGCTGGTTAACTTTACAGATAGAGGTAAAACAGATAAATGAAGTTTAAGAATTACATTTGGGATTGATAATACTCACTGCTATCTTTCCTTCTAAATCTGGTAGTTCATAAGACTGCTTGAACAATTTAATAAGACCACCATTGTTCTAAGGTTGAATTTGGAACACTAAAAAAATAAAATTGTAAAAGGATTCTCTCAGTAAGGAGCCAGGCCCAGCAGAGCCTCCATCTTTGTATGTCTGGGGTATATAGGTACCTCCTAGCACAACTCAGAAGGGTTGTATGGCATCATGCCAAGAGGTAACGGAATGTGGAAAGCATCAGTTTCCTTAATGCTATGCAGATTTCTAAGAGTAGGTCATCTTACTAGCCAGTTCTCACTGTGTGGTGAATGGATGTAGCCAGCTACGCAGAGGGTAACAGTGTCTCTGTGACCACAGTGGCATTACTCAGAGATACACTCCCTCTTCCTACAGTGAAATTCCTTTCTTTCCATGTGTGCTATGCAGTCTGGATTAGAACTCCTCTAGGACCTGTTTTTTTATTACTTAGGTAGCAGGGATATAGCCTTCATCTCTGTTACTTCTGACCTGCTGTGATATCAGCTGATGTGGATGAATTAATTTTTAATAGAAGAAGATGTCATAATTACATTCAGGGTTTGCTGTGAAAAGATACGACTAAAAGCAAAATTACTGCACCTAAGGATCATGATCAGATATGAAAATACACTTGTTTTACTGGGTGCTTCAGGATGAAAATCCACTTTGAAGCCTCATATCTTTTCTGTTTTCTGTTTGAATATTTTTTCTTGCAATATCCTTGCCTATTTCATTGCTCTAGAGTTACTGATTAAAATATAAAAGTTTTCCCAAAATAACAATTGAAAATGGCCAGGCAATACAGCCTCAAAACTGGCTTTCTAGCCAGGTAATACAATTGGAAATTTTATGTATGACACCATTCTTATTTAGATCTTGTTATTCTAGCTGAGTACGAAATACCAATACCTGAGTGAGCTCTATATTTCTCAATCATAAATGTGGGAATCATTGGTTTTATTGATTTTTAGTTATATTGTACTATGCATTATATGTCATCTTATTACTTTCTTGACTAGGATTCTTAAATTATAATACTATATAGAATAACAGGAAAGAGAAAGAGGAGAGAAATCATATCAGCCTGTCATGTTGCAGGGTGAGAAACTGTCCACTTGTGTTCTACCCAGAGACTAACAAGAAACATCCTTTTTTTTTTTTTAAAGCTGACATTCACAATGGCTTTGCTTTTGTCATTTTTAAGTAAGTAGATCCATTCATCCCACCTGTAGCATTTCTTCAGCTGTGTATTTCCTGTATGCCACCTGTGGCCCTTGGAGAAGGACCCATTCCTTCTGTCCTTGAGATGACTGGTGGAGATCAAGTCACAAAATGAAGCTGTGTCAACAAATGGAGAAAACAGATGGCCCTGTGGTAGCCACCAACCGTCAATCATAATTTAGTTCCATGACTAATGCTTTATAATGAATTCAGGATCACATATTTTCTTTTATTGGAGATATGTTTGGTTTGTGGGCACTCTTTTTGCAAACTGTTTTGTACACAAAGACCAAACAACTTTAAGATTGATGGGAACATTTTAGAAGGGATAATCTGCTGGATTCAGACAAATTAAAGGGCATCAGGATCTAAGGTAATAACTTCTCAAACTGTCATTTTGTTTTGTTTTTGATGAGTAGAAACATCAAACTGACCAGCATGCTCTATACCAATATCAACATCAGGCTTCATTTTGCCAGATCCCTCTGTCCCCATAAAGCACCCGCCCTGCCCCTTTCCTCCCTCACCATGCTGCCTCAAGACCATCTCAACCTTTTCCCTGCCTTAGCTCAGTTGGTTTGTGTCCTTACAGAAAATTCCTGCCATCATATGAAGTAGAAGATGCAATCTGGGCAGTTTAACCGTTGCATTTTCTGCAGCTTAGCACTAACTGTAAAAGTCTTTCTGTCTCACTCCTCTCCCCTCGGCCTGTTTCTTCCTTTCACGTTGGCAGGTCTGAGCTGCTCCTGCTTGAGCAGACAGTAGTGACGGGGCAGGTGAGACGCCACCTGTTTGCTTCCAGCCCTTAGTCACCTGCATCAGCCAGTGCACTCCCCTCCACCTCTACCTCTTGAGCCTCAGTAGACAAGACTCATTTATGTTGAACACTTCAATTTTTCAAAATATTTTTATTATCTGGGTTCCCAGATAACTTGGGTTCCTTTAAACCTGAGAACCTGTGGACTTCATTCCATGTGAAGTTAACTCTTTTTTTTATTAATGTGTTTGTCTTCCCTGTTACACTACGAGGGCCTCAGAAATGTCCAGCAGCTATCCCTATTATCCAAGCCCTATACATTTTAACTGGGAGAGCTTACCTGGAAGTCAGGAGGCTTAGTTTCTAGAGCCAGCTATTGTCATTGATCTTTCATCTGCTCTTCTTTGGGTTTCAGTTTCCTTATCTGTAATCTGCTGGGCAGGACCAGTGATTCTCAAACCTGGTTGCACCTAGAATCACTTGGACAGCTTGTGTGTGTGTGTGTGTGTGTGTGTGTGTGTGTGTGTCTGTCTGTCTGTCTGTCTGTCTGTCTGTCTATCAGTTAGTCATATCTAGACCTTCACCTAAATATTCTATTTAACTGGGTGAAGAACTGTGTGTGTTATGTGCGTGTCTATCTGTCTGTCTGTCTATCAGTTGGTCATATCTAGACCTTCACCTAAATATTCTGTTTAACTGGGTGAAGAACTATGTGTTGGTAGTTACTTCAGTCTCCCTTTGTGACTCTAACATGTGGCAGTTTGAGAAAGCATGAGGTTGGATTGTGAACGAAGGTACACCTGGCTCTGTTCTTTCTAGATAAAAATCTAAATATAAACTTAAGATAATTTTATGCATTTTAAAGTTTCATAGCTGAAGGAACAACTGTTACATGATTCTAGGAATCCTAGACTGTAAGACCGTGAGCAAGCCCCAGCCTATGTACATCACCAGTCCACAAGTGAATTTCAAGTATAACTATTTTTCAGTGCAGGATATTACAAATGGAATGTTGTATGTCATCTGAGATCTATATTTGAAATCCTTTAGGTATTTTTATTTTAATAAAGAGAGGAATGCATCGAGGAGCCTTTCAGTAAACAGAAGTAAACATCACCCTTGTCCTCCCTAAATGACAGATTCAGATTTTGCACTAAGTATCTTGTGTCCACAGATGGTCTAAAAATAGCCAGGTGCTATCATGAATGCCTGTAATCCAGGCAATTTGGGAGGCCAGGGCAGGAGGATCATGAGTTTGAGGTCAGAAGCAACTTATACAACTTAGTGAGACCCTGTCTCAAAAAATAAAGAGGGGTTGGGGATGTGGCCCAGTGTGCAGGAAGCTCTGCCCCTCAGTAACAATAATAATTGCACGGGTTTGCCCTCTGCCAGGCGTTCTTTTCTCCTCTCTTGACTGACTTATCTATGTTTTACCCTCTGACTATAGGCTTGAGCAGTCTGCAATCCCAAGTGCAACGCACACACCAGAGGCGTGCTGATCCCACCCCCTAGGCAGACACAGGAGGCAGCTTCCCCAGGGCCGTTAGCCGCAGTTGTAAATGCCCTCCAGTAGAGAGGCCTGCAGACAACTGTGACTTCTTAGTTGTTTCAGTGAAGGATGTACAGCCGTGGTACCCAGTGCCTCCCTGTGTGGCACACTTACTTTTCTTTCCAGTAGCGTCCCCATGTGGAAGGGGTTCTGTCCAGCCCTGCGAGGCGCGTTGGAATTGTGCCTTATTGGTCTGGACCTTCCAGGATGTTCCTCAGGCCAACCTAGCAGATTCCTTTTTGAAAGCAAATGAGAATGGAGATAAACGGCAGGTGATGCTGTCAGATACGGTGGTGATTCTGGCTGATGTGGGGACCCAGGGCTGGACCTCAAGCCAGAGTGAGAAGCCGTTCAGTGAGGCTTGCTCAGATGTAGGCCTGGGAACAACTGCGCTTTCGAGAGCAGTGTGGACTTCTCTCACCATCGTTATTTTCCAGAGCACAGCCCGGCCCTGTCCTCCTGGCAGCGGGATCCCACAGACTCCGATGAAGCCCGCCTCTCCCCGCAGGCAGGGCGCCTGATCGGCCGGCTCCTGGACGAGGACAGTGACCCCATGCTCTCTCCCCGGTTCTACGCCTATGGGCAAAGCAGGCAGTACCTGGACGACACAGAAGTGCCTCCCTCACCCCCCAACTCCCACTCTTTCATGAGGTATGTTTAAGCAAGTGCTTCATCCCCCCAACGTGGGTGAATGGTGGGAGCGGTCTGCTGGCTAGCAGTGCTGCAGAAGTGCGTTGAGTCTGTGGAGGACATGTGAAAGTCCCCGCCCCAGTGCACAGGTGGCCACAGTTTTCTAGGTGAACTGTGGCCCAGCTGCAGCATCACCTGTTGAATTTCCCTTCATGACTCCATACCGAAGTTCTCTGAAATCTCCCTTTTGGGTTTGGAGTAAACATTTTAGTCTGCCTTTGCTAACTGTGAATGTGAGCGAGAGCTTAGACGCACTGAGACAGAGACTGAGTTGCAGCCTGAGTCAGCTTCCTTGTATCCAAGCCGTCAGAGGCCGCCTTGCCTCCTTTCCCATGTTCCGCGCATCCCACATCCCCAAAAACTCCTGCCAGCTTGGGGCAGCCAACCCACGTTGTGCCCCCACAGGCGGCGAAGCTCCTCCCTGGGGTCCTATGATGACGAGCAAGAGGACCTGACACCTGCCCAGCTCACACACAGGATTCAGAGCCTGAAAAAGAAGATCCGAAAGTTCGAGGACAGGTTTGAAGAGGAGAGGAAATACAGAGTAAGTGTCCCTGAGCAGACCTCTTCTCTTCCTCGCCTGACCCATGTCAGCAACTCAAGCGACAAAAATGAAGGACACATTGTTTGGCTAAAAGTTGATTTGGGATTTTCTCCCAAAACTTTGTTGGTGCTGAGGTTATTCTACTCTTAGTCTTTTCTTGGTGCTTCCTGCAAGGGTGGCAAAAAGACATTTTTGATGGTGGTTGCAGTATAAACATTAATAGACTCTTCTGTTTGCTGCTCCATTAGCCTTGTAGGCTGCACCTAACAAGTAACGGAAAGGAGGACATGGACCTCACAGAAGGCCATGATCAGAAAGATCTAGCATTTTGTCTCTGAAGTCTTCTTTGACAGCATCAGAAATAGCCAGATACAAAGAAAGATGGTGGAATTCCACTCATGAACTTGTTCTGATGAATTATGATTCATCTCTTATTCTGATGGGATTCACCTTTGCCTTGCGGTTGAAAATGAAAATGATTGTCACATGTGCGGCTTTCCCTGCCCCATTGCCAACGTCTACGCTTCCTTTTCTCAGCCCTCTCACAGTGACAAAGCGGCCAATCCCGAGGTCCTGAAATGGACAAATGACCTTGCCAGATTCCGGAAACAACTTAAAGGTAGGTGGAGGCCTGAACCTGTGGCACAACCTCGCTGCAACACACCAGGGGCCAGGTCCATCATGCTAGGTCCTGTTCCGCCCCTCACCCGGGGGTTCCAGGGTCTTGAGGATGCTTCTGGGTGCCCCCAGTCTCCCTGTGGTCTCAGTCACAGGACAGCCAGATCAGCTAAGATACAATTCTATAGCACCTCTGCATTTCTCCAAGTCACCTCTAGAAGGGTGATGATTTCGAGTCAAAGGCTTCCTTTGCTGTGGCATTGGGAGATGTGGACACAGAAATGGGTCTGAAGAGTTTGCCGCTTTCCTTCAAGGAGCCTGCTGTCATTTAGGAGAGAGTCATATAAACACCTAGGTAGGATACAAAGTGAAGTTAATGAAAATGAAACAAGTAAGTCGTACAGAAAACGTTGGCTAAGGGCTGGGCATTAGATCAGTGCATCTCGGTGGGCACTGAGGGAGCAGGTATGGGAAGGTACTGTCCCCTTCTGAGAGAACTCACAGGCTGATGGAGGTAGAAAGCATGGGTGCTAAAGAGCTGAAGCTTTCTCAGGAGTTAGGGTTTGGGAAACATTCCAAATAATCCAGGAGGATATAATGATTATTTCAGGTTTCACATGATGGCTTGGGGATTTCCACTGATATCATAATTAAATACTCTCTGAATAAAGACATGGCTAAGCACTTACTGACATCACAGAAAAGCAGTTTGAGTTAGGCAGCCATCCATTTTTATGACTCTCTGTCCACAAACCTCACCTAGAATCAAAGCTGAAGATCTCTGAGGAGGACCTGATGCCCAGGATGCGGCAGCGAAGCAACACACTCCCAAGGAGCTTCGGTTCCCAACTGGAAAAAGATGATGAGAAGAAGCCAGAGCTGGTAGATAAAGCAGTCAAGCCCAGTGTTGAGGCCACACTGGAATCTGTCCAGAGGAAGCTCCAGGAGAAACGAGAAGAAAGCAGCCGTCCGGAGGACATTAAGGTGTGGCGCTACTGTGGAGGCCCCCAGGGAACCATGGTAGATGCACAGGGTGTGCCGCACAAATCCCCAGGGGCACAGTGGTATTTTTCTTTTTCTCCTTTGCAGGACTCAGGGGTTGAACCCAGGGCCTTGTGCAGGCTAGGCAAATGCTCTACCACTGAGCTGCACCACCAGTCCATTTTTTATTTTATTTTACTTATTTTAGGCACTTGAGGGGTTGAACTCAGGGCCTCACACTTTCCAAGTGCTCTACCAGTGAGCTACACCCTTAACCCATTTTTTAATTTTTATCTTGAGACAAGGTCTTTCTAAATTATACAGGCTGCCTCTGGCCTCAAACCTGTAATCCTACTGCCTCCGCCTCCCAAGTTGCTGGGATTACAGGTACATGCCACCGCACCTGGCTTATTTTATCTTTTATGGCAGGGTCTCGCTAAATTTTATAGGCTGCTTCGAACTTGAAATCCTTTTGCCTCAGCCTCCCTAGTAGCTGGGGTGATGGGTTGTTCCATGGTGCCTGGCTACCATGATACCTTTTAAAACTTCCTGCCTGCCTAGAGAAGCAGGTGAAACACAGCAGACTTTTTATCTGTGGGTACTGTTGTTTCTGACTCTAGATTGAAAGCAGGTAACCCTCTGTATATTGCAGAATGAATTTATTGAGGTTAGTGACAGTTTGATGACTCTCTGAGGTAGAGGGATTATAGACAAACTTTCAGGACTACGTAGCCTGTGGCCGAAGTCAATGCTTGGGCCATTCAGCTCAGCCCCAGGTGCCTTCCAGCCCTGTGTCCCTCTGCACCTTTGCTGCTGCGTGGGAGGCCCAGGTACTTGGGGACACTGCTGTGCTATCCATGTTTCTGGCAAAACATCAGCAGTAACTCATTCCTGATTGAGCTTTGGACAGGATCAGCAAAAACTGTCATCCAAGGGTTCTTTTTAACCTCCTCTAGTAGGTTGGAGCCGTCGAGTCAGTATCCAACTCGTAGCAACCCTATGTACAACAGATGAAACAGTATTGTCAGTGCTTCTTTGCTATTCTTAGGGTTTTCAGTGGCTGATTTTTTTGGGGGAGTGGGTTGCTGGGTCCATCTCCCAAGCCTACAGCACCTGGTGTTCCCAGGCAGTCTCCCATCCAAGTACTAACCAGGCCCCCCCCCCCGCTTAGCTTCCGAGATCTGATGGAATTGGATGCCACAGGGCTATGGCTGCAGGCTTAGTAGGTTTAGTTAACTAAATAAAGAAGTTATAATGTTCATAATCATCTCCCCCTTTTCCATTTCTGTCACTGTGTTTATGTAGGATATGACCAGAGACCAGATTGCTCATGAGAAAGTGGCCCTGCAGAAAGCCCTGTTATATTACGAAAGCATTCATGGACGGCCAGTAAGTGATGCATTGTGATTGAGGGCGATTATCAGGTTTGGGGAACAAATTTTCTATGTTCAATGTCTAATCAATGGAGTTTCCTGATACTTTCTTTACTTATAGAATAAAGGGGGCTTACTGTGTGTTTGCACCATATCTACGCTTTTTGAAGGCTTAGCCCATAAGAATGCTTTGTTAAAGAAGGAGCAAGGGAACTAGCAGAGGGAAGCAAAGATTATAGAAGGTGGGGTGAGGAAGAGAATCAATGTAGAGGGATAAAGGGAGAGAGGATAATCTCAATGTAAATGATGCAACTTCGTGAGTACATGGGGAAAGTAGGGGAACATAACCCAAATATGCATTTGAGTTTTACTACATATTAGTCAAAAGCCTCCATAAACCTTATGAGTTGATAAAAATGTAACCAAAAGTGATATAATAGTTGCATAATGGAAAAAGCAAATGCTGTATTACTCTGTAACCCACCAACATTTACCAATAAAGAAAACAAAAGCGTTCCATTATTTAGTAGACACTGCACTTAAATGGAGTTCCAATGAAAATTAGTTTGCAACAAAATTAAGTCACTGGTGTCCTATTCATTTGGGGAAGAGGGGCAGGACGAGAGAATATAGGGTACTCAGAGCCCCGTAGTGAGGAGACTTCCTTGTCCCATGTCTGTCCCTGTAAGCTGTCACTAGCTCTAAGCTTTCACATCCATAAAATAAAGACATTAAGTTATAATGACCTGCCTTAAAACTCACTCGCTCTGCAGTGCAGTTGCAACCAATGTTTGTTTATAAGGAAATTCCAGCTGCATTCAGAACCAAAAGTGTGAGGAATCCAAAATATGGCTTTGCCTTTTTATAACAACAGGAAGCATTTGAGGTGGTTTGCTCTTCAGCAAGTGTTTATTGGATGTTTATTGTCAGCTCTCTGGGAGACAGGGAGACAGACTTCTGCTTTCTTCCTTGAGGAACTTAGAGTTAGACGTTCTTTTTGTCAGTTACTTTTAATGATCTTCTATTCAGGGTATTGTCAAGAACCCCAAAAAACGAATTCTTAAAAGCAGGTATAAAGAGACACAAAGTTTAGGGTAATGGATAGATATTTTAATGTAGCCAGAAATCAGTGGTCTCTTTTCCAGTTTTATCCATAATTATAAGTACAGTCTTTTTACCTAAAATATGCTCTTTTAAATAAGCTTCTAGCATGATTTACGTGCGCACTCGCGCACGTGCGCTGGAGGTCAAACCCAGATAGAGAGGGCTCTGCCCTGAGTTGCACCCGTAGCTATTAGTCTTGAGGTCTGTGAGGGCAAGGACCCTGGGCACCGTTCTCCTGATGTTGAACTGGGACCTCAGCACATAGCCTGAGACCTTCAGGGAACTATGCAGAAGGCATCCTCCACTGTATTTTGGTTGTGAATATATCAGGTTTAATTTTTTTTTTAAGAAAATGCACTGATGATGATTGATTTTGTTGGCCTGCCTGTCCCTGCAATGGAAAAATACTGGCTCTCTGGGATAATGTTCATCTTTTAGCCAAGTGTTGTTTCACATTTTTTAAAGGAATTGAACCAAAGAGTCAATGTTCTAGAGCTCCAGTATACTGTGGAACTTTGTCCTTCTCTGCTGGAGTATTCAGAACTTGCACAGGTACAACTGAACTTGTGTGAACAGAGAGGAACCCCTTTTCCACTGTGGGCTCGGAGCCTGGAGTGTACAGCACATGACTGCCAGGCAGCTGTGGTGACACTGCATGCTTCCCTCCTTGAACCTTTCATCTTTCTTTGCATGGCTTCGGGTTATGACATGGATAAATGCCTTCAAGGACTTCCTTCCCTCACAGATTGAGTGAACCTCGCTGCCAGTCACTGGCTTGTGTGCGCAGTATTCATTGTTCCAATTGGGCAGATTCTTGGTCCATCTGGACTGAGGCCATGTGAAGACACAGTGAGCCTTGGAGCCACAGACCTAGACTCGGAATCTAGCCTCATACAGAGCAGTTCTGTGATGTTAGGCTACTTAGGTAACCTCTTGGTCCCTTGATGCTTTGTTTATAGAATAGATGCCTGTTAAGGGTTTCCATGGAAACCAAATGGCATTATAGGCATAGACATTTATATACCTGTTTACCTCTAGGATGTCTGGCACTGACGCAGGGGGTGGAATGGCCTTGGGGGTTGCACAGAAAATGATAGTTTTACCTTCTGTTATAGTTATATGCTCTGCTCTCCCTAGCTTACTTCTGACTAAATGATTGAATTGGGAGAAGGAATGTACCTTTTTTACCCTCTTATAATTAAGAATATGAAATATTCTCAACCCTGCCTGTTCCCTTTCAGGTGGGTCTGGATTCTAGCATCTCACAGGGCCTGGAACTCAAGGAAATAGTGCCATTCATTTCTGGTCCCAAGCTAGATTCTCTGTCTCTCTCTGGAACACTGTGCTCCACCCTCCCCTAGGAAAAGCAGGGTTCATTTTGGTATCTGGCCAGTCAGAAAAATCAAAGAGTGAACTTTTAATTCCTAGATCTGTGGTGTTACCGTGGACCCTGAACTGTAAATACTATTTGGACAACACTCTTTGACAATGAAAATACATGTCCTTCCAGAGCTAAACTATCATTCCAAGCCCCAGGTTTTCAGAAAATCAAGTGCTGAAAATTCATGATTTTTTGCTGAGCCTACAGATTCTGATTTAAAAGGATACTAACTAACAGATGCTCTAACAGACATGAGAAAAACAGAGACACAGGCATATCATCCCTGACTGATTATTATTAGTGTTTCCTTTTCAACATTTAAGGATGTCATCAAAAGGCTGTGTCACAGAGAAATACAACAAATAACTGTAGCTCACCAACTTTCCTTCGGTATATACTACACTTTGACAATAAATGTGCAGGGGGAAAGAACAGGTTGCTTGATCAGAACTTCTGGGTTCTCTGAGTCTTTTCTTCATTGTTGTTGCCCAACTCAGAGCAACCGTCATAGGGTTTTCAGTGGCTGATTGGTTCAGGATTGCTTCAGGAGTGGATTGCCATGTCCTTCTCCCATTTTTGCAGTGCTGGGGATCAAACCAGGGTCCTCATAGAGTGTGGAGCAGCACTCTACCAACTGAGCTACACCCCACTTCTTTCCATCATTGGCATGTTTTAATTCAGTGTTTCAAAACCATGGAGACTAACACAACATTGAACATAGCCTGGTGCACGTTTAAATTGGAGAGCCCTATATAAATACTATGGTTTGGTTAGCTATTGTGTTGGATCTTCTAGTCAAATAGCCAGCTATTCTTACCTAATAATATTCTTACCTAATTGCTATTCTTACCTAATTCTTATTCTTACCAGCTATTCTTACCTAATTGAAGAAGAGAAAGTTGCAGTTTTCCAAATTAATAGACTAAGAATGCGACAGCTGTAGGAATCCATCTCATTTTGTCTTCTAGCAGTCTTACAACTCACAGGTACCCTACACACACACTCTCTCTCTCTCTCTCTCTCTCTCTCTCTCTCTCTCTCTCTCTCTCGATGTTTTGTCTTACTGAGATTTTGAGGCAATGTAGTTTCTGTTTACAGCATAATGTCTCACAAAGTTGTGCTTTTATGCCACCATTCATAAGCAGAGATATTTGTAAAAGTGCAAACAGAGCGCTCAGCTTGGAAGGCTGAATTATTTTATTAAAAGGACATCTTGGTCAAGCTGTACTGGAGCTGATGCTGCATCATTACACTGTTAAGATCCTGCTTCACTCATGTCTGACTGACTCATGAAGAGAAAGAAAGCTGAACTGGGAGTCAGTAGACTTGGGTCCTTATTCCAGCTTTATTTCCTTGAACAAACCATTACCCTCTCTAGTATTTAGTTTTATCCTCTAAAAAATAAGGCTCATCTATTCTAAGATTCCATGAATCTAATTTGTGTCTTTATTTTCAAAGTAAGAATGTTACTCACTTTGCCCTTTACCTTTATGGTTCTGTCCAGAAAACTGCAACCAAACTAAGTAGGAAAGTTTTATTCAAGAGAAAACCATCACACGAAAAGGCAAGCAAATGTAGTCAGGCCTTATGATTTCTATTAAATGTACATAATGATTGGCTGGTGTTCTCTTTGGAAATATTATCTGATTCTTCTACAGTAGCCAGAAATAGAATGAGGAGTAGAAAAATTTTTTGAATCATAAGCAAAGATAGAGTGGAAACTGTCTTCTCCCATTAGATCTTCATATGTCCATATTTCTCATTTCAATTTGTGCACAAAAATACATCTTAATAATAGCCCTGTTTCCACCCTGGAAAGCCATTCAGCACTACTGTTTAAATGCAAATGAAAAATTTTGGAAGAGGAGTGAAAGTATTTTGAAGAGATAGTATACTCTATGTTTGGCCTGAAGTCATTTTTAAACAATTATGGATCATCAAAGATTTTCTAATTGGAATTCTGTAGTTTACCCAGTCAAGACAGTGAGGCTCAGAGAACTTCAAGGGCCACATTCGTGTGGAATTGGTGGGCTATGTGTTCAGCCTCAGTAGATACCACTGAGTGGTTCTTGAGAGTGCCTGCCCTCGTCAGCAGGGAAGGAGGCCTTCTGTTCTACCTTCTTGCCAACACTTGACATTGTCATGTTCATGTTAGGTGGTGTGTTAGGTGTGTGGTAGTGACACCTGCATTTTGATTCATGATCTTTTACATATAAAATAATCTGAATTCCCCCTAGGTTTTCACAGTCATTTTCAGCGAAATGACCAATTTAAAAAATTTATTTCATAGGGTAGATAATAGAAGCAATTGCCCTTTGATATTTTAATAAGGGGAGCAGCAGAAATAAGAGACTATTATTAAGATTACTAAGGATAAGAAATTCAAAAAAATGTTTTCCCTGATGGCAGTGTCTTACCCTAGGTTGTTAAATTTGCCCATTTGAGAAAGGCAAATACAAAAGGCAACAAAAGATAATCCATTATTCATAACCCAGGTTGCTTTGAAATTGAAAGGCTGAAAGACCCCTAAAAGAAATAATCAAAACTACTTCCCCTTCCTTACCTATAAAACTCTTGCCTTATTACCTGTGGAATGGTAAAGAATACAGAAGACAAACAGCTAACTTGAAACAAACGTACTTTATCTCATTTTCCATTCAGGTAACCGAAGGAAACGCATGCCTACTTGGGCAGTGGGCATATGTATTTAGGTTGGAAATCCTCATTCACTCGTTTTGCAAATATTGTGGACTATTTCCATTGTGTCAGGTACTGAAACAGTTACTAGGTAGAGGGAAACATGAACTCCTGCTGTCGAAGGGCTAGCCTCTAGGGAGGAGACGTGTGTGAACAGTTAGAGTGTATGGTCTGAGGTTACAGGGTGGGCACAAGGGCTATGGGGTATGCATGTGACATGGAGGGAACACAGGTCTCCAGGAGTGGGGGGCAGTGAAGAGGCCTGCACAAGGGAGACTTCTGATTTGGAATTTGCCAGAGAGAGGAACAGAGGAAGCCATTCCCAGGCAGAGAGAACTAGACAAGGAGGTGCAAGATGGCCTGGCTTATCTCTGAAGTGGAGAAATAGCAGATAATGAGGGGATTCAAATACCACACAGGAAGCAGGGCTTGATTTCTCCTCACTGGGTACAGATTAGTATTTTAAACATTTTTGTGCCCTTTGCCAGATTTTAAGGAAACAAGGATGCATCATCCATGCATTCTGTCAGCAACTGTTCCTTAAATACCTACTATCTGCCAAAATCCTGTTTTTCAAAATGAAACAGGGGTGAAAGCCATGTAAATAAATTGATTACAAGACCACATGATAAGTTATAATAGAAATATATGCTTTCTTCTTCTCTGGGCCCAGGAAATAATAAGTCACTGGGAACTTTGAGACTTCAGGAGTTTTAAGCAGTGTGGTAGGAATGATCATAGTGGTACAGTGGCAGAGTACTTGCTTACCATGTGTGAGGCCTGGATTCCATCCTCAGCACTGAAAAAAATCGTACTTTTGGTTTAGAAAAAACAGTACTATTGATGGGGTGATTTCCACTGATCATCTGTTGAAGTAGGTGTCTTCAGCATTTGTTGAATAAATAATGCTGTTTAAATGAATTTGTAGGAATGGTCAGACTTAAGTTGCATCATGTGTGTTTTTTCTGGAGCCACAGGCCCAAAGCATGACCTCTGGGAGCAAGCTTCTCAAACCTTCTTCTTGTTTTTCAGGTGACAAAGAATGAACGTCAGGTTATGAAGCCACTGTATGACAGGTACCGACTGGTCAAACAGATCTTGTCCCGGGCCAACACCATACCCATCATTGTGAGTGTAATACCTTCCTGTTGTTGGTACATGACCTTTCTGTTTGGATGAGCTCTGGGTATACTAATAGAGCCCTAACCTCCTTTCTCGTTGAAGAACAGGCTTTGATAATTAAACCAGCTGTTAATACCCCTGGCCCACAAACTTGGGGAATTAAGACTTTATGAAAGACTTCTGAGGCCATATTTTCCAAAAATGAGCACCTCTGAAGCTGACAGAATCCCCCTCTGGGGAGACATGCTTTGGTCATGCACATCCTTCTGACATGTGCTGAGCCAACTACCTGACCCTTTTCTAGCACAAGGGGTCCGGGGCTGGGCCTCTCTGGTCCCAAGGGCCCTCCATTGACAGTGTCCCCCATCTCAGAGAGGCACAGCACCTCTGGGAGTCATATCCAAGGAGAGTCCTCTAAGGAAGCAGTCTCCATCCTTTGGGCCATCAGAGACTAGTTTCATGGCAGACAGCTTTTCCACAGACTGCTGATATGACAGGAGGCTGAGCTTGGGTGGTAATGTGAGTGATGGGGAGCAGCTGTAAATACAGATGAAGCTTCACTCAGCTGCAGCTAACCTGCTGGGCAGCCCCCTTCCTAACAGGCCACAGATCGCAGAGAGAGGCTTTTTCTCTTGGAGGCTGCAAGGGATCAGAGAGAGGGAAAGGAAGGGAGGCTAAGAGCTGTGATGTTGCCCTCTGTGTCTGCCATCCCAGGACTCAGCTGCCTTTGGCCACGGCTAGGAAGCAGCAGCTCCCTGAAGCTATGGGAAGCCTTCAGGCTCTGGCCAGCCTGTTTCTGTCCCTTAGCCCAGCCTCAGTGGTCCCTCTCCTGGTATGTGGACAGGGTACTAGAGCCCATCCATCTCTAGGGGATACACTGCCACATCTTGTGTCTTCGTCCCCTCCGCTGACTTTTCTTTTAGCAAGCAGTCACAACCTTGCCTCAATGTCACTGCTGAGACGCTTATTCATTTCAGCTGCTGCTCTTATCTAGCCCTTTCTTAAATTTCTGTGTTCATTTCTAGGCTTGGGCTATGCTCTTTAAATTGCCTTAATAGTGTACTTGTTTTTCTGAATGCAGAAGGATCCAGAGAACTCAGGCAGGTGTATTAGAAGAAAGTTCCTCTTCTGGAAAGTTTCTGCAGAAAAAAATAATAAAGGATTAAATCTAAGGAATTTTCTTTCTCCAGTTAGGAACCCTTAGAGTATCTAAAATAGGGTGAATTCCCAAGAGAGAAGTGAGAGAAACTTTGCACTGCTTCTTGGGCTTGCCTTGCTCTCCTTAATTATGGCTGAGTGTTCATATGGTTATTGTGACTGGGGAGGAGTGGGGGCCGGTGTTTCTCCTTAGTTTCCTTGCATGTTTGGCTGACATAGTCATGTGCTCTTCTTGCTCTGTTGCATCTTCTCTGATATTTGTATGTGGGCTCTGAAGGGAAGTGGCCATTTAGAAAAGAACTTTGGTTGTTGTAGGTTTTCCTGAGAGCATGTGGTGGGAGGGGGTTAGAAGGTACAGTTAAAAGACAGAAATAAGCCCTGGTGTGGTGAGGTGGCCGAGAGGACCAGTGAAGGGTGCACAATGTAACCTCCTTGTTAACCCCTGTCACAGGGTTCCCCCTCCAGCAAGCGGAGAAGCCCTTTGCTGCAGCCAATTATCGAGGGCGAAACTGCTTCCTTCTTCAAGGAGATAAAGGTGAAGATCTCCAGCTGCTAAAGCTGCTCACTCCCCCCGCCCTGCTGCAAAGGGTGTGATTGTGCCCTGGGTGGTGCTTCTTGTAGCCTTCCCTACAAATCAGGAGCTTCATGGTTCTGTAACTGGCTTTGAACAATCGCTCGTTATGTATGTTAGCGCCAATCTGATTTCCTGAGTTTTATTTCATTCTCCTCTTCTTTTTTATTTGTTGTTTTGTTTTTACTTGGCTTTCAGGGCCTGTTTTGTTTTCTACAATATTTTTGTTTTGCTTCATTTTCCCTATCCAGGGAATGGACTGTCTATATTCTGAAATCTTAAATTAACTCACTGGACCAACTTTTTATAAAGTGTATAGAAAAACCAAAGTTAACAAAGGCAATATATATATAACACATAATGAAAAATGAAAAATTTATAGAGAAGTATTGAAGTTAACTTTGACAGATTTGCTGGTATAATTTCACTCACCCTTCCTTTCCCTTGCCTTTTCCAGCATATTTTTTTCCTCAGGACTGGTTTTACAATCTCTTCTTCATCTGTGGATGTGGGACTGTGGCCAGCAGTCACTAGAACATATGCTTTGATTTTTTTCCAGTGGCATTTATGGGTCTTGTGTGGATAAGCCTGGTTGTCAGTGATAGTCTTTGCTAGAAGGGGAGCCCTATTCTGTACCTGTAGGTCAGGAGGTCTCTGTGGAGCCCTGATTGACCGATCCTAAGATTGGCCCTTTTCACATTTTTTTTTTCTAGACACCTGAACAAATTGGACTGCATTACACAGGACTCTAGAGATGAAAAATCAAAGGCAATTCTTTTTTAATCATGATTGTTTTTTAGTAGTTGTTCAGGTCCAAAGTGGGAATTAAACCCAAAACAGAAGTGAGTTTTAAGAGTTTTACCTGTCATAGCTCAGTGATGTTCCAAGCTGGAGTGGTCATTTATTTACTGTAATTAGAAATGATTATTTCAGAATAATCTGTCCTACTGAGGGACATCAATTGAGAACTTCATTTTTTTTGCCTGAGGTAAAGTACTACCACCTACAAAGTCTTCTGTTTACTGCTGGCCCACATCATGGTTAGAATTTCAGATAACTTTGCAGTGATTACATTGCTTTGTAAATAGCGCTGTCTTTCAGTTCATTTTGTTCCAGGTGGCCAGGCATATTAGCATGTATCTGGACTGTGCTAATTCTTGGCAATTCTGGTACACTGTAGAACATGGTGTGTGTGCAGATTCGATTGTATTTAAGTTGCTGTTAGGTGCTGTTGGGTTGGTATCCGACTCATAGGGACCCTACTTGCAACAGGCAAAATAGTGCTGTTAGTGCTTCTTTGCAATTCATAGGGTTATCGATGGCAGATTGGGTTTTTTTGGGGGGAGTGGATTGCTGGGTCCTTCTCCCAAGCCTACAGTCCTTGGTGTTCCCAGACGGTCTCCCATCTGTGTACTAACCAGGCCCGACCCTGCTTAGCTTCCAAGATCTGATGGGATCGGATGCCACAGTGTATGCTGCAGCCTCTTGTACTTAAGTAGTTTCTTTAAAATCCATCCCTGGTTTTAACTGCTTTGGGGAGGTAACTAGATGCATATAAAATAAAGCCAGCTCAAATTCTGAAGCTTTGGAAGCTCTTTCATCTCTGAGGAAACCTCGACAGTTCTATCCAGTACATAAATCCCTGTTAAAACTTCTGTGATGGAATGGAGCAGCGATTCCCTGCGAAGGGATTCCATCCTCAAAGCTGAAACTCCTAGAGCAGGGCAGAGGGTGAGGTTGCTCATCACAGACGCAGAGTATTAATAATAGCTAAAAACTATTAGTTTTATAATTATTTTTAATTATAAAATACAGTTACATAATAAGTGGTTTTAGAATGTATATGCTTGATAAATTAAATATCACAATGAGAATACTGGAAAATGATCATATTTGTAGTTACTATAGTTTATTACATTCTATTGGGTAGGCTTGGTTTTGCCCTCTGGGACAACAGGGAATACATGTGACTTCTTAAACCAGGCTCGAGGGCCCCACTGCCATCCCAGTGACTCGGTGGGCAGAGGCAGGAGGATTATGAGTTCAAGCCAGATGCAGCCTATATAACTAAGCAAGACCCTGACTCAAAATTTTTAAAAAATGGGTTGGGGTGTGGCCCAGTGGTGGAGGACTGACAAAACATATTTGAGGCTGTGCAGTCAGCTGCCAAGCACCACACACACACACACACACACACACACACACACACACACACACACACACGGCTTCTTCTGAGTACCATCACACATTGGCAGTCATCTGGTGTGTCCACTCTCACCCCATGCCCTGAGGAAATCTTTTCTCCATGTTTTTTCTCCTCATATAATAGGGTTCCGGAGCCTTCCAGTCACAGCTCTGCCGTGTGCACACACTAGTTTACCTGTGTCCCTCTCAAACTGATATAGACATGTTCTAGACAAGGTTCAACCAGGATGGTGGGCCAAGGACTGGCCTTCACATTCACCTGGATGGCAGAGGCCCTCCCCTTCCTCCAGGACTGGTGGGGCACAGCCAGCTTAGTCCATGTTCACTCGGGCCTGGCAGGGACGGCAGCTCAGCCTCATACTGTTGACATTGGGGCAAGGTGACTGCTGTGGGGTGCTGTCCTGTGCTCTGCCAAGTGCTTACCAGTGTTCCTGGCCTCCACCCTCTGGATGCCACCACCTTGCCCCAGTTTTGACAGCCAAAATGTGTCCGGACATTGTCACATATCTCCTAGGAGAGAAAATCTCCCCTTTGAGCCTGCCTGCCTCATTGTTGACTCACACTGGTGATGCACCTGTGTGACCCCAGCTGCTTTTTCTGTGGATTGCTTTCTCCTATCCTAATTAGGCCTGCAGGTATACGACTGTGGCATCCCATCCCATCAGGTCTCGAAAGCTAAGCAGGGTTGGGCCTGGTTAGTCTTTGGATAGGAGACCACCTGGGAACACTGGGCGCCGTAGGCTTGGGAGGCCCCAGCAACCCACTCCCAAAAATCAGTCCACCATTGAAAACCCTATGAACAGCAGAGAAGCACTGACAATAGTGTTTCGCCTGTTGTATGTAGGATCGCTATGAGTTGGACACTGACTCAACACATAACCACCACCACCTAATCAGAGGACCTTGGACTTTTCCAGTTACTTTGTTTTGTTTTCTGGTGCTGAGGATTGAACCCAGGACCTTGTGATCGCCAAGGAAATCTATCCAGCACTCCACCATGTTCCAGCCCTCCAGTTCATTTCATACTTCTCTTCCAGCCTTATGACATAGAGTATAGGTTCTGTATTCTAACACACCAAACACTCCTGTCCACTGTGCATGATTGACACATTTGGGGAATGGACCTGTTAGGTTTTGTTCATGTGTCTGATAAACATGGGTTAGGACAGGCCAGGTAAAGAGCCGGTGATGGACCCGCCCTGGAGGTTCATGTCATCACTGTTAGAATTTGGAAGCCAGCTTTGCTTTCCCAGGGTCAGTTTATCTCAGTTGGTAGAGCGCTGCTGTGTGCTCTTGGAGGCCCTGGGTTTGATCCCCAGCACAGCAAAAATGGGAGAAGGACCCTGTAACCCACTCCCAAAGCAATCTGGAAATCCTATGAGGGTCACCATGAGTCAGACCCGACTCGAGGGCATCTAACAACAGCTCACCTCATTTTTTATCAAAATCCATACAATTATATCAGTTGTATTAACAAAGGAAAAACAGTTTTCATGATTTAAGAAGCCAGTGCTAGTGAGTTGGTCACTGGATTTTCCCCAACTGCTCATGTTACATATTAATTCCTTCTAGAATCTACTCAGTATCTGCCACTTATGGTCTTATTTGAACATCTATTTTTGCTTTTTCACATTTTTCAAAGACTAGTGAGAATAATTTTGTTAGGTTCATCTCAAAAAACATCAGAGCACTTTATATTTTCTTGGGACTTCGGGATAGAATTGATAGGACCTTTAATAAAATGAGGTGTTGAGGCTTTAGGTTCTTATTGTAACCACTAGTTTTCAGTTTCTGGCTTTAATATTCTCACCATAGGCGTTATTTGTAGTTCTCTTTTCAAAGTGAGCCCCTAGACAACTTAGCAGACGTTTACTGAGCCTGTATTATGTGGAGGCATTGGGAAGTGCTGAGAGCAATGCACACAGGCCCAAACCCCGCCGCCTCTGTCCTCAGGGCCAGGTGGTTCTTCTGCCTGGCCTCCCTCATCAGGGAAGGGAGGGGAGAGGACACTGCTGTGCAGTCTGTGTGCCACTGTGCCCAGTTAGGCCCGTGACATACATTATCCTACTTACTTATTTAAAAAACTGTATAGATGGGATTGTTTTCCACTTACAAAGAGAAACTTAAGTCATTTAAAAAGCCAGGTTTTGTCTGTAAATTTAAAATTTTTAAAAAGTGGGTTAAATTAAAACAATGTACGACTGAAACGCTTACTTCTGTGGGCCAAGCACTGTGTGCAGACCCAAAGTCACCAGAGACCTGGAACCTCTCCTTGGATTTTGCCAAATTTCCCTTCATTGCCTTCATTAGCAGTCTTTCACTTTAATATAATAGAAACTGCATAGAATCTGGATAATTATGTGATTTTTTTAAATGACACGTGCAACAAAATCATGCCCCAAAATGTGACCAGGTTTTTATGGGGGTTGCTGTGTATCTCCAGGAAGAAGAGGAGGGGTCAGGAGAGGACAGCAACATGAAGCCAGCCATCACGGTCTCCCTGAAAACAGACTTCAGTGCACGTTGCTTTCTGGACCAACTTGAAGATGATGCTGACGGGTTTATTTCCCCAGTGGATGACAGAATGCCATCGAGGTGCAGCCAGGACACAGAACTTTCAAACCTCCATGCCGCGTCAATGTATGTCATTTGGTGGTGGTTATCAAAATGGTCCAGTGAAAATAACTTTCATAAATATTATCTTAGCCTTTGTATTTAAATAAATTGTCTGAGAAAACAGGGAGTTGCCTGTTTCTCTACAGAGAAAACAGCAATTTCATCTCATTACCTGAGGGAGCTACTCAGATCTTACACCAGAAGGGCTCTATAAGTTGCAGTGTGTGGTTCTGTACACCACAGCCCATCCTTTGACACAGAGTACAGATGTCATCTCTTCCTTTCAAAGAAAGATAGGACAAAATGCTGTGGGATTTCACAAGGCCTTAAGCATTCATCAGTAGCAAGAACCCCGGGCCTTCAGAGGCTGTGTCTGTGGTCAGCGTGTTCAGACTTTGAAAAGAAGTACTTGGGCTGCTGACCCTCAGCTGTGGGAATGTTCTGCATCTTCTCACTTCCCCTTTCCTCCAAAGCCCCTACTGAGCTGTACACTCATTGCACTTGTAACAATTCAAATTTAACTTTAATTTTCTTGAAAATCTTCTTCCCTCTTAGACCTGAACTCTTGGAACACCTTCAGGAAATGAGAGAAGAAAAGAAAAGAATTCGAAAGAAACTTCGTGATTTTGAAGACAATTTTTTCAGACAGAATGGAAGGTATGCGTGTTTCCCCGCCCCTCCAACCCCGCCACACACTCCCAAGCCGTCTTGGTGTCTGTCAGATCTGTGGAATGTCCCAAAAGCAGAGCTCTTATGCACCCTCCCTGAAATGTGCCCAGGGGCCCTTAGCCACTGACAATGAGACAAGATTTGAGTATTCCTCCAAGAAGAAATGCGCCTTGAGTGATGTCCAGGATTGATGCAGATTCAGCCAGTGTGTATAAAACTAACCTG
Organism: Pedetes capensis; assembly: GCA_007922755.1. Taxonomy (NCBI): domain Eukaryota; kingdom Metazoa; phylum Chordata; class Mammalia; order Rodentia; family Pedetidae; genus Pedetes; species Pedetes capensis. Next base: position 183,937 of record VMDO01000675.1, on the reverse strand, counting down.
TCACATCCAATTCTCATCTAAAATGAGTAGCTTGGAGGTGAAGTTCAAATTGATGGCAGTGAGAATTTTTTCTTAAGACACTAAAGGGAAAAATAAGGATAAGGGGGATCTAAATCTTAACTGACATTTAGGCTATTTTAAAACAGGCTGGGCTGGGAGTGTGGCTTAGCAATAGAACATGTGCCTAGTATGTGCGAGGCCCTGGGTTCAACCTCTAGCATGGAAAAAATAACCCAAAGATGACAGTTGTCAAGTTTGAATGAAAAATATGTATGAGAAGCAAATATATATGTCCACCCAACTAACAGGTTACCTCTCCCCAGTGAGTTTTAAGGCATAATTTAAATCATCTGTATTCAGCATTTTGCTAAGAAATAGTCTGTGTGTTTATAAGTAACTGCAGACTATCTACTCAAGTCACAGCAGGAGCCCAAGGATAGACCAGGAGTAGATCTCTCTTACGCTGGAGTTAGGTTTATCATCTTAAATTAGTTTTATGTTAATCCAAATTATTTAAACTGTATAAATATAGTTTCCCTTCAGTACTCCTTCATATGTCCTAAAGTTTGGGGAAATAAAAGCACCATTAAAATTAACTTCAGCATTTAAAATGTGTTGGTATCCCAGTTTAGTTCAATTACTATATAAATTGATCTTCAGAGTCTGATTTGGATCTGTACTATGACTTTCTCAAGATTTATACATTTTTTTATCTAAGTGTTTGCTTTTCTTTCCTCACATGTTGCAGGATAGTTAGAGAATATGGATAAGCAGATAAAAGAATTCCCAAAGTAACAATACCCAAAGGCAAATCAATAGTTGATGTTTCCCCAACGTCTCTTCCTAAGCATATTCTGGGCTGTATGTGTTTCCTATATTTTTCATATTCTTCTGTTGGAATATTGTGCCTGTTACTATGTCACCTGCACAAGTTTTAAGAAAGTGTAAATGAAATTGACTTGTAACCAACATAATACTTAGAACTGTGAAGGCCTTATAAGATCTTGCTCCATTTCATATCTGAGCATTGTGAAGCCCCTCAGGGTGCTGTGGGGACTGTGTGGCTGATATCCTGGTTCTCTGCCCTCTAGAACATGAGTAAGATCAGTTTGGTTTGTCTGTTAAATAAGTGAAGCTCGTGCTGTCAGCCCTGCCCACACTTGCTCTCTCATGAGAAGAAAGGAAGCGTTTGTGGGTCTGCTGCGTGCATTTCATAGTGATGGGAGGAGCAGCACCACTCTGCACAGTGATGAAGAGCAGTCGCTTTGCAGGGAGCCTGCCCCCTGTCCTGGTCCCATTGTGTGAATGTGGACAGCAGTGTCTTCCTATCAAGTTGTTTTTGGGACATGGATACAAAATACAGTGCTTGACCCATAACAAGCTCACTACACTGGTGCATGTAAAATTTACTTGTTTAACTTTAAAACCTTATTAGTATTATGGCCTAACTGCTGGATTCCAAAACTGGGTTTGTAAGTATGAGTATTAAGTATTTGTTCTTGAAAAACCTATAAATTTTGGGGGTACCAACTGTTAATTAGAAAATTAGTGGTTCATTAGGTGAAAGATATAAAAATAAGAAAGCATTAAGTGTGAATAAAGGGCTTCAGTTTATAGGAACTTCTTGTGTGAAACCATACTTAAGAGTCGCAAGAGAGAATGTCTGCATTTCTTAATGCTTCACAGCAATCTACAAAATGCCAGATTAACTATATAAAAACTCAGCGGGGATGTTGGTAGAAGGCTTGCCTAGCATGTGCAAGGCCCTGGGATCAGTCCCCAGCACTACAAAAACAAAAACATAACCAGCTATACAGAAAGTCAGTTGCATGGTAGTTTCAGGGAAAATCTGTTTTTTCATTGCTTGTCTAAGTCCAGCCCTGTCTTGACACCAAGTGCCACTTATCAACACCAATTCTACAGTTTGGCAAACTGCAAGTTTCCACATAATGATTTGCCTGATGCAGAGTATCATCTAAGGCAGATGGAAACAATCCTCAGCCCCCTTTTCCTGTTTCCATTAGAAATGTCCAGAAGGAAGACCGCACTCCTCTGGCTGAAGAATACAATGAATACAAGCACATAAAGGCAAAACTAAGGCTCCTGGAGGCGCTAATCAGCAAGGGAGACAATGATTCCAAGTCCTTGTGAGGCCACAGCCCCAGCCCAGCGGAGGTGGCTGGAGGTGTCAAGGACTCACTCATCCTTGGGTAGAGAAGCTCTGGAAGGCAGCCTTGGAGCTGACCCTGCAAAGCATGCAGCCCTCCTGTCTCAGGCCCCTGGGATTGGCTCCCATTTCTATTGCCAGCCTTAAAAACTGCCTGGATGGAAGACAAGATGACCTGACTTAGAAACTTTGTAATGGAAAGTTGAGATTCCTGCACTCACTTGTGGTGGGAACCTCACTGACACAAGCGGGGATGAACCACTACATCAGACACACCACTGTTCTTCCTCGGATAGCTGAGAACCGCTGGAGCATTGCCTGTTTGTGGTAAGAACAAGCTCAGGACTTTACTCTGTCGAGTGAACTCGCCATGGAGGTCCATGCCCTTGCTGGACCCAGTAAGTGTGAGGACACATGAAGGCCCTATTTGCTGCCATGACCATCTGGTGACCTTTCCCCAGAGCTACACCTCTTCCCTCGTGTGAACTCATTTTCTCTTCAGCTCTCAGGTAGATGGAGGCTGCATCTGCTCACAGTGACAGTGCAGTCATCTACCTGAAGGTGTGTTTCTTCAGGACTTCTGTTTCAGTCCCAACTAGGACTGGATCATCTGCAGAGGACAAAGGATTGTAGTAGCAGTAGTAGCACTGCTGACTTTAAAATCAGGCAGCAGGTGAAGAGCCTAGAGACTGTTTCCTGAACACTGCACTTCCCAGTCTCAGATGTTAACCTCAAACACTACGAGTGGCCAGCATGCCTATGAGAACCTATTTGTTGTGGCACCAGCCAAACATAAAGGGTTTTGCATAATCTTAGCCTAAGTGTAGGGGATAGTAGGGGGAGGGGAGCTGTGTCCTCAGCCTCCTGAATACTGACTAGAGTTTAATTTTTATAAGAGAGTAAATCTGCACTAAAATCCTTAAACGGATGGGTAAACGTAGCATTCATTAGAATCCAGATCACACTACTGTTAAGATCATGGATAGAAAGAAAAAGAACAATAGGGTGTGGCCAACTTTGAGTCTGTTTTATTTCCAAAGACTGTGTCACAAAGCTGTCTATATTAGACATTTTGGAGGGACCAGGGAATTCAAGACACCATGTCATTCATATCTTTGGTGTGCTTGATGTCACTGTGATCTGTTGTTTCTTTTTCGCCCTCTGTGTCCACCCCAAGGACGGTGCTGAGTGGGTAGAGACAGGTGTCTGTTGGGCCCACCACAACTCACGAGAAAGTTTTGTTTTAATACAGAGAAGAAAAGGAAGAGAACATAAAACTATACTGATCACCTGTCAGTGATAAAAGTAGACCTTAAGAAACGTCTGGTTTGTCAGCTTATAACAGCATTCCCCGTTGCTGACATGAAGTAGCCCTCTTTTGTCAGTTGGAAACTTGCAACCAAGGGCAAGAGTGAGGGAAAAGAATGCCTTTAGTTTGCCCTTAAAAAATAATCACATAGAACCATAAGCTTTGTGTTGGAACTACCCTGATTTTAATCTGCACACTTGAAGACGGTACATAATCCTATAAATCTAAATGTACATGAAAATAGAGCTTGGTATTCTTTGCTCTACTGTTTACACTGCAGATTGCTATAATTTCAAGGAGTTATAAATAAAATGATGCACTTTAGGACATTTTCTATTTTTAAAATCTGAACACAAATCATTCACATGACCAAAAATTATATTTAAAACAAAATACATATCTAATCTGTCCTTTTTAATTGTCTCACATAATAAGCTGATATAAATCATTATCAGTTAACTTTTAAAGCACAGCTGAGTATTGTTTTGGAAAAAATATACTATAGAATTTTTTTAAGTTGCATATAAGTAAGAATCTACTAGATGTTTTGAAATCTATTGTTTCTGCCAAAGGTAAACTAACTAAAAAGACTTATTTCAGGAATCTCCACTCAAATTTATATGATTTATTAAAACACCAAGTTATGGTGAAATTGTGCACAGAATGTCATGATTTCCTTTGTAAATTCTAGTCCGTTTTCCTCCTAGAATTGAGCCAAAATTATGGGGAGAAAGCAATACTTACACCAGATCCTTTTTTGAAGGCTTGTTAGTGATTTCTGGCTCTGCCAGAGATGCCAAGGCAAATTTGCTTCCATGGCAACTGGTTCTGCAGCTTGGCATCTCCAGGCACTATAGGCAGTGTCTTAATTGGCTTCTCAAAGAGGGGTTTTTCCTTTGCTCTCCTGGGAATGTGTTTATTAACACATGCCAACAAAATAAGTCTCAAGGGTTATTTAATCACAATGATAACTAAAGGTAAAGCTTGAATAAACTTGATTATATGATCATAAGAATTAGATATGGCAAAGGCTTGTAATTTTCATAAGCACTTTTACTGTGTTGAGTCTGGAGTAAACATTGAAATAGATGTTTATATTAAGTACGGTATCATTACTGCATTTCATCTTTGAATCATTTAGTTTGGATTTCACTTTCTAAAAGACATAGAGGTACAACGTTTAGGATAAGAGCTTGCTTTGAAGTTTTTTAAGACAGAAGTTTGTCCTTTGCTGCTAGAAGAAAGCTGACACAATCTCTATGTTGTCCCCACTCAGGGAAAGTTTCCATGGAAGACCAAATCAGATTTCAAACTGGAAAATTAGTTTTTTAAATTGTTAGTTAGTGTATATCATGAACTATTAGATTCCTTCCCTTTGGTTGCCAGTTTGAAGTCAAAAGGTTATTACTCATCGCCAGGGTGGGGATCTGCCTTGTCTGTATCTGTAACCACAGTGTAATCTTTGCTTCACCTCCCTCTGATGCAACACTTGCATGGCTGGGAGGAGCCTCTTCCAGGTGTGTTTGCTCCCAGGTGTGACACTTCCAGCCCAGGAAAGAAGCCTCTGGGCTGTTCTTGTTTCGAAAATACTGTACAGTGGTATCCTGAGGCCAGCCATCAGGGAGCTCCTGAGGCTGGTGGGCATGCGAATGTGATCAAGCTTGGAATTCCTTATAAGGTGCTTTTCTTGAGTTTATTATCAGAATAAAGAAATGGCCGTACCAAGGTGGTTCTGTCCAGGGTCACCTAGTTTTCAGTAGATAGCAGTGGGCCCACTACCTAGTCCCGATCACAGATTTACAAGAAAAATCACATTTTAAAGTTTGTTAATTTTTAAAAGATATTTTAATCTGATGTCATTTTTCTGCTTTTGGTGGTATATTTGTAGTTGAACACATAATCTCTTAATTGTTCTGAGAAAAGCTGGCTGTAGTCAAAAATGTGTTTTACTTTCAAAAGGGTTCTTCCTGACACACTGCTGCTCATATTCTTTTCCCCAAATGGGGAGAGGGGGATTCTGTGCCAAGATCAGCACCCCCATGATGTTCTTTCTCAGCGTCCACTTGGTTACGCAGGTGAGGAGGGACAAAACTACCTCCTAGATGTTGAAGTGGTGTTTCCCCTAAAGCCCATGTGCTTTTGGTGGGACCCAGAATAGGCTTTTATCTCCTTCATTCACTTTTATATTTTTGCCCACTTGACCCTCAAAATGTCCTAACAAGATTTTGTCATGAGAGGCTCAGCACATTTTCAGACTTCTATGTGCACACCAGCATTACTGCAAACAGTGGCGGACACGGCACAATCCAAGCAGGAGCAATATATTCATGCTGGGCTCTGCAGCATTTCACTAGTCTGTCACTTCTCCAGGTAGAGACTGTGCCCCTCCCTGGCATCTGCACTTTTCTGCCATGGTCCATCACAGCAGATGAATACACACAGACTGAGGTGAGAATTGCAGATGTCCCCAGATGTGTTTTTTGAAATGAGTCTATGTACACTTACAATTTGATGTTATTGTGAAGTCTATCTGTAGAGAATCTCATTTTGCCTGGAATGGGGCCACTCACTTTGGTGACATATCTAATTCTCCATATGAAAACATCTATGAGTCATGAAAATCACCAGAAATGGATAAAATTTCACTACTGTGGGCCCAGAACAAATGTTTATATCACATGTAAGCAGAAAGCATTTGAAATTACCAATGTCCTTTTTTAAAAGCAAACTGAATGAAAAACACTACGTACATTTTGTACATGACTGTATTTTATAAAAACAAAGAAAATAAAATATTTTTAACTGTCAAAAAGTTCTGAGATTTTTGAGTGTTGGGATTACATGACTGCACTGTGGGGTCTAACCTTCCCTTCAGGAACTCCAGCGCTGGCTCCCTCAGGCCCCTCAAACTTCATGCAGAGGTTTTGTTCTGCCTCCAGGGAGGGCATTAGAAGGTAAACCAAACTGAGTACATGTTGGGCATGTCCGTGTGAGAGGTAGAAAAACAAGGTACACTGTATTCTCTGCTGCCTTTAATTCAGAAAAGGGGCTGGAACGGCTGAAGGGGTGCAGAAACAAAGGCATTAAAGCAATTTTTAAAAACAGTACATTTCCAAAGTCTATAAGGCATCATAGGGGGGTGGATATATTAGGCACTTACTATTCTGTAAGAAGCCGGCAAAGAACAGACTTTGGAGAAAAGACACACTTCACTTGTGCGAAGTGAATACTTCACCCTTTGGGTTGCCTGTCACAGGCCAGGCACAGCATCAAAACCCTGCCAGGCACCTGCTCACTCAAGCCTGAGCAGCCACACAGGCAAGGCCGGTGCAGGAGTCCCCTCCGCACCTGATGAGGCTCAGTAAGACTCTGGTCCCAGTGCCGAGCATCTGTGGAATAGAGGCCCAGGGTGCTAACATAGGTGCTGCCTGACACTGTCTCACCAAAACTCAATTGCGCTGAGAAGAGCTAATCTGTGTAGCACTGGGTCCAAAGGCATAAATTGAGCAGAACAAGCCAATTTTCCCTTAATATCTTGCTGTTGTCTCTTCTGAGGGTCCAGACAGTTATGTGAGCCCAAGTACACTAGGTTCCACAGCACGGACACAGCCCGGTTATTCTCCAAAGCCGCCCTACACTGCAGCATTTGCGCTGCTCATCCTGTAATGGCTTGCTGAACCATGGGCCACCTGAATGGGCATCTCAGAAAGTCACCTATACAAAGGGAGGAGGGCAGACCAAGGAAAAGACCCAGCCTTCAATGGCCTCATTATTTCCTCTTTTAGAAATGGATTCTGCACCTTGAAAGACAAAAGATACCAGAGTCATCCCTAAGCTGGTCAGCTCACCAAGGCTATATATGCACAGGAGAATTTCATAGTCAGTTAAAGCCAAGTCAAAATTCCCAAATGCATTTTTAGAACCCTGGCTGGCAGGCAGACAACGGGGGTTTGGCAGGACCTGGGGTTGTTGACAGCTTGGTTCTCACTTCCCCTTGCCGGCAACAAGGCTTATGCCACAGAGGCAGCTCCTCTTATGCTGCAGCTGTCCTAGGAAACATGGCCCAGGGAGAAACGCAGCAAGAGCCAAGTCTCTGAGTCCACTCACATCCCTGGATGGGCCTGTGTGTATATAAATTATATGTGACTGTGAATTCTGAAATTCCCAATCCTTTATATGTGTGAATTTACATTCTCAACAGCAATCCAAAGGCCTTAGAACCCATATATCATTCTCTGGTTCTGCAGCTTTGAGGACAACTTGGTAAGACACTGAGATACTGCGACCTTTCTATAACTGGTACTTCTAAAGATCTTAAAATTTCTGTACAAGATTAGACAAACAGGAGGGAGGAAAGTGAGGCTGGCAGAGAGCAGTGCTCTCCTCTAGAACAGGCTTGTGAATGTCTTGTGTCTGGAGGCCAAGAAGGAAGGGCCTCACGGTGATGCCTTTCTGCAGTGTGGCTAGGCCAAGAACCTCGCCGTCAGGAGAGCACAGGCTGCATGGTAGAGGGCTGTGGAAGTGCGCTGCTTCACCAGGTAATACAGAATTCCGAGTCAACTAGAGACCGAACGTCGAGGGCCATGATGTAGACAGATGGCCTGTTGTATGATCTGGGCATATTACTTACCCTCCTGAGGCCTGTTTATGTAAAAATCAGGAATCACAATACCCACCTGATACTGTTATTATGGGAATTTCCTTGGATAACTAGAGTGATCGCATAGTAAATTCTCCATAGATGATGGTGCCACAGACAGCATGGAGATAAAGATTTTTTTTTTTTTTATCTTGAAGTCTAGCAACATACTGTGAATCTCTTCAAAAAAGAAACTGTACCCTGGGCACAGTGGCACACACCTGTAATCCCAGTGACTCAGGAGGCAGAGGCAGGAGGATCTCGAGTTCAAGATCAGAGCCAGCATGCACAACCAAGTGAGACTCTGATTCAAAATGAAAAATAAAAAATGAGCTGGTGATGCAGCCCAGTGGTAGAGCACTTGCAAAGTATGTGGGAGGCTCCGGGTTCAGCTCCAAAGTACCACCGAAGAAAAGGAGCTGAGTTTCCTGGCATCATCTCACCCCACCATCGCCTCTGATTCCTTGTTTGTACAAGTCAAAAACAGAATATGTTCACAGTATTATAAGCACAAGTTAGTGCTAATAGATGAGACACATTTCATGGAGACATTAACCTATTCTCTTGGGAAAAGAAGATAAATTGTGATTATTACTTTTAAGGTAATAGTGACTATTGGTCTTCTCAAGGAAATCACCTCAGGCCCCATGTGCCACTTTTTCAGATTTAATGCTTGCTAAATTCCTATCCTCACAGAGTCTACTTCTCCCCAAAACATTAAGGGAGGCCCAAATCTGCTCAGACATGTAGTAAACTGTCTGAAATGGCAGCTGAGACTGACGTGAAAACATCTGAGTTCTACAGAGCAGAGGAACACAGTAACCTTTGGATTGATTTCCGGGTCACTTTGTTGTTGTTAGGTGCCATCGAATTGGTATCCGACTCATAGCGACCCTCATAGGGTTTTCAATGGCTGAGTGCTTCAGGATTGCCTTGGGAGTGGATTGCCAGGCCCTTCTCCCATTTTTGCGGTGCTGGGAATTGAACTCTGGGCCTCAGAGACTGCAGTGCAGTGCTCTACCCACTGAGCTAAATCCCAGCCCTCCAGGTCACTTAATGTCCTGAAATTTCCGTCTCAGGGTATATTTTTAACAACTAAAAACTAAATGTACCCTTGGGAAGGGAGTCACTCTGATTCTGGCAAGCTTCTAATGAGAACACTAAATTTCATCAAAACCCATAGCCAAAGCTGAGGCTGGGAAAATTACTTTGGGTCCTACACGCCCTTACCAGCCTGCAGAAGGAATAAGCTGGAGGTGCCGTTGCACAGCACAGAGAGGGCAAGTTTTGGATTCAGATGAGTTTAGTGTCATTGTAGGAGGCTTTGCACTATCCCCCCAAGTACCTCAAATGTAGAAGCTCCAGGTTTTTCCAAACACTCTGCCAGTGGCGTGAACTTGAGCATCCTTGAACTTGGTTCACAAACATCTGAGCTCCTGAGAATGCTGAGGATAAAAGGTCAAGAGACCCATTTTTAACAACAAGCTTCAGCGGTGGCGGGCCAGCCTTGCCGGGACCACAAGCCAACACCTACTTGGCACTTGCTGCTGACTTCTGCCCTCCAGAGTGCTGGCCTGATGACCCAGTAGGGAAGGGGTTATTCTGAAATCTGCTCTTTGCTTTCTTTTCTTCCTAATCCTAAAGAAAGCTAACTATGAAAGCCTGCTCTGGTTAGTGTTTGGCTTCATCTGAAGGGGGAGGGTGTGGATTTTAATTCTTATTTAAGTTTCTCAGGAAGTTCAACACCAGTGGGAACTGAATCAATAATTACCATAAATTGTATCTAACTCCCATGGGATTAGGCTGAAGAAAATCAGCTTTTAAAAGATCTGGAGACCATGTGATTGTGCACTGTGCCAAGCATCCAGCCACTCTAGAGGAAAAAAAAAGCTGACATCTGAACTAATTTTCTTGGTGCCACACATACACATATCACTAAGGAAATAAAGAACCAAAGCCTGGATTGGCTAGCCCATAGAAGAGTCTGTTACTAACAGGGCCAAGGGGTCGCCCACCATGCGGTGGGTGCCTCTTCCGCAGTCTGTTTTGTTACACACCCTGCCATCTCACTGCTCAGGCAAAGGGCATGACCGACATTAACACAAATGCATACCTTGCTAGGTGCGGACAAGCAATCCCCACCTGCGGGACACCAGCAGCCCAAAGCAGAGACTTGGAATCAGAGACCAGCACTTGCCACACTGTTCATGGGGCTCACTAATACCTCTTTTCAAAAGCCCTGGAGTGGAAGGCACAGTGGCAGGTTCTGGTCCGTACCAGCTGGCTGACCCTCTGGTTCGGTCAGCAGACCTTTTGCCCTTTCTGAGGACACAGGGCTGCTGCTCCTCATCCCTTCATCACCACAAGCTCTTGCTTTCTCCGTGTGGCCCATCCCCAGCTAGGGTGACAGCTGGAGTGGAGCCATGGAAGGCTCCTGTCAGCGCTCCACAGCAACATCTCAGAATGGAGACACTCTGGTACCCCACTTGCCTAGCCCTGAGTTCAGCCTCCAGCACTGCACAAACAAAAGAACAAAGAAATAAAGAAAAAGAGATATTCATAAACTTGAAAACTCATCACTCAAGCAGTCTCTCCAATTAACAAAATTAAGTTATTGAAGGCAGCATGGGCATTTTAGAGATTTAACAGGTATAAAATTTACTTGGTTTCCTCTTCAGAGCCAAAGGAAACTTGAGATAGCTAACATATTTCTTGATAAAAGGACATGATGAGATTGTGCAGATTTGCTTATCAATTATTTTCTTTTTCTCCTGACACAAAGCATTCTATTCACCAAGCACCAACCACCACAGCTCTCTTTGATACTGTATGATACGCCTTCCTTTCACACACCTTCTCCCTGTCATCTAGTTACTATTGACTATTAACTCCAAATTATGGTTCTGGGAGAAGTAAACAGATACTAACCCCACCCCAAAATACCTGCTAAAAGATGGGGGATTCAATGGAAAACTAAATTTGAGAAATGCTACATATTCCCCTCTTCAGAGTTTCAAAGAGTCTTGCAATAAATTTGAACTTTCTTTCAAAGTCTTGAAGTCTTGCAATAAATTTGAACTTTCTTTCAAAAAAATTACTTTTTAACCCCCAAGCAGCCAAATATATAAATACCCTTCTTCCTCCTCATAAAAGGTGTCCTCCCATGGGAAATGCTGCCTTTTGCCAACCAGTGAGATGTGAAAGTCATTTATTTCCATTCCTGAGCACAGAGCTGCCTGTGAGGGAAGCTCCTACCTGTGGGCCGACAGAGAGCCTACCTGTCCTGGGAGGACCCAGTCCATCTCTGAGATGGCACAGCTTGTCACCTAGGGAAGTTGGAGGCAGAGGTCGGAACCTGCAGCCCTGCTCCAACCAGAGGCAAAGACTCAAAGCCCAAATCTTAACTAAAATGGTGTTGAGGCAAATGGAATGTGGGATCCTGGACCAGACCTTGGAAAAGGTAATGGGAAAAACTGGTAAAATCCCAAATAAAGTTTGGAGTTAACAGTGATTTTCCAATATTGGTTACTTAGTTTTAATGAATGTACCATAGTGACAGCAGATTTTAACATTAGGGGAGAATGAGTGAGGGTTGTAAGAACTTTGTGTTATCTTTGCTGTTTTTTGTAAGTCTAGAATTAAACATAAAAACTTTATCAAAAAAGAAAGTTTTCCAAAAAGCAATATTCCACAAAGAGGGGCCACTTGAATGGCATGAGCACATCCTTTTCCCAATGCTTTCTGAAGGGGCCTATCTTAATCCACTCAGGCTACCCTAACAAAATATCACATAGATGGGGAGACTTAGAAACAACAGAAATACATACCTCATAGTTCTGTGGGCCAGAAAGCACAAGATCAATGTGCTGGGGCCACTGGCAAGGGCCTGCTTTCTCAGACTGCACCTTCTTCCTCATCCTCTCCTGGCAGAAAGAGCAAGGGCCTTCTTTGGGAACTCCTTTAGAAGGGACCTAATTCCATGCATTTGGGCTCTGCCTAATGACCTAGTCTAATTACCTCCTAATGACATCACCTTGGGGATTGACACATGAGTTTTAGAGCGACACATACATTCAGACCATAGAAGAACCCACTGGGCAGGATGAAGAGGGACTGCCCCATACCTTGGGTATCAACAGAGACCCCCAGTCAGGGACCCCCAGATGCATCTAAGACCCACTGCACAGGACATCTGCTCACTATTGAGCTGCACACTGGCAGGAAAATAAAACCTCACTATGATATCTTTGCAGATATAGGATCAAAGAAGTTACCTGCCGTATGTGGCAAAGTTCCCTTCTTCTTCAGTACTGGAAGGCTGAACTCAGGTCCTCATGGATGCACGGAAGGCAAGTGGTCTCCTGTCAGCTGCACCTCCAGCCCCTTTTTTAGTTTTTATTTTGAGACAGGGTCTCTAGGTTTTGGCAATCCTCCTGCCTCAGGCTTCTGAGTCACTGCTGGGATTCTAGGTGTGTGCCACCATGCCTGGCACAATGTTCCTTTTTATCTTACCTCTGTGCAGCCTCAGATTTTCTGCCCATCTCTTGCAGCTGAGCACAATATAGGTCAACAGTCAAGTCTGGGCCCCACTACTCTGATAATGAAGTTATTTTCATGTGAAAAATCTCAGATAACAGTGGAAATTATAACTATTGAGAGTTTAGTATGTGCCAGACACCATTCCATATGCTTTCCTTGAATTCTTCTAATCCTCCTAACAGTTCTAGAAGGAAGGCACTACCTTGAATAGGAAGAAAGGGAGCCACAGGGAGCTTTAGAAACTTCCCCAGGATCACATAGCAAGCAAATGGCAGAGCCAGAAGGGCTGTGGAGGCAATCAGACCAGATGGTGCATAGTGAATATGGACGCAGGGTCCAGCACAGGATCAATGCAGGTTACTATCACAGTCAGCAACTTGGCATCCACTTCTGTGGTTAATCTTAGACAAAACATGACTTTCTTACCTCTGTGGCAGCAAAGCCCAAGTGCTTGTCTTCTCTGATTCAACATGAAACTATAACACTGGTTCCTACCAAAGCTTCAGGATGGTTATGCACTGCTACTGTGATTCCTGCCAATATAGTTTCACAGGGACTAGGAATGTTTTGTCCGTAAAAGACTGCATATTAGTACATTAGGCTTGGTAGACCATACAGTCTGGCACACATCCTCCCTTCCTTTTCTTTTTTCTCTTTCTTTCTTTCTTTCTTTTTCTTTCTTTCTTTTTTTTTTTTTTTATCATTTTTCAGCTCCTTAAAAAATGTAAAAATCATTTTCATTTAAGGGCTGTGATCTGTACCTTTGCCCTTCATGATTACTACCAGAGCACCTATCAACCCTCACAAGGCATTCACATGCAGGGACACCATCAGATTTTGCTCAGTTGCCTAGTTATACTGCCACTGGCTATTTTCTTTTGGTAAGTGGGCTTCAGAATGTCATTAAATTGGTAAGTGACTGAAACAGTGAAGATATAGCCAAAGGATTGCTGAAAGAAAGGCAAATCCAGAAATGCCCATGTGGAAAAGTGGATTCATCTAAAGCAATAAGCAGTAAGGAAGAAAAAAGGAAAATATCCCAGAAAAATCATAATGTTCAAGACATAGCACAGAATTTCATTCATGCAACAAATATTTAGAAATATTTATTGGTTTTCTCTATGTGTGGGCACTATTCATAGAAATGGAATTGTAGAACTTCAAAAGGACCTTAGAAATTATCTGGCCCAATATTTTTCTTTCATGAATGAGGATTCTGAGGCTTCAAAGTCACTTAAACTAACTTGGCAATTTCTGTTTGTAACTAAGTATGACAGGGTTTTTTGCCTCTCAAACTTAGTACTTACATAGGTTATTAAATATTTATTGAATGAAGTGTCTTATTGGAAAGCTACTGTTCTCTTTAGTAGTTTTAAATAAACTATTAAAACTGGCAAAACAACACATCATACTTATTTTAAAAATTTATTACAAATACTTTTTTTTAGCTGGGTTTCACACACTTATGGCATGTGTCAATCAGTTAATGAACAAGTCTGATTTACCTCCCACTTCTCCCTCATTTTGTTCATATGCTGTTTTCTAGCTCCATGGCTGCCACTCTCACTGCTCTGAGCTGCTGTCATTCTGCTTCTATCCTTCCCAGCCCAGTTCCTCCAAGTTTATGCCATCCACATTCTCCTCTTTAAACCCAAATTCAGGTCACATCACCCCACGGTTCTGAATTCTTGAACAAATCCTACGTAACTACCCACTAAAGTTCTAATGACAAACCAAGTTCTTCAAATCCAAATCTGCCTTCTTCACCTCCAAGTCCACCTTCTTCCTCCCCAGTCTTATTTATAATTATTCTGTTTCCTCTGATGATCTCTTGAAACTTCCAGACCTTCCCAAACAAGCTCCTGTGTTTGAGTCTTTGCTAAGTTCTCTCCTTCTCTGGGAAATGCTTTTTCACCCATCCCAACCTGCAGAAATCTCATACTTCCCCAATGCCACCTGCTCCAGCTCCTGTTTACTCTTCATTTCTAGAGCACTTAGTTCTCCTTTCTCATGGCAGGAATCAAATTTGACTTTCCTTCAGATTATTTGGGTATTTGACCTAATGCTTCTACTGAAAGCAAGATGACCACTCTGCAAGCACAATAAAAAAGTTTTAAGTTAAAACACCAAATTTATTGCATAATATCGAACTATATGCACACACATAGAAAATAAACATTTCATATAACTATATCTTTTTTAAATCTTGTATTTATAAAGACTGAAAAACTACCAATTTAGCAATTAGAGTTTTAAAAACAAAAAGAAAAAGCAAAAATCTACAATCCTTCATCAAGACTTGATGCTGCGTCACAGTTCATAAATACTTCATTTTATATAAATAAGTCTTTTTCTCTAGTTACCAGGAATTTAAAATTAGGCTATATGAATCCTTTGATCATGTCAAATTTTCTTATCCCACGATAAGCAAGGTTGAGGATATCATTTCTGAGATACATATATTTGATTTAAACATAATCTGTTCTAAAATCCCATTGTAAACAAACATTTCAAATGCCATAAACAAAAATTCCCTCATAAAGAATGTCCTTAACTCTTAACAATTAGGGAAAAGGAAAAAAATCTACGTAGAATTTTGCAATTTAAATAAAAATTAAAAAAAAAACCAATAGCATGCATCCACTAGAAAGAGAAAAGGAAGGGAGAAGTAAGTCAGGTAACAAAGAATAATATTAAGAAGAGAGGAGAGTAGAGGGAGGGAGGAGAGTGGGAAAGGAGAAAAGAGAGGAAGGAAGGAGAAAGGGGTGGGGGACATAAAGTAGTGGAGGACAGGTGAAACATTTACTGTTTCTACTTTTCTTGGGCAGTATAGAGACTCTTTGAAACTTAATACAACTTGTTCCAAAGTGAACGACAGAAGGGTGGGTGGCCTATCAATCCACTATACTGGCAGGACATGGCAGAACAATAAAACAAAATTAGGCTCAACTGCAGGTCTAAGCTTCTCTGCATGACTTTAAGGAGCACTAGGAAAAGAGCACAGCCAGTGGAAGTTTGCTGTTTCCCAGGAACTTTTCTTAAAGCATGATATTTTCATGAAGTCGCCCAGAAATTAAGGTCTCCTCCAAAAAATGCACCCAGATCCCACTCTGTGGAACTGGAAGTTTCTGAAGTAGCCCTTTCCTCCTTTGGTTTCGGGTAGAGCTGCAATAAGCCAGGTATTTCCAAGGCTTCAGAGAAAGGAGATGTTCTGTATGTGCACGTAAGAAGGGACAGATCAGCCAAAATTGTTCTTGCAGAGGAGAGAAGTGAGAGAAGGACAAGAAGGCTTTGTGAGGAAAGATCAGAACTGAGAGAGTATTTGGGAAATGAAGTTTTAAAATCTGCTGCCACTTTATCCAGCATAGTGTAACACATTCACAGGTGCAAGGAATGCTGGGTAGTTTGGTTTAAGACAAAAACATAATAAAGCCAAAACTACCTCCCACACCAGAGTCAATTTTACACCCCCTCCCCAACCCCTGACTTTTCAAAAAGGCTATTTACTACTTACAACCCAAGAAACACATTAATTAGGTTCATGATTCAAAAGTCCCAACCCACTTAGACAATAAAAAAAAAAAATAGAAATCACTCCCCATGATATTCTATATAGGAGGGAGAGATACCTACAACAGGCTGGGGAGCCTCAGGCCAGGCTAAACCCCTCATAGTTGTCAAGGGCCTGAGTCAGCCGTTCCCTCAGAATCTCCTTGCTGCTATACTTGGGGAGGTCAAGAAGATTGTAGCAAGTGTGGGCCACAGGCAAGTACTCCTCTCCGCTGGCTGTGGACTGGATGACAATCTGCAGGCTGGCCATGCCATAGATGGGAATGCGGTCACTGCCAGTCAGGAACACTACAGAGAAAGGGACATGGAATTAACAGCGATGTGCCCTCCAGGCAACAGAGGAAGGGCTGACATCCTGTGGCTTGCATGAGAACTACAATTTTGTCTGT
The DNA here is from genome assembly GCA_007922755.1 of Pedetes capensis. Lineage (NCBI taxonomy): Eukaryota > Metazoa > Chordata > Mammalia > Rodentia > Pedetidae > Pedetes > Pedetes capensis. Next base: position 167,324 of record VMDO01000675.1, on the reverse strand, counting down.
GCCATGCCCAGCACGTACCCAGTGGAGTGATGCTCAGAAACACTCTCAAACAAAAACTGGCCTCAATTGAATGCACGCCCCCGAAAACTCAAGACCTTTCACAAAGAAAGAGGGAAGGATCTACCAGCACAGGAAAAGAGGAATTTCCCTCAGAAGGAGCCAGGAAGAAGCCAAGTTTCTGTGACCGCAAGGTGGCCTCTCACCTCAAATGTCTGAGGCCTGTAACACCTTGGCTACTGAATTTCCATTTACAGTCTATTTGCTCTCTTCGTGTCTCTTTTTCATAAACCAGAAGAGCTGACCCAGACAAGACAGTAGGCATTTCATTCTTGCAACATGCACCATGAGTTGGTAGGAGAGGGAAAAAAAAAAAAAAAAGCAAGCCAATATATGAAAACAGACATAGCCATCTTGCCCTGTTTCCTAGTACTAGAGAATTTTCTTATAGTTGAACTGCTAGAAATTACTATAATGAAATCATTAGTCAAGAAGCACTTTCAATTAACTTGCCATTACCTGAGGCTATGATATATACATATCTGGACAAATACTCAGAGCTAGCAAAAAATGCTCTGAAGTCTAATAGTCTGTAACCAGAAAATGCCTTTTTATAAGGAAATTCCCAGGACCAGGACAGCAGGCTTCCCTTGAATGTCACACACAGCTCTACAGGTTCACTTGATAAACCCACGCTGTCATTTGACTCACGCTGCCAGTGACTCTCAACAGCCAGTGCAACTAGGCAGAGGAGAAGAGGGGCCTTTAAGTGCCCTAGGTAAGGTCTCCACTTGCCCTCATCTTGTTCCATGTGAGCTGTAGAATCTAAGGCAGGCCCTGCATTAATGTTAATATGTGTTCATTCTTATAAAGCAGGAGACTGGTGCTCACATCCTATTTTTTGTTTTCTGAGCATAAAAATTCTATTCACTGGCTAATTTCTGAGCTTGATTATAGAATACAAATAGAGAAAGATTTCAACTATTTCTAAAAGGCTGAACTTTTTCATGTAAGCTAACTTCACTCTCCTTCCTAATGTACTGCAGTGTGCTACAAAGTACCACATGTTATATGATCCCACTTATAGGAAATGTCCATAACATGCAAATACATAGGAACAGAAAGACTGGGGTTAGGAAGGGACACTGATGGAAAGGATTGGGGAATGATTGCTAATGGGTATGGAGTTTCTTTTTGAGATGATGAACATATTCCAAAATTGATTTGTGATAGTTTTACAACTCTGTATATACTAAAAAGCACTGAGTTGTATACTTTAAATGGGTAAATTCCATGGTATGTGAATCATATCACAATGAAGCTGCTATAAATACTACCTCCCACATTCAGTGTACAGTGGACACTGTAACATTTTTAAAAGGCTTCAGAGATAAGAGATTAATCCAAATAATTTTATTTCATAAATGTAATATTTAAAGGAATAACTTTCATATAAACTATTATTTTTTGGGTGGTGGGGGGAGTAAGGGTCTCAGTTTGTTGTCCAGTCTGGTCTCAGTCTCCCGGGCTCAAGTGATGCTTCTGCCTCAGCCTCCTGAGTATTGATATTCTTATCAAATCTTCACAGGGCTATTAAGCACACACTACCACACCTGGCTAAAATACCTATTACTTTTAGAGCCATTGAAAATCAGCAAAATGCTTTTCTTCATTTTACCTTCATGTTAGGCAACAGATAAGGATTAACAACCTGCATTGTGCCTGAAATATCATTAAGACAATACTGTAAATATATTTAATTACTTATTCTTTACTGTTTAAAACAGCTAAACCTCACCCACGGAGTGTCTAATCCTACTAAAATGAGGACCAATTCCACACTGAGATTACTAATACTTACAGAGGAACTTCTTCTTCTTCTCCAATGGAAACTCATGAAATGTTTCCCAGAATAGTTTCACAGTGGGATGTGTGGCTGAGTAATCACCCTTGTAGATGGCAGTCTGTCCAAAACAGTCAAAAAGAAAAAAGTGCATCTTACACAATAAGAATACTATTACAGTGGGCACTGAATACCATTTGCATTTGAGACTAAGAAATAACCACTCAGGTGCAGGAGACCTTCAGATCCTACTCAACCACAGTACACTCTGCAGGAGACCAGGCCCTGGGCACACCTACCCAGGCTGGTGCTACTTCGCCAGAGTTCACAGATAGCATCTTTTGAGCTTACCTCTTCTAGTTCTTCCCAGTTGTAGTTGCTGTTCCCCACCATCATGGCCCTCAGCTCTGAAGGCTGGAACAGCTCAAGTACTTTGCCACCACACACCTTTAGGAAACCACTGGAGAAGGCGGTGTACCATTCATCAACTGAGATTTGGAAGACATAATTCACATAAGCATCCACAAATTCCTGCCTGTTGGAAGACCAGAGAAACAGAGAATACATTTAGCTCAAAGTCTTATAGAATTTATGAAGCTGCCCTTCTACACTGAGGTTGAGAGTGATCCAAAGTGGAATTTTTTCAGGTGCTCAGGCCAGGTGGCATTGCTAGGGTGTCACATGGATTACCAGCTCTCCACTCCTTCCCTTCCATCGCTAGCTGTAGGAATCTGCCAAGCACCCCAAAGGATCTCAGGCAAGGAGGCCAAGCAGGTAGAACTGTATTACTGACTTTATCTAAGGGACTCCAGTTTTCATTTTATTTAGGGTTCTGCTTAGAATTTGGCTTAGAAAAACAAGCATCTTCTGCTTAAAAGAAAAAGTTGACCAGGTGTAATGGTGCACACCTGTAATCCCAACCACTAGGGAAGTGGCGGCAAGAGGATCACAAGTTTGAGGCCAGAGGTAGCCTGTGTAATTTAGCAAGACTGACTCTGTCTCAAAATAAAAAGATTTTAAAAAATGGGCTGGGGGTGCAGCTCAATGGTAGAGCACTTGCCAAGTCTGTGTGAGGCCCTTGGTTCAACTCTCAAGTACCAAAAAAAAAAGTCTAAGATAATGGATCTAGGTTACTGCCCCCAACTTTAGAAACAAATAAAGCTAAATCACTTTATCTTGTATCCTCATGTATCTCAGAACATAATCACTTTATAGGGCTGGGGTTTGGCTCAGTTGGTAGAGTGCTGCTCTCTGCTGAGGACCTGGGTTTGATCCTCAGTATCACTAAATAGGAGAAGGACTTGGCAGCCCAGTCCTGAAGCAATCTCGAAACAATCTGTCCTATGAATAGCAGAGAAGTACTGACATAGTGCCAGGCATGGCATAGTGTCAGGGAGTGTTTCATCCTGTTGTACATACGGTCGCTATGAAGAGCACCTCTCTGTAGTCCCTGAGGTCCTGGGTTCAATTCCAGCAAAAAGGGGAGAAGGACATGGCAATCCACTCCCAAGGAAACCCCAAAACAATAGCCATTGAAAACCCTATGAGGGTGCTTATAAGTCGGACACGACTCAATGGCACCGAACAGCAACCACCACTACCACCACCACCAGCACACCAAAAAGGACCAAAAGAAAAAAATGTGTCTAACAGAGTAAGAATAATAGTACAGTAGACATTATATATATTGCATTTGAGACTAAGAAATAACTACTAAGATATAGGGAACCTCTAAATCCTTGTCCTACTCCTCCAGGTCCTACTCTGCCACAGTACACTCTAAAGGAGACCAGGCCCCGGATGCACCTGCCCAGGCTGCTGCTATTTCACCTACTGCATGCTTTGGATGAGACCATAGCTTCTAATTCTATAACTTGTTTCGTTTTGTTTTGATAGGATCTTACTAAGTAGCCCAGGCTAGCCTCAAACTTGCAATCCTCTTGCTTCAGTCTCCCAAGTGCTGGGATTATAAGTATTCTCTATCATGCCTGGCTATAACTCTTTTGTAAGTCTTTTAAGCACCTCTACAAAGAACAGTCTCAAACAATTCCTCCATCTCACTAATAATCAAGCAAATGCTAATGAAGACAACAGCAAATTACCATTTGTACACATCCGACTATTATAAGTTTAAAAATCAGATGATATCAATGATGTGAGGGCCTGAGGAAATAGGACCCTTGTACATGGCTAATGGGAAGGGAAACTCTGAAATGACAGGAACTACATGTAAATACTGCAGACATAAATGAAGATCAGCCAAATAAGAAAAGCAGAGGCTATTTTCTTCAGAGTTTGCTATATCGAGAGAATCAGCCACTGTCACCTGTATCTGGCAGAGACTCAAACACACAGAGGAGTGGAGAGCACTTCATAGTAGAAAAAGAGAAGGCTTCAGATATATGCTGACTGGAGGCCACTAGCACAGCAAAGCCGTCAGCTGGCTAAGTGAAAACAGGGTGTCCTGAATGGGTTAGTGGTGTGTATTTGATTTTCTCTGGTTGGTGCTAAATTAGAAGTGGGGACAAAAATTAGGAGAGCTGTTAATTATTCAAAATCCTGGCCATTCTGAGCTGTCTGATATAAAAGTTACTGATTCTTTAAAAAGTGAACAAAGCAGTGAGCGTATTGCAGGCCCGACTCCTAGCTGCTTATTTTAGCTCAGCAAGTCGCTCAGGTTGTGGATCAAAAGTCTATGTGTACACACGGGCAGGCTATCCTCCACATGCGTATTCATTCTCTCACTAGTAGAAATATAAACTAGGAAGTGAAACATAAATATATGATGGGAAAATTTGTCAACAGCTAAAAAGCTGAAAATATAGCCTCCCTTTTCCCCAGCAGGCGAGGTAATTGAGGGACCCCCTCACTGTGTGCACAGAAAGAAGAGCACAGGTATACTAGCTGCAGCATCTTCTTATAATACAGCTAATTTAGAGAAACAAAAGTAAATATCCATTAATATGAGAATGGACAGGGAAAAGATGATACGATTATATGAAAGAAACCAGAAAGTAGAGCATGTTAATGGAATTAACTAGTGGGTTTGTATTTAGCAAAATGAATTGGATCTCAAGAATGTGAATGGAAAATCAAGTTTGTGGGATTTTTGTTTGTGTCTTTTTTGCAGTACTGGTGGGCTGAACCTAGGTCCTCACACATACTTTTGCAAGTGCTCGGCCACTGAGCTACATCCACAGTCCCCTTTTTCTTAAATGCTTTATCTCGAGTCAGGGTCTTGCTAAATTACATAAACTATCTCTGACCTCAAACTTGTGATCGTCCTGCCTCCGCCTCCTGAGTCACTGGGATTACAGGCATGCACCATGGCACCTGGCAAAAGTCAAGTTTTTGAATGTTAAGTAAAATTGACAGCACTTTATGTAAATGTTTCTATCCCTTAAAACAATGTTCTTTTGAAAGGCGAGAACTCTGCCACATAAACCTATGACCCTTGGGCAAGTTATTTAATCTCTCTGTGTAGGTCTCATCTGTAAAATGGAGAGAATACGAGAATATAATTCATAGCACATTATCAGGACTAAATTAATGAATACATGCAAAGGTACTTAGAATTGAGGCTGATGTACAACTACCGCCTTTAAGTATTAGCTATTATTGTCATACAGTTTATGGAGTTAAGATTTTGTTTATGAGTATAAAATTATGTATGTGTGTGTGTATATGTGTTTTTAAAAATAGAAGCATTACTGTTAAAAGGCCTTTATATTTATACATGTTTATTAGAAAAGTATAAAAACATTAAACAATATATATCAAACTCATAAGAAGCCAGGTGTAGTGACACATGCCTATAATCCCAGTACTTGGGAGGCAGTAGGAGAGGATTAGGCAAAGCCAGCCTGGGCTACACAGTGGGACCGTGTCTCAAAATCCCAGGGCCAGGCCTGGTGTGGTGGTGCATGCCTGTAATCCCAGCAGCTTAGGCAGTGTCTTGGGCAGGACAGCAGTGTCCTGGGTGGGACAGCAAGGAGGACTGCAGTGTTGTGGATGGGAGAGCAGAGACAACTGCCATGAGGACTGTGGTATTGATATGAAATGTGCACTGCAGGCTTGTGGGTTCAAGACTTGGTCCTCAGCTGGCGGCACTATTTTGAGAGTCTGTGGAAACTTCAGGAGGCAGGGCTTGGTGGACGAAATAGGTCACTTGGGGGGATGATTTTGGAGGTGATAACTAGCTCCCACTTGATATCTCACTTTCTGCTTCTTGTCTGCCATGTGGTGAGAATCTCTTCCACCAAATCCTCCCACTGCCATGATGTCCTGTCCAAAAGCCTGGGACCAAGGACCATGGTCTGAACCCTCTGAAACAGCCAGCCAAAGTAAATCTCTCCTCCATCAGGCTGTTCTCTCAGGTTATTTTGGTCAGAGAGATGTAGAAGTAGTAAATACATTCACTGTTGTCTATACCACACCTGCATGAACTGGTGGGGTGTCCTCACTCTTGCAGGGCCTGCAGAGTGTGAATCTCTAGATATCCTGTCACAATATGCATTGTGCCCAAAATCATCAGTAACAGCCAAAGAAACTGCAGGAAGATTACACCATTATGCCCAAGTAGAATCACAATCAACACTATATAACACACTCCAAGACATATCTTCAAGAGAAAGCTACTCACAAAGAGGGACATTAAAATAACAGAGATACCTGATCCACTAGAAGCATAAATCTCGACATAGGAACACAAGAAATATGAAAAAGCAAGGTAATATGACACCTCCCAAATTAACCTAAAAACTCTCTAATAACAAATTCCAAACAAATAAAAATGGACAAAATGCCTGATGAACAATCTGAAAGAATGATTATAAAATGTACAATGAGATCCAAGAGAATACAGATAAGTAATTAAATGTAATTAGAAAGACATAGGATATGAATGAAAAAATCATCACGGAGACAGAGATTTTAAAAAAGAGCCAAGAAGAAACTTTGGAAAGATGAGCTCAATAACACAAATAAAAAATTCAGTCAAAAGCTTCAATAGACTATATCAAGCAGAAGAAAGAAAATATGAACTTGAAGACAAGTCTTCTGAAATATCACAGCCAGGCAAAAAGAAAATTTTTTTTAAAAAGAAAGAAAAAGGAAAAATTAAGAAAGAATAGAGCATTCAAGAGCTATGGGACACTCTTAAACCAAGAAAATTCTGCATTTTTCAGAATAACCAACGAAGAGGAGAATAAAGTTAACGGCAAAGAAATAATAGCAGAAAACTTCTCTGATTTTGGAAAGATATGGACACCCACGTACTAGAGACTTACAGGATTCCAAATAGGCATGACCAGAAAAGATCTTCACCCTTATATATTATAGACAAACTGTCAAAAGTATAAGAAAAAGAAAAAATTTTAATCTACAAAATAAAACACCAAGTTACACTTTAGTGTATCCCCATTAGACTAACAGCATATTTCTCAGCAGGACCTCTACAGGCCAGGAAGGAATGAAACGATGTGTTTCAAGTCCTGAAAGAAAATAACTGGCAGCCAAGACTACTACATCCAGCAAGGTTATCTTTCAGAAATGAAGTAAAAATAAAATCCTCCAAGACAAGCAAAAACTAAAAGAATCCATGACCACTACACCTGCCTTACAGAAGATGCTAAGGGAGTCCAACACCTAGAAGTGAAGATTAGATATCTCTCATCACGAGAGCATGTGGAAGTATAAATCCCACTAAAAGAGTAGATACATAAAAATGAAACAGACAAGAATCAAAGACTATCAATACAGTAAACCATTAAACCACAAAGATGAACAAGAGAGGAAGAAAAGAACAAAAATATTCAGAACACCTACAGGAAATCAACAAAATGACAATAATGACACTGAGTGTGAATGGACTTAATTTTCCAATGAAAGATACAGACTGGATAAGCAGACTTTTAAAAATCCAAAAATGTGCTGCTTACAAGAATGTCACCTTATCATTAAGATGCACACAGTGATAGTGAAAGGATAGCAAAGGGCGGGCGCAGTTGTGCACACGTGTAACCCTAGAGACTCAGAATGCTGAGGCAGGAGGATTGCGAATTTGAGCCAGAAGCAGCCTATGCAATTTGGTGAGACCTTGTCTCAAAATAAAAAAATGAAAACTGGACTAGAGGTGCAGCCTAGTAGTAAAGTATTTGCCAAGTGTGTGCAAGGGCTAATAAGTTCAACTCAAATACTGTAAGAGAGAGAAAGAGAGAGAGAGAGAGAGAGAGAGAGAGAGAGAGAGAGAGAGGGGAAGAAAGAAAGAAAGAAAGAAAAATTATATTCCAAACCTGAAGCAAGAGCAGTTAATACTTATGCTTGATGAAATAGACTTTAAAACCAAAATTGTAAGAAGAGACAAAGGCAACTACATAATGACCAAGAGAGCAATTTAACAAGATATAATGATTATAAATCTATATGCAACTAATGAGAGAGCACTCAATTTTATAGAATATTGTTAGATCTAAAGAGAGAAATATACTGCAATACAATAATAATAGGGATTGAAAAACCTCATTTTCGTCAATGGACACATCAACAAGACCACCCCGCCAAAAAAAACAACAACAACAACTAAGAAACATCAGAGTTAAACCACACTATAGATCAAATGGACTTAACAGACATTGACATACCATTCCATCTAGCAGCTGTACAATTCACATTTTTTTCATCAGCACATGGAACTTTCTCTAGAACAGACTATTAGGCCACAGAGCGAGTCTTAACAAATTCAAAAACACTGAAATCAATCCAGTATATTTTCTGACCACAATGGAATAAAACTAAAAGTCAAAAACAAAAGTCAAAAATGAAATTAAAAAATTTCTTTAAACAAATAAAAATAGAAACACAACATACCAAAACTGTGGGATGCTGCAAAAGCAGTACTAAAAGGGAAGATTTTGGCAATGTGTGCCTACAAGAAGGAAATAACAAAGATCAGAGGATAAATAAATAAAACAGATTTAAAAACTACAAAAGATTGAACAAATAGTTTCTTTGAAAAGGCAAACAAAAAAATCAACAAATTTTTTAGCTCAACTAACCAAGAAAACCCTCACTGTCAGTTTGCCATACAGAGAGGGCTTGTGTGTTGCTGTGATGCTGAAAGTTATGCCACCAGTATTACAGATGCCAGCAGGGCCACACATGGTAGACAGGTTTCAAGTGAGCTTCCTGACTAAGAAAGACTAGGGAGAAGGTACCAGTATTACAGATGCCAGCAGGGCCACACATGGTAGACAGGTTTCAAGTGAGCTTCCTGACTAAGAAAGACTAGGGAGAAGGACCCAGCAGCCCACTCCTGAAACAATTAGTCATTGAAAATCTTATGAATAGCAGGGAAACACTGTCAGATACAGTGCCAGAAAATGAGCCCCCTGGGTTGGAAGGCACTCAAGAGACAACTGGGGAAGAGTTGCCCCCTCAAAGTAGAGTCAACATTAATGACAAGAATAAAGTGCCTAGAACCTCCATTTACTGATGTGACATGACTCAAAATAAGGAAAACTTTAAAAATACATTAATAATTGGAGCACGGAATGTACATGGTAGAGTCTAGGAAAATTAGAAACCATCAAAAGGGAAATGTGGTGCATAAACATCAACATTCTAGGCATCAGTGAGCTAAAATGGACTGCCATGAGCCATTCTGAATCAGATAATCATATGATTCACCATGCCAGGAATGAGAGATTAAAGAAAAATGGGGTTGCATTCATCATCAAAAAAGACATCTCAAGTTCTGTCCTGAAGTACAATGTTGTCAGTGATAGAATAATATCCATATGCCTCCAAGGAAGGCCAATTAATATGACTATTATTCAAATTTATGCACCCACCACTAAGGCCACAAATGAAGAAAGGAAAGATTTTTAACACTTTTTGCAGTCTGAAAATGATCAAACATGCAATCATGATGTATTGATAATTACTGGTGACTGGAATGCAAAAAGCTGAAAATAAAGAAGGCAGCTCAGTAATTGGAAAATATGGTCTTATGACAAAAATGATTCTGGAGACTGCATGATAGAATTTTGTCAAGCCAACAAAACAACTTTTTCATTGCAAATACATTTTTTCACCAACATAATGGTGACTATATACATAGAATTCACTAGATGAAACATACAGGAAACAAATTGACAACTTTTGTGGAAAGAGACAATGGAAAACCTCAATATCAAATGTTAGACTGAGACCATGTGCTAATTATAGATCAGACCATCAAATGCTCATATGCAGGTTTAAACTGAAACTAAAGAAAATTAGAACAAGTGTATGAGAGCCAAGGTATTATCTTGAGTATATCCTACCTGAGTTCAGAGACCATGTAAAGAACAGATTTGATGCCTTAGACACTAGTGATCCAAGACGAGATGAATTGTGAAATGACATCAAAGACATCATTCATGAGGAAAACAAAAGATTACTAAAAAGATGGGAAAAGAGCCAGGCGCGGTGGTGCATGCCTGTAATCCCAGTGGCTGAGGAGGCGGAGGCAGGAGGATCACAAGTTCAAGACCAGAGGCAGTCTGCATAATTTAGTGAGACCCTGTCTCAAAAAGTAAAAAAATAGGCTGGAGGTGCAGCTGAGTGGTCCAGCACTTGCAAAGCATGCAAGCACAAGGCCATGGGTTCAAGCCCCAGTACCACAAAAAAAAAAAAAAAAAAAAAAAAAAAAAAAAAAAAAAAAAAAAAAAAAAAAAAAAAAAAAAAAAAAAAAAAAAAAAAAAAAAAAAAAAAAAAAAAAA
>VMDO01000675.1:65548-156622 GCA_007922755.1 Pedetes capensis | reverse complement strand
ACAATCTTTTTTCTCAAGCATAAAACACTGAAGCAAAAATCCAAGTCTTGGGTGACAATCATGATAAATTCTACAGGAAAGATATTAAACAACACAGGAACACAACAAAAGAAGATGGCGGGAAGCTGGGTGCAGTAGCTCACACCTGGAATCCCAGCAACTTGGGAGGCAGAGGCAGGAGGATTGTAAGTTCAAGACCAGAGACAGTCTGCATAATTTAGCCAGACTAGATCTCAAAATAAAAAGTAAACAATGGGCTGTGGGTACAGCTCAGCTGTACAGAACTTGCAAAGCTTGCAAAAGTGAAACTCTGGGTTCAAATCCCCAGGACTACCAAAAATAAAAATAAAAAATAAAAAAAGAAAAGAAAAGAAAAGGAAAGAAAGAAAGAAAGAAGGAAGGAAGGAAGGAAAGAGGAGGAGGGGGAAAAGAAAGAATAAGAGGCGGAGGGAGAGAAGAAAGAGGAGGAGGAGGAGGAGGAGGAGGAGGAGGAGGGAGGAATACACAGACTCATTATACCAAAAAGAACTGGAGGATGACCAATCATTTCAATAGGTTTCATATGAATCAGGAACCAGTGGTACTGAAGAAGTGGAAGCTGCCTTGAAGGAAGTGGCAAAATACAAGGCTCCAGGAATTGATAGAATACTAACTGAGATGTTTGAACAAACAAATGCAGCACTGGAGGTCCTCACTTCTTTATGCTAAGAAATATGGAAAACAACTACCTGGCTAACTGATTGAAAGAGATCTGTATTTCACCCTATTCCCCAGAAAGGAGATCCAAACCTATGCAGAAATTACCCAACAATATCATTAATATCTTACACAAGTAAAATTTTGCTAAAGATCATTGAAATGCAAATGCAGCAGTATATCAACAGGGAACCTGCCAGAAAATCAAGCCAGAATCAAAAGAGGGTGTGGAATCAGGGACATCATTGCTAGTGTCAAATGGATATTAGCCAAAAGCAGAGAATACCAGAAAATTGTCTATCTATGTTTTATTGACTATAAAAAGGCATTTGACTGTGTGGATTATAACAAATTATGGATAACACTGCGAAGAATGCGAATACCAGAATACTTAATTGTATACATGAGGAATCTGTACATGGACCAGGAGGCAGTTTTTCGAACAGAACAAGGAAACACTGCCTGGTTTAGAGTCCAGTTTAAAGGTGTGCATCAGGGCTGTATCCTTTCACCATACTTCTTCAATCTCTATGCTAAGCAAATAATCAGAGAAACTGGACTTCTTAAAGAAGAATGTGGCATCAGCATCGGAGGAAGACTAATTAACAACCTGCATTTGTGCAGATGACATAACTTTGCTTGCTGAAACTGAAAATGATTTTAAGCATTTACTGATGAAGATCAAAGAACACAGGCTTCATTATGGATTGTGCCTCAACATCAACAAAACAAAAATCCTTACAACTGGGTCAGTAATCAACTTCATGATAAATGGAGAAAAGATTGAGGTTGTCCAAGATTTTGCTTTACTTGATTCTACAATCAACACCCACAGAAGCAGTAGTCAAAAAAATCAAAAGACGCACTGCGTTGGGAAAAGCTATTGCAAAAGATCTCTTTAAAGTGTTGAAAAGGGAACCGGCACAGGGGCACATGCCCGTAATCCCAGCGGCTTGGGAGGTGGAGGTAGGAGAATCACCAAATTCGAGACCAGAGGCAATCTGCATAACTTAGTGAGACCCTGTCTCAAAAACTAAAAAATGGGTTAGGGATGCAGCTCAGTGGTCCAGTACTTGCAAAGCATGCAAGTGCGAGACCCTGGGTCCAACCCCCAGTACTGAAAAAAAAAAAAAGGTGTTGAAAAGTAAAGATGTCATATTGAAGACTAAGGTGCACCTGATTCATGCCATGTTATTTTCATTTATATCATATGGTTGTGAAAGATGGAGGTTGACTAAGGGAGACAGGATAAGAATTGATGCCTTTGAATTATGGTGCTGGAGACAAATATTGAGGATATCACGGACTGCCAAAAGAACCAACAGATCTGTCCTAGAAGAAGTGCAACCAGAGTGCTCCTTGGATGCAAGGATGGCTAGAGTGTATCTTATATATTATGGACATGTTGTCAGAAGGGACCAATCCCTGGAGAAAGATAACATGTTTGAGAGTGGTAGATCAATGAAAAAAATAATACCCTCAACTAAATGGATTGACACAGTGGTTGCAACAATGAGCTTAAATATAAGAAAGGTCATGTGCCTGGCACAGTGTAGGGGAGTGTTTCATTCTGTTATATACAGTGTCATTGTGAATCAGACTTGATTGGATGGCACCTAACAAGAACAACAACCAAGAAAAAAATAGAGAAGATTCAAATAAATAAAATTATAGATATAAAAGAAAACATTACATCTGATACCATAGAAATACAAAGTATTACTACAGATTATTATAAAAAACTACATGCTAAAAAACCTAGAGGAAATGGACAAATTTCTGGATATATATGATGTACCGAAATTGAGCCATGAGGACATAAAACACCTGAATAGACCAGTAACAAGTAATAAGATTGCATAAGTAATAAAAAGTCTCCCAACAAAGAAAAGCCCAGGACCAAATGGATTCAATGCTGAATTTAACCCAACATTTAAAGAAATGCTAACACCAATACTTCCCAAACAATTCCATAGAATTCAAAGAAACCCCCTTTAAAGTCATTCTCTGAGACCAGTATTACCTCGTCACTTTAACCTAATAAGGACAGAACAAAACAGAAAAATGTAGTTCAATATTTGTGATGAACACAGATGCAAAATTCCTCATCAAAATACTAGCATATTGAATTCAACAGCACATCAAAAATCACACCTACCATGATCAAGTTGATTTCATTCCAGAGTTGCAAAGATGGTTCAATATACATAAATCAATAAATGTAATAAATCACATAAACAGAATAAAGAATAGAAATGATATAATCAGAGCTAGCTATGTTGATACATGCCTGAAATCGCAGCAGGGGATGAGACAGAGTCAGGAGGCAAGAATTCCAGGTGGCCTGGGCTACCTAATCACCACATGATCATCTCAACAGACACAAACAAGACCTATGACAAAGTTCAACATTCCTTCATGACAAAAGCCCTGAAGAAACTTCAGAACAGAATGAACAAAACAATGCCATTATATGACACACAAATGGTAAGCATTCCACTGAATAGGGAAAAGGTGACAGTTTCTTTAAGATCAAGAACAAAACAAATGTGTCCTCTCTTACCATTCCTATTCAATATATTAGGAGAACTTTTAGCCAGAGCAATTAGGCAAAAGAAAGAAATAAAAGGCATATAAATAGGAAAGGAAGAAGAGTAATTATCCCCACTTGGAGATGATATGACCCTATATGTAGACAAACTCACACTCCATCCAAGATTATTAGGTCATACAGAAATTCAGTAAAGTAACAGGACACAAAATTAGCATACAAAAATCAAAAACCATCAATTACAAGTTTTCTGAGAAAGAAATGAAAGCGATCTCATTTCTATAAAATAAAATTCTATAATATTTATTTTAAAAATCTAGAAATAAACTTAACTAAGGAAATAAAAGACCTCTACAAGGAAAGTCATAAAACTGATTTAACAAATGAAAAAGGCAAATATATATGCATATTTTATGTATATATAAATATATACACATACACACACATATATACATATACATACACACCACACACACACACACACACACACACACACACACACATAATTGTTAGGTACCATCAAGTCAGTATCCAACTCATACAGACCCTTCATACAACATGTGAAACACTATTGTTAGTGTTTCTCTGCTATTCATAGGATTTTTAATGGCTGATTGTTTTTTGGGAGTGGGTTGCTGGGTCTTTCTCCCAAGCCTACAGTATCCGGTGTTTCCAAGCAGCCTCCCATCCAAGTATGAACCAGGTCTAACCCTGCTTAGCTTCTGAGATCTGATGGGATCAGATGCCACAGTGGTATGACTGCAGGCCTTCAATAAATGGTGCTGGAAAAACTGGATATCCACACACAGAATATCTGTATCTGACTCATAGTGACCCTCATAGGGTTTTCAATGGCTGTTTCGGGATTGCCTTGGGGGTGGCTTGCCAGGTCCTTCTCCCATTTTTGCAGTGCTGGGAATTGAACTCGGGACCTCAGAGACTGCAGGTGCAGTACTCTACCAACTGAGCTAAATCCCAGCCCCTTGTCAGGCTAGGGATAAGTTATATGGTACTTCTGTGATGCTGGGAAGTAACAGCAAATCACAGCTCCCTGTCATTCATGGAACCAGGAAGGTAAACAAAAGATACTCTATAATGCTGCAAACCTATGATGTTTGGTAGATTTGGTATAATTAAATATATTTTCAACTTACTATGGGTTTATGAGAACACAGACCCATCATAAATCAAGAAGCATATGTGTGTGCCTGTGTGTAACCACACTTGCACATTCTACTGGTTCTGTTTCTCTGGAGAAGCCTGACAGACAAATCTCAGAGTGCTACAACAGCAAATACCAATAAATGAATGAATAAGTAAGTAAGTAAATAAATAAATAAATAGACAATGGAACTGAGTAACAGGCAGAGCCTAGAAAAGTTTTAAGGAGCTTGACAGAAAAAGTCTAGATCACCTTGAAAACATCTGGTACAAAAATGGACATCAAAAGAGTTAAAATGAAGCATAATCTGATACGGCTTGAATCCCTAGAAAAGGGAGGAATTTGTATGCAGAGATGCACACAGAGGGAAAGATGACAGCCAAGCAAACTACAGACAGTACATGCCAATTAGCACTGCTCTTGGGGACTTTTTTTTTAATGATGGTCATTAACAGTTACAGAGTATTCACTAAGGACTAGTCCTTGTAATAGGTCTCTGGATATACATTTGTTGTTGTTGTGAGATGCCAGTGAGTTGGGTCTGACTCACAGAGACCCTATGTGCAACAGAATGAACCACTCCCCGATTCTGTGCCAGGCACATGATCTTTTTATGTTTAACATCATTGTTGCAGACACTGTCAATCCACCTAGTTGAGGGTCTCTCTTTTTTCCATTGAGCCACCACTCTCCCAAACATGATGTCCTTCTCCAGAGATTGGTCCCTCCTAACAACATGTCCGTAATATGTAAGATACAGTCTAGCCATCCTTGCTTCCAAGGAACACTCTGTTTGCACTTCTTCAAGGACAGATCTGTTGGTTCTTCTGGCAGGCCATGGTATATTCAATTATCATCTCCAGCACCATAATTCAAAAGCGTCAATTCTCCTATCTCTCTTATTCAACATTCAGGTTTCACAACCGTATGATGTGAGAGAAAATACCATGTCATGAGTCAGGACCACCTTCATCTTCAATGTGACGTCTTTACTTTTCAGCACTTTAAAGAGGTCTTTTGCAACAGCTTTTCCCAATGCAATGCTTCTTTTGATTTCTTGACTGCTACTTCCATGGGTGTTGATTGTGGAACCAAGTAAAGCAAAATCTTGAACAATCTCAAACTTTTCTCCATTTATCATGAAGCTGCATACTGACCCAGTTGTAGGAATTTTTGTTTTGCTGATGTTAAGGTGAATACATTATTTCAGTATATATTCAAAACTATCCTTTGAGTGAATTTCATGGTAGGAGAATTATGTCTCAATAAAATAAATGCACACAAGACAACCAATTAAAAAAACCTTTGAGGTTGATATAATAATTATTCTGATTTAAGAGCTGAGTCTAAGATGAATAACTATTCCATGGGCAGGGGCAGAAACTGAAGACAGATGTCTGAGTTCATACTCGGGCTTCCAACCATTTCACCAAAATGCCACCCCCCACACCTTGCTTCTTTTAATTTTCAATGTGATAGCTGCATGAGAGTTACAACATGCCAAGACACAGATTTCATCACATAATAGTTCATCTACACTATTCACAACTATGGGATCCTAGCATCAATGATGTACCAGAGTCTATAAAGCCCACCAATGAGACAACTCTTAATAAGTTGATGTCATGTTTAATCATGTTAATGGAAAAAGATCCCCCCTCTCTATATATACATCCAATAGTTTTGAGAAGTCTGAATTCAAACTACAGTAAAATCTTTGGGGTTTTCTTTTGTTTTGTTTTGTTGTGGTTGGGGTTGAACCCAGGGCCTCTCACATACTTTGCAAGTGCTGTACCACTGGGCTGCACCCCCAGCCCATTTTTTATTTTTTATTTTGAGTAAGAGTCTCACTAAGTTATGCCTCTAAGTTGCACAAGGCCTCTGGCCTCAAATTTGCAATCCTCATGTCTCTGCCTCCCACATTGCTGGGATTATAGGCATGTGTCACCATGCCAGCTATTAAAATCTTTTATAAGTTATGTCAAGCTGATCCTGAAATTTATACTGAAAGGCCAAGAAACTAGAAAAGCCAAGATAACTTTAGAAGAAGATAGCATTCATTAACTGGTTCTAAGACTTGTTACAAAGCTACACGTATCAAGTATGGTATTGGTGAAAGAACAGACACACAAATAAGTACAACCAAGGAAAAAGTCCAGAAACAAATAGCACCTATAAGGTCAATTGACTTTTGACAAATTTGCAAAGGCAATTTAGCAGAGAAAAGACAGTGTTTTCAATGTGATGCTGGATCAACAGGACATCATGTGTAAAAAACAAAAAGAACCTCATGCCTACACAAAAGCTAGTTCAAAATGGATCAAAACCTAAATGTGTAACTTAAAATTATCAACCTTTAGAAGAGAACACAGGAAAAAATCTTTATGGCCTTGGGTTTGGCAAAGATCTCTTAGGTATGATACCAAAAGGATAACCCAGGAAATAAAAATTAATAAAGTGAAGTTGGTCTAAATTTAAAATCCCTGCTTTCTGTTACAAAAATAAAAAGAAAGCCACAGACTGAAAGAAAACATGTATGGAACACACATCTCATAAAGGACTTGTATCAAGAACATATAAAGAACATATAAAACACAATAAAAAATTTTAAAAAACCCTTGGAAAATGGGCACAAATGGGAACATTAAAAAGGGAACGTTACTAACATATACAACACAAATGAATCTCAAATGTATTATTTTAGTGAAAAAAGCCATATTTAAAAGGCTTCACATTTGAGCCCATTTATGACATTTTAGAAAATACAGACTTACTGTGAAAGTAAACAGATCAGTGGTCACAAGCACTGGGATGGGAAAAGGGCCATAAGGGAATTTCAGGAGGGTGGTGGCGATTCTATATCTTGATTACTATTGTTGTTGTTAGGTGCTATTGAGTTGGATCCAATTCAACGACCCTATGTACAACAGAATGAAACACTCCTGGACACTATGCCAGGCACATGATCCTTTTTTATGTTTAAACCCCTTATTGCACTCATTGTGTCCATCCACCTAGTTGAGGGTTTTCCTTTTTTTTTTTTTTCTTTGTTGTTGTTGTTGTTGACATGCCACTCTCCCAAACATGATGTCCTTCTCCAGGGTCTGGTGCCTCCTAACTACATGTCTAAAACATGTCAGACATAGTCTAGCCATCCATGCTTCCAAGGAGCATTCTGGTTGCACTTCTTCTAGGACAGATCTGCTGTTTCTTTGGGCAGTCCATGGTATATTCAATATTCGTTTCCAGAACCATAATTCAAAGACACCAATTCTTCTCCCGTTTCCCTTTTTCAACCTCCAGCTTTCACAACCATATGACGCAACTGAAAAATCCCATGGCAGAGTAAGGCGCACCTTAGTCTTCAATGTGACATCCTTACTTTTCAACACTTTAAAGAGCTCTTTTGCAATAGCTTTTCCTAATGCAATGTATCTTTTGACTTTTTGCTGCTTCCATGGGTGTTGACTGTAGAACCAAGTTAAGAAAAATCTTGGACAACTTCAACCTTTTCTCCATTTACCATGAAGTTAACTAGTGACTGACCCAGTTGTAAAGATTTTTATTTTGTTGATGTTGAGGCGTAAGCCATACTGAAAGCTGTGTTCCTTGATCTTCATCAGTAAATGCTTCAAATCATCTTCAGCTTCAGCAAAGTTGTGTCATCTGCATAAATGCAGGCTGTTACTAACTCTTCCTCCAATGTTGATGTCACATTCTTCTTCATGAAGTCCAGCGTCTTTTCAATTATTTGCTCAGCACAGAGATTGAAGAAGTACCATAGCATTTTCTAATGATCAAGTACTTGCTATGTGTCAGCAATAAGTGATTTAGATATTAACTAATTTACTAGTCACAAGAACCAAAAGATGAGAAATTACTTTCAAAATTTAAGGCTTTAGCAAGCCCCAATACAGTTACCAAAAAGCACTTAAATTGGTAATGTAAGCATTCCTAAGGAATCCTTGGAAGGCCATCTGCTTCACATATTCAAAATCGTTGCACTAAAAGCAGCTCTTATTTTGGTTTAATAAACAAGGTAAGAAGCTAAAACGCATAATCACCTTATTACTAGAAAACAAGAATTTACTGTTTAAGATCTTTTTCAATGTTCTCACATACAAACTCTAAGCAAGACCCAAAGAGCAGATGCTGAACTGTGGTGTGCCTTGGGGACAATGTGTGTAAATACGTGTGTCTGTACACCTTCTAACAACAGTGCTAAACACACGCTTCAACAGAGATTAGCAGCCCCTTCTCCTGGGCGCCATGCTTTAGGAGGGATTTGCTTTTCTTTGGCCCTTCCAGAGCTTTATTCCTCCCAACAGGCCGGAGTATGGAACCTTCCAGAACATCCTCCAGGCTCCCCAGAGCTCTGAGCTTTCCTATCCAAGCAGTTCCACAACTGCCTTCAAGGTCTGCCCTGCTGATGGACAACTTGCTACTACCACATAGCCGCTAGGTCGAGGACGGCTAGACGGATGGGCACACACCCCACGGTGCTGCACCTGCACCTGGGCCGGGTCCCCACTCCCTCACTCCGCTTCCCCAGATGAATCTGGGAGAAGGTGACACAGTGCCAGGGCTGACCCAGGGGGAGGAGGGCGGACACCACCACCAGGGCTGACCGGGACCGGCACGGATGCGAGGCGAGCAGGTGCTTTGCAAGGCACGCGAGCCGCACGGGCGGTAAGGGCGCCGGGCCAGCGCTGCCCAGGGCCAAGCCGCAGGCCCAGGGGCGGGGCGGGGGCTGGGGGCCTCGCCGCGGTGCGGGGGCGGGGCGGGGCGGGGGCGGCACCCCGAGGCAGCTGACCAGGCGCAGCCAGTCGGCAGCGAAGGCGGGGCTAGTGCCGCTCCGAGTGCCGCCTTGTGCCGCAGCCGCGCTCAGTCGCTGCAGCCTCTGCGGAGCACAGGCTTCTGCGGCAACCCCTGCCATGGCCGACGCGCACAGCCAGGGCCCTGCGGAGCCGAGCCAGGCGGCGGCCGCGGCATCCGCGGCATCGGCGGCAGCGGCGGCCGCCGCGGCCGAGGAGCCGGCGGCCGAGGCGGCGGCGGAGGCGGCGGAGGCGCCGGTAACGGTGGCGGAGGCAGACGGCGGGGCCGAGGTGGAGGTGGAAGTGGAGGTGGAGGTGGAGGCGGAGGCCGGCGGCGAGGCAGAGGTGGAGGCCGGGCCAGCCGCACCCCCCGAGGCCCCTGCGCCACGGCGCGCCGACTTCATGGAGAGCCTGCCCAGCTCCGTGCGCTGCCGCGTGCTGGCGCTCAAGAAGCTGCAGAAGCGCTGCGACAAGATAGAGGCCAAGTTCGACAAGGAGTTCCAGGCACTCGAGAAGAAGTACAACGACATCTACAAGCCACTGCTCGCCAAGATCCAGGAGCTGACCGGCGAGATGGAGGGCTGCGCCTGGACGCTGGAGGCCGATGACGAGGAGGAGCTGGAGGAGGAAGCCGACGACGATGAGGCCGCGGGCGCAGGGGCCGCGCGCGCTGATGACCCGGGCGCCAAGGTGCCGGACGACGCAGAGGAGTAGCTGGCCGTCCCCGCCCGCACCGACCCATCTCCCATGACCACAATCGCAGGACCGAGGCGGGCAGGTGAAGTCCTTTTCTCACGGCCCGGGGGGCGGTCGGGAGATGCGGAGCGAGTGCGTCATCGCATCGCCCACCGCACACCGCACAGGGCGCTGCCAGGCCGCCCTCCTCCACCTCCATCGCTCAATTTCTTTAGTTGTGACATTTCCCAGTGCGGAGAAAGCGAACCCAAGAAAGACGTCATCGCTAAGACTTTGCTTTTGCAACCCAGACATCAGCCCTCACTGCAGAGATGGCGTAGAGGAAGGCTGCGGTGGGGAACATGACGCCACTGTTAATGAGACCAGGAAAACTGCCATTTCAAGTCCTGAAAAATGTTCATGTCTGTATTTAGAGAATCAAGGTTCCAAAAACGAGGATTTATAATCTGTACAATATTGTCAATATATGTGTTCGTTAGTCCCACGATCATGTGTTTTCCTGGCCGTGTCTATTTACAAAAGTGTAAAAAATACCCCAAATGTTTAAGAATTACATTATTTTACCTGAAATATTAATTTACTTGAAGAGATGTAGAATGTAGCAAATTCCGTAAAGCATGTGTACCCAGTGTTGTGTAATTTGATCCTTGTGAAGTTTCTGTCATGTAGCTTTTAGGGTGTAGCTATGAAAATCATCAGAACTCCTCACTGAAGCTAATGTTTGGAAACAATATATACTTGAAGAACCAATCCAAGTGTGTGCCCCCATCCCCAGCTCAGAAGTAGAAAGGGTTTAAGTTTGCTTGTATTAGCTGTGCCTTCATTATTTTGCTATGTAAATGTGATATTAAATATAAAATGGTGCATAATCAAATTTTACTGCTTGAGGACAGATCAGCATACAAGAAGGAGTTTTAGGAAGAACATATTTGATGCAAAATCCTTAGCTTCTTTGTGGGTTTTGAATTATGTGTGAGCCAATGATCTATAAAGAAACATAAGCATAAAGTTGTTTACCACTGTGGTGTTAATAAAACAATATTTTCAAAAAAAAAAAAAGACTCAGTATTCTGGCTGCCTGTATTATCATCTGTAAAGGGGGATAACAGTCACCTCCTCACAGTAATTATGAAAACAATGAGTTCATATGTATAAAGCCCACAGAATAGTATCTGACACATAGTACTGAATAACTTCCCACTTGATCAATATTATTACAGGGAAGATAAAGACGGATTGGAAATTTAACCCTCCTTTCCTATTACAAAAGGGGAGAGAGTGGCCATTATTATTTCCTTATATTTATGATTCCTTATCACAGAAGAATGTGCCTTTTAATTCAGACATAAAGGAAATTCAAAAAAACCTATCTTATTTTGGGCTCCTCAATATAAAATCAGATTTTAATTTCCTCCCTGAAAAGATTTTAATTTGACATTATGAATATACAAAAAAATTAAAAATCAAATGTCAATCTTCCATTTCTCTTAAGGGTTAAAATGACACAGAAGCAAAATGTGACTGCATTTGTCGGGAATGAAGGCAGTTCTGACCTGTTACTAATGACAACAGCTGAGTACAAATACCCCTAAGGTAGAGGTAATCTTCCTTAAGGCCAGGCCGGCCAAAAGAAAAACAAAAATATTTCACATAAGTGATGATAATCTTAATCATATGATGATTTCAACAGAAGCAAAAAACCTAATAAAACTCAGTATTCACTTACTCCAGAAATTGTAGCTTGCCGTTTAATATTTTCCTAGGTGCAGTAAAAAGCAAAAATGATTAAATACAACTAAAGAGTTCAGTTACTGGGAAATTTATTTTATAGGCTTAGATAATCAATGGAAAAAACTGTTAGGTACAAGTTTGATGAACTGATCAGTTATCAGATAAATATACAAGAACCAATAACTATTTTTAGGCATTAAAAAATACCCAAAACATATAGAAAAGACTCCCTTTTAACAGAAATAAAAAAGCAAAATATACATAACTACCTCTAATAAAAATCTGTATAACCTATGTGGAAAAAAATAGGACTTCACAAAGACATACTTCAAAAAGACTGTAAGCTCTGATATCACAAAAATGTTATTTCTTCCCAAATAAACTTTTAATTTATCACAAACCAAAACCCATACTGGATCCGGAACGACTTATAATTACCCTAATCTTTACCCATAAGAATAGCTAAGAAAACTTTTAGTCATTCAGAAACACCACGCACAGACTTAAAGTGGCATAAAACCAAAAGAAATGTACAATAGACACCACAACACAAAAATTAGGAAATTAGGAAGATATAAACAGACACTGCATGAATACAAACAAAAACTGTAAATAATATATACAATAAATATGGATGGCAAAGAGTTAACAGCACAAATCTCATGAAAATTAGTGGTTTTAAAGAAATACATAAAGGACATCAGCAAGTTAATTTTACAAGAAGAAATGTGGGGTAGCTCTAGCTCTAGTTATTGGCATCCAGCTGTGTGCTCTGGGCACAGCTGTTCTTTTATAATAAGACTTTACCTAAAGGGTTTTCTGGCTGGCAGTCGTGCCACTGCAACACCCTTGGCCACTCCTTCAAGGATTCAAGGAAGTTTATGTTCAGGGAAGTTCGTAATTGTCAACTGATTTCCATCATTTCCTAACTGGGTTGGTCCTGTCTCTGTGTTTCCTGGACTGCTTATTTGATAGTTCATCAAGCAGCCATGAAACCTGTGTTTTAGCATCCTGCAGGACTCTCTCCCCTCAATACAAGTCAAGTACCATCTCTCAATAAATCACTTTTCACCCATTATGGGCCAAACTTAGTCAACAACGCACAAAGTAAGCAGCAAAAAGAAAGGAAGTGTGCATTACCTACTCAGCCAGCCCTCTAAGTGCTAGGAAGAACACTAGCATTCTGAGGCTCACTGTCCAAACTCAGCACAGCAGCGCTCCCTGCCTGCAAGTTTACATACATGCACATCTGCATTGTATACCGAAACAGCCATTGAAAACCCTATGAGGGTCACTATGAGTCAGATACCGACTCGATGGCATTGTATACAGATGTATATAAATGCTTTTTGAAATTGAGGTGAAATTCACATAAACTTAACCATTTTAAAGGAAATAATTCAGTGGCATCTCATACGTCCACAATGTTGTGCAATCACACCTCTACTTCATTTTTTAATAAAATATTTTAAGAAGTAGACACAGCACTAAAATGGATCAAAGCTGTGTGGAATATGTAAAGTAGCCTAAAGAAATGCAAAACGTTCTGATGAAGTTGAATTTCTTATCCTTTGTTAGAAACAGAATACCATGCTGTAAGGATTAAGTGACATGGGTATTCTTATATACTGATGATAATGTATAGCCTCGTATAATTCATTAGAAAAGTCAATTTAGCAAAATATCTATCAACAGACTCAAAATGCCACACATTTTGATTCAATTTCTTCCCTGGAACATTACCATTAAAACATTACCATTTAATTAAGGCAAAAAGGAATCCTTTATACACAAAAGATATTTGAAACAGTCTTATTAAAAATGGTGGGGAGGGGAAAAAGTGGGGGATTTAAAAGAACATACAAATAAGCCAAATATCCAAAGACAATACACAGTCACAAAGCTGACTACGTAATCATTATTAAGGGTGTCCACGAAGGTTTTGCAACAACATTTTAAATGCCGCACAGGCATTTGTCTTTCTCCAGTTAAAAATTCAGCCATTCAATGTCAAAAAATATATGGTATGTTTTTAACTATGGCAACCTTGCTTTTAAAAATTTACCCAGTCTGCCTGAAGAACAGAAAAACAGCAAAATCCCCAGTTATTTTTTTCTCCTGGAGGAGAAGAGGACAGGAACTCTTGAGCCCCAGCCTCAGGCTTTCAGAGGTATGTTCACTCATGGAGCAGAAGTTCTGCCTCAAACTGTGGGGTTTTGAATCCTGGACTTCTAGCTATGTGGCTTAACCAAGTGACCTATATCTCTCTGTGCCTCAGTTTCCTTATCTGTAAAGTGGTGAGGCTTACATGTCAAGTACTTAGGATAGTGCCTGACACATAGTAAGCACTCAGGAAGTCCAGGCATCTCAATTGTGCTCTATTCCTGTAACAGTCCAGTGCAAATGCAATGCAGATCTTAAAGACTGCACTGCCCCCTATCGACGGAGAGGTCAACTGAGTCTGTTAGGGTCCTAAGTTCAACAGGTGTTAAAGAGCTAGACATGTTTGTCCTGAGTGAGTTTTATTCTCAGGCTCTCTCTACGGAATCTAGGTGCACTCTGGAACAAAACAGGAAGACGGCCAATTGCATTTAATTTAATTGCATCAAATTGAGGTAAATTTGGGGGAATCTAGAAAAACTTTTTTTATTAGTGGTAACACCACATTAGGGAGTGTGAGAAATACTTAACCAGGAGTAGCCATGTAATGTAGTATAGTCCAGATGTGACCACTGCTGTGGCAAGACTTGGGTATGATGCAGGCACCCGCAATCAGGTACAGATGCTCTTTCACCTGGATGCCTATAATTCATTTGAATGTGTAGTTCCTATCCAAGAATGAAAAGCATATATTTAAGACCAAATGTTGTTGTTGTTAGGTGCTGTCGAGTCGGTATCCGACTCATAGCGACCCTCATAGGGTTTTCAATGGCTGAATGGAATGGAATAATTATGGATATGGAGTTGGCACTCCTCTATCATCTTCCTCCAAAGCAGCTATGACAGTAAATATCTTACTATTAACAAAAAGGGCTCTAATACTAGCAGCATCTGTGTATATAATTGCCTATGTTAAAAATCCAGCAGGTATTATTCTCCTAGTTCTTCCATTTCATTTTTCTGGTCATATAAACCCCTGGTGATAAAATTAAGGAATACAACAGGGAAAGAAAATAACAACTACAATGAGTATCTTTTACAACTGCACACAACCTTTTTGATGGTTTATCAGGATCGCAAGGTACTTTCCTAATATTTCTGGTTTGGGCAGGATAAAATTAATTAAAAAATTTCACTCATATCTTCTTTGGTTGTCATTAATCATAACAGCTATATTAAATAGTGTAATAGTAACCTACTACATTCTTGGAAGCTGCTCAACAGTTGGACGTGCTGAATGTTTGTGCCTGCAAGTCCCAAATTCACACATTGAAATCTCTCTCCCAGTGGATGAGGAGATAGGTATTGAGAGGTGGGTTTGGGGAGGTGATTAGGATCAGACGACATTATGAGGGTGGACCCCTCATGAATGGGATTGATGCCTTGCAGGAGTCATGAGACAGCTTGCTTCTCGTTGCTCTCTAACACTCAAGCATACAAGAAGTTAACAGTCTGCAGCCCAGACGAGGACCCTAACTGGAATGTGACCCATGCTGTGACCCTGGTACTGGACTCCAGAACCATGAGCAACACATTTCTGTTGTTTATCAGCCACCTCATCTATGGCACTTTGTTAGAGCAATGTGAACTAAGACAAACAGGTAACTGGAAGCAACAGGGTCTCCCACCTATCAACCAGTGGGTGGCACAGACAGATAAGCAGTGCCCAAAGCAGCATGGATGACCTCACTGTGTGCTCCAAGTGCTAATACCCCTGCAAGGCCAGGTCCTAAGTTTCTACCTAACACAGAAGCTGTCCTATACTTTAATATCACTTTAATAGTACAGTGAGAATTCCCTCTCTGTCCAGCAACACATAACATGAACGCACTCTATATTGTACAAAGATGTGAAAATCTTTAAAACTATTATTTAAAAAGCCATAGCAATAAAACATGGAGTTTTATAATAAAAGGAAGATAGTAATAGGCTCCCTTTTGTGATCTTATAAAATTTGGTTTTGGTCCACAGTTCCTGGCTAACAACTCCCATAACCCTTGTTCTTTCTCAAATGTCTAAAATAAGGTTAAAGTATTTTGTCTTTTTTTCTTGATTTTGCCACAGCTTTAGAACTGTTTTAGAGCAATAAAGTAAACAATGTCAGGGCATTTTAGGCTTCAGAAAGTAAAACTTCTCCCTGACCTTCTCCTGCCCCTTTCACTTCCTTCCCAAGGCAGGACACAGAGAGAGGCTTCTCCCTGACCTTCTCCTGCCCCTTTCACTTCCTTCCCAAGGCAGGCCACAGAGAGAGGCAAATAACCGGAAATCAAGAACAAAGGGAACACATTCTCCTCACTGGGCTGTTGACTGCAGACTCTTGAGAACCACTGGGAGGTTAAGTAACGTCCACAAGCACATATATGCCAGCTGAGACAGTATGAGACAAATAATGAAGAAGGAAGAAAAGGTGAAGAGAAAAGGATACCACAGACCCACTGCTAAAAACAATGGCTTATTACCTGCCAAATGAAGACTAACTTCTCTAATGTTCAAAGACACCTACAACCTAATCCCCCAGCTAAACCACATCGGTTATCCAAATAAAGCCTTCCTCCAGCACTGTCTAACACCAACTCCCCTGGAAGTGTTCTCTGCCTGAAGCAGTAACCCAGGTTTACCCATCACTGCACAGCACCTTTCAGTTCCGCATCCTCTTCTCTACTTTCTAGCACCCAAATCTTAGGAGGCCTCCCAGGGCTGTCCTTCCAGATGCACCTGTACAAACTGATTTCGCTAAATGTCTCCTGACTGACCACTCCACTTGGTCTTCACATTCTATTTTTGGTTGTATCTGAGAACAGCTTATCACCCTAAACAAACTGTTACATCTCACGATTCCCGCAGTTTGTCTTGCAACTGACCTGTTGATTCACATAAATGTCTGCTGGATAAGGAGAAAGACAGTGAGAGTGATGGGGAAGCAGAGACAAAGAGCAAACACTCAAGCTCAGAAAGAGGCAGAGACAAACAGAAAATAAAAATGACAGAGAAAGTAGACAGAGAGAAATAATTTTGTAACACAATGGAAAGGATCATAAGTTCCCACCTGCCTCAACCACAGACTACACTGCAAACTGCAGGTGGTCATGCCAGACCACTGCTCCCTGCCCGCTGCACCGAAGGCACAGAGCACTGTGAAGACTCATAGAGCATAAGACATTCTCAATGTTCTCTTTCCGCTGCTGCCTTCCCACCCCATGGTCAGCTTCTAAAAATGATACACAAGTTACTGTGCTTGAGATTTGATGCAAAAGCTAAGGCATTCTCTGAAAGACTAAAGGCCATACAGCCAGGTCTCATTTAATGACAGGCATATGTTCCACAAAACACTCTAAGTGACCACCACTGTGCAAACATCACAACATGTTCTTAAGAGGGACTAGAGGGACACTCATTTGATGTGGTCTGTTGATGTAATCAGTGTGACATGCCTGCCACCAGTGTAACACAGCACAGTTTCACAGTAAATGTCTTAGAATGTAAGTAGGAGTGCTCTCTCAAATGATGACAGAAAAATACAGTGTAATATATAAACGAGTAGCACACTTGCCTGTTTTCAAATATTATGTTCTGGATGTAACTGTATATCCTTTTTTTTTTTTTTTGGTGGTACTGGGGGATTGAACCCAGGGCGCTGAGCTGCACCCCAGCCCCTTTTTATTATTTTTATTTCGTGACAGGGTCTCAATAACTTGCACAGGCTGCCTCTTGCCTCAGACTCATGATCCTCCTGCCTCAACCTCCCAGTTGCTGGGATTACAGGCGTGTGCCATGACACCCGGATCCTGCCATTCTTTCACATAACTGGCAGCAGTGCAGTTGGCTTGTGCACACCAGCACTGCAACAGCATGTGGATAAGAAGTTGCACTACTGAGATATGACAGTCACTACATCATTAGGTGTTGGGGATTTTCTAAAAAGCACCCCCTAATTAGGGTCTCTCAGACCAGCCTGAGGGACTGACCTCTGGATGACCCCAGGCCACATTCTAGTCACTCCTTTATCCCCCCTCCCATCGAGTGACCAAAGATGGCTCCTGGCCAGCAAGATCCTTGTCTTAACCACCTCTACCCTGATTGGTCACCCCAAGCCACCTGATTGGCTCCTAAATGAGTATAAATGATTGGACCCCTACACAGCTTACCCATCAATCCAAAATGCACCCCAAAATCACCCTATTTAAATAACTGTCCAACCTGGCAGGTGTGACAGGTAAAATGCCATACCTGTCAAGGAATGCACCCTGATTGGCTGCTCCCAGTACACACCCCCTTTCAGGAGCCTATATAAACAGGCTCCTGGATCCCACCTTCACCCTTCACCATTATCCAATTATTGTCTGGACCCCATCACTGTGATCCAGCACTCCCTAATCCTGTGGAAGACCTTCTAGCAAACCGGCAAGTCAAGCCCAGGGGCCCCAAAGTGCCGAACGCTATGAGCAACTCACAAAGAGCCTCCCAATTCCTCCAATCTTGGGAAGGAGGTGGGTAGAGAAGGTGAGCTGTTGAGAGTCAAGACCACTGGACCTCCAGCGTTATAGAACACCTGTTGCTGTAGCTTTAAGAGCAGAGCTGTACCATCTGTGTGCCAGTAGCATAGAATGAGCTAGCACTTATAAAGGGCTGCTTGCTGGTTGCCCCTCATTTGAGGAGCAACCCAATAAACTTTCCCTTTCCTGTCCTTTTACAGGTCTCCCGGGTCCTTCTTTGGTGCCTCTGGCCATCCCACCAACCCGGTCCTAAAGGTTCCCGATACCCTCTCGGTATAGGAGCAAGGCTTGACCTCAGCTGGGCCTGAGCCAAACCCCGACAAGTACGTGAGAGGAATTTTTCAGCTCTGTGATAATCTTAGGAGATCACTATTGTATACTTGATCTGTCAATGACGGGAAGCATTTTACGGTGAGTGACTATATTCCACACATGCACCTGCATACACATTTTGTAAAGCAACTGTCAAAACCAAGAGGAAAGAGAAATCACTGAAACCAACAAATCCACTTTATGAATGTCCCATAAATTTCTTAATTCTAAAGGCATTTTCAGACTTGATGGAATAATAAGCTTGTCCTTATGAACAAAAAAGTCTTAAAAATAAATTAATTGCTGTTAATAAAAGTCTGACTATTACAAAGATAAAGGGAACTGCTTTTCACTCGATGTGGTTCTTGTCAAATAAGAGCATTTACCGCAAAATCTACTAGAGTCAAGACTAGACTCTGTATTACTTCTTTAGAGCCAAGAAAACTTCATCATCTGAAGCCACTTTAGTTGTGCAGTCAGTAGCTTCTGCATCATTTCACTTAACTCTGATACACAGCTCATACTTTCCCCAAAGCCAAGGCTTCCTGGACAGTCTGGAAGGTTTACGGTATGAAAATGGTTAGTGAATATTGCATTACATCATGCAAATTGAACATCCCTAACCTAGAAATCTAAAATCCAAATGCTCTAAAATCTAAAACTTTTTGAGCGTAACATTATGTTCAACAAGTTTCAGATTTTGGATTTCTGGATTAGGGATGCTAAACTGGTATGGTCTATGTAAATATTCCCAAATCTGAAAGCTTAGAAATATGAAACACTTCCCAAGTGATTTTTTTTTTTTGGGGGGGGAAGTACTTGGATTGAACCCAGGGACTATACATGCTAAGCAAGTACTCCACCAGCCCCTTTCCAATGTTTTAATTTTGAAACAGGATCTCACTAAATTGTACAGGCTCCCTCTGGCCTCAAACTATCCATCCTTCTGGCCCAGCCTCCCGAGTTGCTGAAGTCACAGGTATGTGCTATAGCGTCCTGCTAGTTTCAGGCATTTTCGATAAGAGATAGTCAACCTAAACCAGCTTCTAGCTGTTTTTAGAAATGTGAAAGTAGAAGTCTATTTTTCTATCACT
This sequence comes from Pedetes capensis, assembly GCA_007922755.1. NCBI lineage: Eukaryota > Metazoa > Chordata > Mammalia > Rodentia > Pedetidae > Pedetes > Pedetes capensis. Next base: position 136,913 of record VMDO01000675.1, on the reverse strand, counting down.
TCTCTTTTCAAAAAGGAAGACTTATGAAGGAAACTGAGGCATGCCACTTGGACAGAATGAACTTCATAGGATCTCTGCCTGCATCTTTGGCATTATTTAGAGTAAGAAGTAAATTAAAGCTCAGAGTAAGTTAGTTTAGAAATTAAATAATAATTCCTGTACAAGCAGAGCCCAGTTTTCCTGCTCTGTAACTTTTCTCACAGCTTACATAAAACCTTCCTTTCCTCTATAAGGGCTTGCCTTGCCCACAGCACTCCCAATGGAGATTGCCATTCTCTCAACTTTCCCTCCCCCACACCCACTCTTCCTTAAGCCAAGAAGTTGTACCTCTAGCCTAATGCACAAATCCTCATCTCAATGATCCGTATTTTATTCTAATTATATAGCTCCTAAAAGAATGCTCATTTTCCAGGACTGAGGGTATAGCTCAGTGGTAGACTGCTTGGCTAGTATGCACAAGGCCCTGGGTTCAATCTCCAGCACCATAAAAATAAAAATATACCAAAAAGAAACAAACAAAGACAGAAAATACCAAAAGGCATGTTTAGGCAGGCACAGGTGCAAGCCTGCAGTCCCAGCAACTCAGAGGCAGAGGCAGAAGAATCACAAGTTCAGGATCAGAGGCAGCCTACATAACTTAGCAAGACAATGTCTCCAAATAAAAAGTAAAAAATGGGCTAGGAGTGTGGCTCAATGGTAGAGAGCTTGCTTTATGAGGCCTTGGGTTCAACCTCCGAGTAATGAAAAAACAAAACAGATTTTCCTGGTTCTGGCTTCTTGTTTCTTGAGGTTTGCCACCTCTCCCTTTGTGGTTCTTATTGTAGATGACCTTGATGAAGGAAGTTGGCATAAGTAACTACACAGAATACTCATATAAGACTTGTTTCTTAAGATACATGTAAATTTTCTGCTATAGGTAATTGCATGGGTATTTCATAATAGGTCAAAACAACATATTCAAAATGGAACTTTTCCCCTCAAACTTGCTTTAAAGTGTTTCCTATTAGTTGTCCAACATAGGAACCTCAAGCACTGGTATCCATACCTGCTTCGCTCACACCATCCATATATAATCAGACAGTTGCTTCTGCTGAATATTATCACCAATACACAATCAACTCTATTCCTACTACCTTAATTCCAGCCATCATCACTTCTTCCCTGAGCTACCTCAACAGCTTCCTGATGAATCTTGATGCATATGGTCTCTTTCTACATGGCCACCAGAGCTACCTTTCTAAAACTGAGATCAACCATGTCTCTACTGAGATCCACTCAAGGCCTTGACAACCTCCATTCTGAGACTATCACCCTCCATCCATGTTCCACCCCCATTCCACTCAACAATCTCTAGTATGCGTCAACCCCAGATGTCCTGACTCACACTGCTCCCTGCACCTAAATCATCCCTGACCACACAAACACACACACACACACACACACACACACACACACACACACACACACACTTTCCTCAGTGCGGTTCCAGGACACCTGGTCTGCAGCTCCTCTCTCATACCTTTTCATCTACTGTGATCACCTTGCACCCTGACTCTTCTCAGCTCATCCTGAGTTCCTCAAAGAAGTTATTCATCTCCTGTACTTTGCAACATGCTTGGCACAAAGTCAGCACTCAGGGTTTGTACAGTGAATTAGTGTACATGCAGATCATCACAGTTTAATACAAATAGTACATGTAAACAAAACAGGTAAGTCTATGTGCATGTATGTATGTACGCATGCATGCATGCATGCATAAGAATGTGTGTGTATGTGTACGTATGTTTATGTATATATCTTTTTGTCCACAGACTCTGGCTTATCACTACCTCCCCAAGGTGAGTCACGAAAACTGTAATCTCCTCTGCCTTCCTCTAACCTACTTTGTCTGGTAGTGGATAGGAAGACCACGATGTTAGAATAGGCTCTAAAAAGGAGAAGTGCTATAAAGAAGGCCAAGAAGAATCTGAACAGACAGGCCTTGCTGAGTTTTCCTACCTATTCTACTATCATGTGATATTTAAGGAAGTACCCATAAAAAATAAAATAAAATAATAAAAATTAAAAAGATGGTTCAGATTGCTTCCAGGTAGCTGAACGTGAGGTTCCTGCCAGGTGGCCTCACCGCGTGCTTCCCTTCATCTGTATCCTCTGTAATACTGTCTGTATTAAGCCAGCAAGCATAGGAGTTTCTCTAAGTTCTGCAACCAGCTTAAATAAACTAATCAAACTTGAGGAGGGGTTATGGGAAACCTAACTGACCATGTCTAACCACTTTGGGCTTCGGAATGGCATCTGAAGTGGGGGAGGGAAGCTGTCCTGGGGGACTGAGTCCTCACACTATAGGATCTGGCACTATCTTCAGGTGGACAGTTGTTTGGGTTTATGTAGGGGGAAACTGGGAGAAAATTGCCCAAAACCCCCAAACTTGGAGAAAAGCTTTTAAGATCTGGTTTGTAAATTAGAAGTCTAGGGAAAATGAAAGTAACTTGATTGAACATTTGTACAAAACCCTTCACAAATCCCCCAAGCCTGATTGGACAATTGGACTCAAAGTTGATTGACTCAGGCCATTCTGTGGGCGAGCTATATAAGGAGCTGCACTGCAGCAGCTGGCTCTCTCTCACTGGGACCACCAATAAGGAAACAGCTCTCTCTCCCTCACCAGGACCACTGTCGAGGAAAGATCTCTCTCTCTCTCTCACCCAAACCATTGGCACGGAAACAGCTCTCTCTCTGTTGCAGACCACTGATGAAGCAAGAACTCTCTCCTTGTGACCACCAACACGGAAACATCTGCCCTTAAGGCAGTATAAGAGTTGCTAGTACTTAAAGCTGTACACTTTGGGTTTCTCTCTGCCTTGATAAGGGCAGAGAAATAAAGAGCTGTGTTTGTCCCTACAAGGCAAAAGCACCCAAGGCTTTTTCCTTTCTCCTATCTCTGCTGGCGTTCCCAAGGGCCGCAGGAGTCTGCACCCCTCACCCGAGGGTCCCAAGTGAGTTGTGTTTAGTATCTGTGTGCATGGCAGCGCTGCCCATCCAAACATCCGGCCTTGACAGGGAGGTGCGCGCCCCACAGGTTTGGATATGAAGTATCCCCTCAAAAGGCTCATCTGTTGAAGAGGGGGTCCTCAGCTAGGGGTGCTATTGCATGGTAATTGGGTCATGGGGGCACTGACATCAGTGGGCTAATTCACAGGTGAGTTCACACTGAATGGCTCCAAGGAGGCAGGGCCTGGTTGGAGGAAGGAAGTTGGAGGCAGGCCTCTGAAGGGTGTATCTTGTCCCTGGTGCCTCCTGTCTCTCCCCTGCCTCCTGGATACTAGGGGGGAGAGCAGCTTTCCTCTGCTACACCTTACAGCCATGCTTTTCTGCCTCATCACCTCAGGCTCAGAGCAATGAAGCCAGCCAGCCACAGACCAACCTCTGAAACTGAGCCAGAGTAAATCTTTCCTCCTTTAAACTGTTTCTCTCAGGTACTTCTCACAGCAATGAAAAGTCTGATTAGCACAACAGTGTCAGAACTGAATAGGCTTAGAGGACACCCAGCTGGATCTGACGGCTGGGGTTTAGCTCAGTTGGCAAAGTGCCGCGCCACACTCTCTGAGGACCCAGCACCGATCCCCAGCACCTTGAAAATGGGAGAAGGACATGGCAATCCACTCCTGAAGCAATCTCAAAACAATCAGCCACTGAAAACCCTAGGAGGGTTGCTATGAGTCAGACCCAACTCCAGGGCACCTAACAACAACAAACTGTATCTGATGCAGAATTAACTACCTGCTTACTGGTGGAGAGAAATCCTTACTTCTTTCAGGATCACAAAAGTGATCAGTTTGTGCCTTTTTAATAGGAAAACTAAGTCTGAGATTGAGTTGGGTTTTCCTCCTGCATGTAAACACCTTTGTAACATTCATATATTCAATATCTATTTCTTGTAGCATTTTTGTGCCAGGCACTCTGCTAAATACTAGAAACCCTATGCTAGATGCGAGGAGTTCATTTACTCCAAAATATTTTCCTATAAACTATCTCACAGTTATTCCATGAGTTAGGCAGGGCAATTAATATAATCCTCATTTTACCAAAAAGAAAGCAAACAGTCTGTGCGATTTGCTCAGGGTCAAAGTCAAAAAGATATAGATCTAGAACCAAACAGTTCTCCCCTAAATCCAGGTCGGGTGCTTGCTCTACTGTTAAAAATTATTATACAGTAATCTTCAAATTCTTGCTCTAATGCCCTTATCTCCTCTGTAGAGGGATTAAAACATAATTGCAATCTTGATCTTAAAAGTCATACTACAGGACAATAAAACAGCCATGCCTGCAGCAATCTAAAGTCCAGACTAACCTGTTCCCCTTGCACACAGTCACTTTGTCTCCCTCGGGTATCAGCTTCTTCTGTTCAACTACTCCGTAGCTTTCTCGAGAGATCTAGAAGGCAGAAAAAGATAAGCCCCAGTTTTATTTTTCACTTACTTTTCTAGGACCCAAATGACTGATAGAGAAAGGTAGCTTCATTACTATTATTATAGGAAATATTAAGAATAAAAATCCAGGTGAGAAAATATCAACACATTAAAAAAATATTTTAAGTTATGGAGTTACCAGTAAATTCAATCAAGGAAAAAAATGACGTGAACTCTACAAAAGAAATACCTTACATGTGGGAGGAAAGAGGGTTAATGTTTCAGTTACTGTTTCAGTAATTTTCTAAGTGCACAGATTAATCATTCATTCATTTAATTTCCTGCAACACTCAAGGTATTATGAGTAAAATAATTTGATTCAAAGAAGTCTCTGACTCTGTTGTTTGATTTGTAGAACTAATGTGAATTACGACTTGTGAGCATGATGGAAAGGCCAGCCACAATCTTAAGACATCATAAGAATCATGGAAATTCTTACCGTGAAGTTGAGGCAGAAAGTCTCCTCAACATCTTCACCAGAGTAATCTAAAAGCTCTTGAAGGCTCCTAGTCATAGAATGACAGAAAAGGAAAAGAGGCAAGTCAGACACCGCAATCATGTTTCCACCTCAGTTATAACCCCACATCACTTGCAAAGTAAAACTGTAAAACAAGATGCTAGAATGAACATAAATTCAGAATGGTAGAAAACCATACACCTATGCCTTGAAGACAAGTGCAGCAGCTGACCTACATAGTTTTCTTTCTTTCTGACAAATATTATTGGATTTATGAAGAAATTCAGATGGATTTATATCTGACACACAGTTTGCTTTACACTGGTACTGCTTGGAAATATATATATATATATATATATATACATATATATATATATATATGAGAATATGGTACTGTAATGGCCTTACAGACTGGCTTCTCCCACATACATTAGTAAAATAATTCTTCCATTAAAAAAAGAAAGAATTGAGACACAGAGGCAGGAAGATTGCAAGCTCGACGCTAGAGGCAGGCTGTGTAATTTAGTGAGACCTTGTCTCAAAATAAAAGATGAAAAATTGGCTGAGGGTACAGCAGCTCAGGAGTAGAGTAGTTACAAAATATGTGAGAGGGTTCAACCCCCAAGTACCTCCCCAAAAAAGTTGCAAAGTCATTTCATCCATTTATGATTCTTAATAATGAATTTGGAGCACAGTCATAAATGCTAAACCCTAAAAACTCAAAATCTTTAATGCCTAAATCCCTAAGGTCAGCTGGCACCATGGTGCACACCTGTAATCCCAGTGACTTGGGAGGGGAAGGTAGGAGGATTGAGAGATCATGGCTAGAGGCAGCCTGGATGACTTAGCAAGACTGTCTCTTAATGAAAAATAAAAAAGTCACTGAGGGTAAAGCTCAGTAGTGGGAACACCTTGGGTGCAATCCCTTACTGCCAAGAGAAAGACAGAAAGAAAGAGAGAGAGAGAGAGAGAGAGAGAGAGAGAGAGAGAGAGAGAGAGAGATCCTTAAAGTCTACCATTCAATAAAATGTAATTTTAGACAGAAAACTTTTTAAATTTTTTAGGGGTGAGGATTTAGCTCAGTTTTAGAGTGCTTGTCTAGCATCTGTGAGGCCTAGTTCAATCTCCAGCTAAAAAGAAAAAGAAATCTAAGAAAGATATGTATTTATATTCTTAAAGAGGGATTAAGAAACATAAAAACACAACAGAATATTTCATAAGCCACTTTGAATGATAAAATAGGCAAACAATGTACTTTTTTTTCTTACAAGCATAAACATTCAGGGACACAAACTACATTTGTACAGGTGTAACATTTATAAGGCAGACAAGTCATATTCATAAAAAGATCAAAAAAGTGAAATATTCACTGTGGTTGGTAATTCTGAGCACCAGTTTTATAACTGCAGCCATCTGAAATACAATGAGGGACAACCTAAATCTTTTGAGGCAATGGATCCCCAACCATGATGGATCGCCATTGCAGATGTAGCTGCCCAAAGAGCTGAGATTGCAGGAAATTTTGTCTTTTACACATGCTGGTGAACAAAAAGGACACCTTGTCCTTTACTAAGGAAGTTTCAACATTTTTACATATGCACACGATGCTTACACAGAAAGTCAATGTTGGGATTAACAATGCACTTTCATGGAGTCAAATTTGCAAAAAAACATTACATAAAACAAAGACTGTCTAAAAGTCTTTGCAAATTTTATATCTCCAGCATTAGAAACTAAGCAAAGATGAAACACATAATATAGAGAATTGTTTAAAAAAAAAGTTTTGGGAAAAACAAAATAAAAACAAAGTAAAAGAGCCTAAGGGATGCTGGTATAGGTCCTGGAGTCCCCAGGCCAGCAAGTGTCTGTCAAAGGTAGAAGAAAAGTCTGTCCCAGCTCTCAGAGACAGTCCAGGACAATCTGCCCTCAGTAGTTGCTCTCTGCAGCCCACCTCTGCATCAGGAGCTGAATGGATGGTGTCCACCTGCACATCCTCACCACACCATCTACTCAGGATCACACAATAATCTCAGGAAACACCTCCCCAGGCACACCTTCACTAGGTTTCTGGGCAGTTACTGTGTCTAATGTCATATACCTATCCCACAGATCATTGAAAACACTCTAGTCCCTTCTCCAGAATTTCTCTATCTCTTTCTCTCTCTATTATTTCCTTTCCCCTACCCAATAAGAACAAGTTTTCAAGATTTGGGCTTTCAGGATGTCAACATTCAGGAGTTTAATCCTCAGGGGTTAAACTTTTCAGAATTATAGACTTGGGAGATTTTGATCTTTCAGGATTTCACCATTTAGGATTATGACATTCGGGATTGTTTCTTTGGAGATTATGATGGACACCAGTTACTGGATTTGTTACTGAAGAACGCTCTGTACAATAAAGACACTTTATTATGGGTAATGCTAAAGAACACTGAAGAAACATACTCTTAAGAATGTGTTTGTATCAACAGTAATCATTTCCCAGCTCTCAAGACAATACATTCTTATAACCAGATCCCACTTACACTTTCTTCTTCAGTGAATCCAGTCTAAGAATTCTATCAACAGTTGCCCAGGATGAAAATTCTTAATATGAAGTTTAAATGTGTTACCAGTTAACTAGCCAAAATCATTACTTAAAATATTTAATTCTGAGCCAGACTGGAAAAGTAAATAGCACACACTTCTATTGCTCTACAGCCTTTTGTTGTTTTGGTTGTTGTTGTTGTTGTTGTTGTTGTTAGGTGCCATTAAATTGAGTCCAACTCATAGGGACACTATGTACAGCAGATGGAAACACTTCCTGATTCTGTGCCAGGCACGATCTTATTTATGTTTAAGCCCACTGTTGCAGACACTGTGTCAATCCATCTGGTAGAAGGTTTTCCTTTTTTGCGATGACCTGCCCCTCTCTCAAACATGATGTATTTCTCCAGGGATTGATCTCTCCTGACTATATGTCTGAAATATGTAAGACACAGTCTAGCCATCCTTGTTTCCAAGGAGCACTCTTCCAAGGTTGCACTTCTAGGATAGGTCTGTTGGTTCTTTTGGCAGTCCGTGGTATATTCAATAGACACCTCCAGCACTATAATTCAAAAGCATCAATTATTTTCATGGCCCCTTGTTCAATGTCCAGCTTTCACAACCATATGATGTGAGTGAAAATACCATGGCATGAGTGAGGCGCACCTTTGTGTTCAATGAGACATTGTTACTTTTAGATATTCAAAAGAGATCTTTTGCCACAGCTTTTCCTAGAGCAATGGGTTTTTTGATTTCTTGACTGCTGCTTCTACTGGTGTTGATTATAGAGACAAGCAAAGCAAAATCATGGACAACCTCAATCTTTTCTCCATTTATTGTGAAGTTGCATACTGACCCAGTTATAAAATTTTTGTTTTGTTGATGTTTAGTCACAATCCATACTGAAGGCTATGCTCTTTGATCTTCATCAGTAAATGTTTTAAGTCCTCTTCAGTTTCAGCAAGCAGAGTTGTGTCATCTGCATAACGCAGGTTGTTAATGAGTCTTCCTCCAATCCTGATCCCACGTTCTTCCTCATAAAGTCAAGCTTCTCGGATTATTTGTTCAGCATATAAATTGAAGAGATAGGGTGAAAGTATACAGCCCTGACGCACACCTTTCTCAACTTTAAATCAGGCTGTGTTTCCTTGTTCTATTTGAACAACTGCCTCCTGGTTCAGGTACAGATTCCTCATGAGTACAATTAGGTGTTCTGGTATTCCCATTTTCCAAAGTGTTATCCATAATTTGTTATGATCCACACAATCAAATGCTTTTTTGTAGTCAATAAAACATAGATAGACATCTTTCTGATATGCTCTGCTTTCAGCTAATAGCCACCTGATATCAGCAATGATGTCCCTGGTTCCCGTCCCTCTTCTGAATCCCACTTGATTTTCCGGTAATTCCCTGTCTATATACTGCTGCAGTTGCTTTTGAATGATCTTTAGTAAAATTTTGCTTGTGTGTGATATTAATGATATTGTCTGATAGTTTCTACATTCAATTGGATCCCCTTTTTTGGGAATAGGCACAAATATGGATCTCTTCCAGTCAGTTGGCCAAGTAGCTGTTTTCCAAATCTCTTGGCAAAAACATGTTAACACCTCCAGTGCTGCACATGTTTGTTGAATCATCTCTATTAGTTATACTATCAATTCCTGGAGCCTTGTGTTTTGCCAGTTCTTTCAAGGTGGCTTCCACTTCATCCTTCAATACCATTGGTTCCTTTTCACATGCAAACCCTTTAAATGGTTGGTCATCTACCAATTTTTTTTTTTTTTTTTTTTTTTTTTTTTTTTTTTTTTTTTTTTTTTTTTTGGTTTAATGACTCTGTGCATTCCTTCCATTTTTTTTTTTTTTTGATGTTTCCTGCATCGCTTGATATTTTCCCTGAGGAATCTTTCACTACTGCCACTCAAGGCTTAAATTTTTTCTTCAGTTCCTTAAGCTTGAGAAAAACAGAGTGTGTTCTTCCCTTTTGGTTTTCTGCCTCCAGCTCGTTGCATGTCATTATAATATTTGTTTTTGACTTCTCAAGCTGCCTTTTGAAATCTTTTGTTTAGATCCTTAACTTCATCATATCTTCCTTTTACTTTAGCTGCTAGATGTTCAAAGGCAAGTTCCAGCATCTCTTTTGACATGTAATTTGGTCTTTTTTCTTGTCTTTTTAATAATCTTTTGCTTTCTTCTTGAATGATATTTTTTATGTCATGCCACAACTCATCTGGTCTCCTATCATTTGTGTCTAATGCATTAAACCTTTCTTTGAGGTGGTCTCTGAACTCAGGTGGGATATACTCAAGGTCATACATTGGCTCTCGTACACTTGTTCTAATTTTCTTCAGCTTCAGTTTGACCTTGCATATGAGAAGTTGATGGACTGATCCACAATCAGCACCAGGTTTTGCTTAAACATTTGATATAGAGCTTTTCCATCATCTCTTTCCACATACGTAGTCAATTTGATTCCTGTATGTTCCATATGGTGAAGTCCATGTGTATAGTTGCTGTTTATGTTGGTGAAAAAATGTACTTGCAATGAAAAGATCATTGGTCTGACAAAATTCTTTTTTTTTTTTTTAAGACTATAGGGATTTATTAAGGTAAAGGACACAGCCAAAAATCCCCACTCAAAATTAGTTTGTTTCAAATACTCATGTACTTTAGCACCCAGGATAGAGTTCTACTGATTTTTTTATTAGAAATTTTTAATGTACACGTTAACGTGATTCATTCTGACATGCTTTTCATTATGACATTTCCGTATATATACATTTTGAAGTACATTATTCATATAGGTTCCCCCTTACCCTCTAGTATGCTTCCCCCCGCCCAGTCCCACCTTCCCCATCTAAGTCTTCTATATCATTTACTTGGTAATATTTTTCTATATGTCCTTGGGTTCCAGTTCTGTTTAAGATAGAAACTTTTCCTGTAGTGAACTTTGTTTTTATCTTGTCAGAACAATTGTATGCATTTTCTAGACCATTTATATTAACACCATTCTTAGCTTTTTTTTTTTTTTCCTTTTATTTTGATCCAACCTGGGAATAGGATTTTTCCTTCTTATAATTTTGATTCAGCTCCCACATATGAGTGAGAACATGTGGTGTTTCTCTTTCTGTGCTTGTGTTCATTCACTTAAAATATTTTTCTCTAATACCATCCATTTTGCTGTGAATGTCCTTATTACCTTTTTCTTGATTACTGAGTAGTATTCCATTATGTATATGTACCATAGTTTTTTTATCCATTCTTCTGTTGAAGGGCACTTTGGTTCATTCCATATTGTTGCTATTGTGAAAAGTGCTGCATTGAACATGGAGGTGCAGGTGTCTTGGTGGTATGATGACCCATCTTCTTTTGGGTAAATTCCCAATAGTGTTATAGCTGGGTCATACGGTAGATCTATTTTCAGTTTTTTAAGATACTTCCATATTGATTTCCACAGTGGTTGGACCAATTTACAGCTCCACCAACAATGTAAGAGTGTTCCCTTTTCTCTGCAACCTCGCCAGTATTTATTATTTGTTTCATTAATCTTGTCCATTCTTACTGGTGTAAGGTGAAATCTCAGAGTTGTTTTGATTTGCATTTCCCTAATGGCTAGGGATATGGAGCATTTTTTCATGTGTTTCATGGCTTTACGGACCTCTTCATTTGTGAACTGTTTACTCAGTTCCTTTGCCCATTTGTGTATTGGGTTATTTGGTTTTTTGGGACTTTTTTTCCTGAGTTCTTTATAAATTCTAGTAATTAGACCTTTGTCTGATGTATAAAATGTAAAGATTTTTTCCCATTCTGTGGGGGTTTCCTTGACTCTGTTAATTATTTCTTTTGCTGTGCAGAAGCTTTTTAATTTCATGTAATCTCATTTATCTATTCTTGTTGCAATTTCTTGAGCAATTGGACTCCTATTAAGGAAATACTTTCCTATGCCTATATGATGGAGTGTATTGCCTATCTTGTCTTCTATAAGTTTTAAAGTTTCTGGTTTTATGTTGAGATCTTTTATCCATTTTGAGTTAACTCTTGTGTATATTGGGAGATGCGGGTCAGCTTTCATTTTTCTGCATGTGGATGACCATGTTTCCCAGCACCATTTGTTGAAAAGGCTGCCCTTTTTCCAGTTTACTTGCTTTGCTCCTTTGTTGAAAATCAGGTGGCTATAGGTGTGTTGAGGTATTTCTGGGTCTTCTATTCTGTTCCAGATGTCTTTGGGCCTATTTTTGTGCCAGTACCAAGCTGTTTTTGCAACCACTGCCCTGTAGTATAGTTTGAAATCAGGGATTGTGATTCCACCTGCATTAGTTTTGCAGCTTAAAAGTGTTTTGTCTATACGTGGTCTTTTGTGGTTCCATATGAATTTTTGGATCATTTTTTCTATTTCTGTAAAGTCAGTAAGTAGAATTTTAATGGGTATTGAATTAAATCTATAGATTGCTTTTGTTAGGATAGCCATTTTTACTATATTAATTCTCCCTGTCCAGGAGCAGGGAAAGTCTTTCCATTTTTTAGTGTCCTCTGTTATTTCTTTCTTTACTGGTTTGAAATTTTCCTTGTAGTGATCTGAAGGATCTTTGGTTAGACTGACTTCAAGGTATTTAATTTCCTGGTGAGCTATCGTGAATGGTATTTTCCTGAAATTTCCTCTCTGCCTGTTTGGAGTTGGTGTAAAGAAAAGCTATTGATTTTTTTTGTGTTAATTTTGTAGCCTGTGACTTTGCTGAAGGAGGTGATTAGTTCTAGCAGTTTTCTGGTTGAGGTTTTGGGGTCTTTCAGATATAAGATCAAATCATCTGCAAATAAGGATAATTTGACCTCTTCCTTGCCAATGTGTATCCCTTTGATTTCTTGTTCTTGCCTGATTGCCCTGGCCAGGACTTCAATTACTATGTTAAATAGAATAGGAGAGAGAGAACATCCTTGTCTTGTTCCAGATCTAAGAGGAAATAGTTTCATTTTTTCTCCATTTAATATAATGTTGGCTGTAGGTTTGTCATAAATGGCTCTTATGCTATTATTTGCGTGTTACACCTATCTTCTCCAGTGTTTTTATCATGAAAAGGTGTTGCACTTTGTTGAAGGCCTTTTCAGCATCAATTGAGATGATCATGTGGTTTTTCTTTGCCAGTTTCTTGATATGTTGGATTACATTAATTGATTTCCATATGTTGAGCCAGCCTTGCATCTGTGGTATAAATCCCATTTGGTCATGGTGAATAATCTTTTTCATATGCTACTAGATTCTGTTTGCCAGTAAATGTTGGCAGAATTTTACTAAATACTTTTGCATCTAGATTCATAAGGGAGATGGGTCTATAATTCTCTATCTTAGATGAATCTTTTCCTGGTTTAGGTATCAGGGTGATGGTAGCTTCATAGAATGAATTTGGGAGTGTTCCCTCCTTTCTATTTTTTGGAATAATTTGAGGAAGACAGGTATTATATCTTCTTTAAAAGTTTGGTAAAATTCTGCTGTGAATCCATCAGGACCTGGGCTCTTCTTTGTTGGGAGAAATTTAATTACCTTTTCTATTTCTGTATATGCAATGGGCTTGTTTAGGTCAGTTATGTCTTCTGGGGTTAGGTTTAGTAGGTCAAACGTGTTAATAAATTTGTCCATTTCTTCTGCATTTTCATATTTTTGGGAATACAGTCTCTCGTAGTAATCCCTGACAATTTTCTGTATTTCTTTGAAGTCAGTGGTTATGGACCCATTGTCTTTCATAATCCATACTATGTTGGATTTCTCCTTTTTCTTTTTGATGAGGTTACCCAGAGGGGTGTCTATTTTATTAATCTTTTCAAAGAACCGGCTCTTCATCTTATTAATTTTTTGAATTATCTCTTTGGATTCTAATTGAGATATTTCTCCCTTTATTTTTGTAATTTCCTTTTGAATGTTTCTTTTAGGATTGATTTTTTTGTTGGATTTCTAGTGTCTTAAGATGCGTCATTAGGTGATTTATTTGGCTCTTCTTTACTTTATTGATGAAGACACTTAATGCTATAAACTTACCTCTTAAAGCTGCCTTTGCTGTATCCCATATGTTTTGGTAGCATGTGTTTTCATCATCATTTGATTGTAGAAATTTTTTAAATTCCAATTTGATTTCATCAACAATCCACTGGTCATTCAGCAGTGTATTATTCAGTCTCCATGAGTTTGCAAAGTTTTTGGAATTATTCTGGCTCTTGAACTCCAATTTTATCCCATTATGATCTGATAAGGAACAGGAATAATTTCTACTTTTTGTATTTGTTGAGGGAGTTCTTATGGACTAGCACACGATCTATCTTAGAAAACGTACCATGTCGAGCTGAAAGAATGTGTATTCCTCATCGTGTGGATGAAATATTCTGTATATATCTGTGAGATCCAACTGGTTTAGGGTGGAGATTAGATTTGACGTTTCTCTGTTGATTTTTCATTTTGATGACCTGTCTCTTGATAAAAGTGGGGTATTGAAGTCTCCTATTATTATTGATTCTGGTCCAATAAAGTTCTTTATATTCCACAAGGTTTGTCTTATAAAGCTAGGTGCCCCTACGTTTGGGGCATAAATGTTTAGGAGCGTTATTGATTCTTGATCGATTATTCCTTGTATTAAAATGTAACGTCCTCCTTTGTCTCTTCTACTTAGTTTTGGAATGAAAGTTAACCTACCTGAAATTAGAATTGCAACACCTGCTTTCTTTTGTTCCCCCTGCTAGGTATACATTTTTCCAGCCCTTAACTCTCAGTTTATTCCAGTCTTTGTGAGTTAGATGATTTTCTTGAGTACCACATATTGATGGTTTGTATTTTTTCATCCAGTCAACCAGTCTCTGTCTCTGAATTGGCAAGTTAAGACCATTTATGTTAATAGTGATTATTGAGTAGCATTTATTGTTATATATCCAATCATCACCTGTTGCTGATTTATGAATCATGTTTGCTTTGGTCCTTTCTTGGGTTGCACTCATTTCAGCTAACCAGTTCTTTGATTTCCTTTATAGGGTTGTCTTAACTCTCCTGGATGTGGTAATTCATTTACAATCCTCTCCAGTGCTGGTTTGGTGGTTGCATATCAGTTAAAAGCTTCAATGTCATTAAATATCTTATACTCCTCATCTATTATCAAAGATAATTTTGCTGGATATATTAGTCCTGGTTGGAGGTTTTTTGTTTGTTTGTTTGTTTTTTTAGGATTTGAATCACCTGTGTCCATTCCTTTCTAGCTTTTAGTGTTGATATGGAGAAGTCTGCAGTAGTTTTAATAGGTTTTGCTTTATTAAGTAATAAGGGGTTTCTGTCTTGCTGCTTGCAGGATAGCTTCCCTTGTCTCTAACGACAGCATGTGAGCGATGACATGTCTCGAGGATGACCTATTTAAGTCAGCCTTCAAAGGAGTCCTGAATGTCTCAGTGGTGTATATATCCATTACCTGTACTATCTTTGGGAAGTTTTCCTTGAGGATATCATTTACTAGATTTTGAAGGCCTCCGGTGGATCTTTCTTCTCCTTCAGGAATGCCCTGAATTCTTAAGTTTCATTTTTTCATTCTATCTGAGTTATCATTGATTCCATTTCTGTTTGAATTTAAGTTCATTTGTGGCATATTCGGAATCAGAAATCCTCAGCTCAGATTCATCCAGTCTCGATGAAAAGGATTCTTTAGCCGAGTTCAATTCAGTTAACTTAGATTGAGTTTCAAGGAGTTGCTTGGTTTTTCCTTATCATTTATAACTGGGATGATAGAACAGATTCCAAGTGAGATACCTTCTTTTCAAGGATTTCCACGGTGCTTGTAGTATTCATTTTAATTTCTCTTAGCATGTTTGTAACCATGACTCTGAATTCCGAACCAGAGACCTCTAAGAATTGAGAGTCCTTGGAGTTATTTGTTGGGGGTCTTTGGTCTGTGGAGCCTTCAGATCCATCCTGCCCCTCTGTGTTTTTTGTAGGTTTACTTTGTTTGCCCATAATATGGTCCAGGAAATAGAATTTGTCTCTCCTGAGTGTGCAGAACTTCTCCCTCTGTTATTTCTTTGAGATTGTGTGGTGCTGAATCTCTGGTGCTTATTTGAGCTTGTAAGCTGGGTAGATTCTCAGCTTTTTTCATCTGTGTGGTTCTCTCTCTAGTTCACCAGCCCAACTCCAAAGGGGCTAGAGGATAGGGAGGCAATAGATTCTGTTTCTCTTCTGTGGGGTGAGAAAGGGGGGGATCTGGTGACAGAAGAGGGGGAAAGAGGAGGTAGAGGACAGAGGCTAATAGAAATTACTGTCAAAATTAAAATTAAGGTTAAGACTTAAGGGTAAAATAATTAAAACAAAGACACATATATAGCTTAAGAAAAAGAGAAGGAGAATAGAAAAGGGAAAGAGACTAAAAGAAGAAAGGAAGAAAAATAGAAAAGAAAAAAACCTCATGCATACACGCTCCCACACACACATAAAAATACTTGTAGCCAGGTGCAGTGGTGCATGCCTGCAATCCCAGAGGCTTGGGGGGTGGAGGCAGGAGGATCACAAGCCCAGGACCAGAGGCAGTCTACGTAACCCAGGGACACCCTGTCTCAAAAAATAAAAAATATGGGCTGGGGGCGCAGCACAGCAGTCCAGCACCTAGAAAGCAAGCAGGCACAAACCCCCGTACCAAAAAAAAAAAAAAAAAAAGCCCTTGTCTGTTCTTGCAGGTGGAATCTGAACTGTAGACACCTACTTCCACCTGGTGAAGTCAATACTGCAGGAAGCAGTGCTCCCTACAGAACTCAAGGTGGCAGTGTTTTCACACAACCCACAGAAGCAGTCTGGCTTAGAGTATAGAGCTTTTGCCAAATCTATCAAGTAGATATGGCAGGCAGCCCCACAATGTCCTGGGTTTAAGTGGACACTGGGTGCCCATAGAGTCTTTTCCACAAAATATTCTGTGTGTATTGTATTGCTCAAGAGGCAGTGGAACCTGTGGGGTCCTCCCTGGAGTTCTCCCTGTCCCATGTAGTTCGGGCGCCAATTCCCCAAATCAGATTTCTGCCCCAAAACCTACAGCATGGAGAGAATATGGCTGCTATCATGGAATTTTTATTGCAGGGCTCTCTGCCCACTTGGGAGTCCACTTGGAAGGACCATATCCTCTTGTGGGTGGGATGATATCCAACTGCCCCAGAGGGAATCTGCAGCAGGTCTGTCCGTGAACAGCGATCGCACTCGAAACTGCTCTAATTGTGACTAATTGTGCTGGTGGGCTCTGCCGAAAAGGAGCACTCTGTCCGCATGGGGCTCAGTCGCCTACGCAGACCCCAGCCTACTCCACAGTGCAGTGGGATGACTTAGGATCACCTCTGGTGTGTCTGGGATCTGGGTGTATGTGTGCCTGTATGTCTGTGGAGATTGCGTCTGCACAACTGTCCCACCACAGCAGGAGGGAGGGAGCCACATCTCAGCTCTGAATGTGCACCGCTGGCACCAGTTTCCCTGTTCCTGCCATGATCGCTCCCCGTACCCTTGCATATCCACTGTCATGGATCTGATCCCTATTTTCTTGCATGAGGGTCCTACAATAGCCCAGGGTCTCAGGCTGAGGGACATGTGCCGCTACAGATGGCAATTCCGTGTGCCACCTCAAACTGACTCACCCGAAACTTGTAGTTTGTGTCCCATGGGCAGGGTGACAGTGTGATGTCAAGGTTGCACTCCGTGTTGGGTCCCACCCCGGTGAGTGTGTGCGCAAAGTCCCCACCAAGTCTCTGGGATTCTATCGGCCGTCTGCGTGATGGCAGAATGGTGGAATGGCAGTCCAGCTACTGTCCTCTGTGTAGCTCCTCCAAAGCCAAATCCTTGATTTCAGTGTTCATCCAGCTTCATCCTCTATCTCCCAATCTAAACTATCACTATTTCTATTTATTCAATGTGAGTTCCAAACCACTAATCAAGGCTTCCCTCTACTGTGGGACAGAAGGCGTGCATTATCTGTCTGCCATCTTGCCCCTCAACCAGTCTGACAAAATTCTATCATGAGATCTCCTGCATCATTTCAGTCACCTAGACCAGATTTTCCAACTACTGAGCCTTCTTTGGTTTCAACCTCTGCATTCCAGTCACCAGTAATTATCAGTATGTCCTGATTGCATGTTTGATCTACTTCAGATGGCAGAAGCTGGTAGAAATCTTCCCTTTCTTCATTTGTGGCCTTAGTGGTGGGTGCATAAATTTGAATAATAGTGATATTAACTGTCCTTCCTTGGAGGCATATGGATATTATTCTATCACTGACAACATTGTATTTCAGGACAGATCATGAGATGTCTTTTTTAATGATGAATGCAATCACATTTCTCTTTAGTGTGTCATTCCCAGCATAGTAGACCACATGATTTTCTGACTCAAAATGGCCCATGCCAGTCCAATTTAGCTCAATGATGCCGACAATGTCAATGTTTATGTGCTCCATTTCTCTTTTAACAATTTCTAATTTTCTTAGATTCATACTCTGTACATTCCATGTTCCAATTATTAAGGGATGTTTACAGTCGTTTCTCCTCATTTTGAGTTGTGCCACATCAGCAGATGGAGGTCCCTGGGGCTTTACTCCATTTCCATCATTAAGGTAGACTCTACTTTGAGGCGGCAACTCTTCCTCAGTAGTCTTTTGATTGCCTTCCAATCTGGGGGGCTCATTTTCTGGCACTATATCTGACAGTGTTTCTTTGCTATCCATAGGGTTTTCAATGGCTAGTTGTTTCGGGAGTGGTTCACCAGTGCCTACTCCCTACTCCGTCTTAGAATGGAAGCTCAGCTGAAACCTGTCCACCATGAGTGACCCTGCTGGTATCTGAGATACCAGTGGCATAGCTTTCAGCCTCATAGCAATACACATGCCGCTACAATGTGGCAAACTGACAGACATGTGGGGGGCCTTTTCTTTTAGTAACCAAAAGATTAATTCTGCCTGGGTCTCCTCTGCCATATTTTTATATATCTTCTAAATTTTCTCTTCTTCTCTGGGTGTCTGCACATCTCCCATCCTTCACATTTTCTCAGTACCTGTGTCCAATAGAAGAGGTGTGACAGTCTCATTCCTAGATGGTACCTTAGAGACACTAAGTTCCTTGTTCCACCTTATTTATTTTTTCCTAGCATGGGGACAAACCCTGGGCTTCATGCATGGTGAGCATCTACTCTACTACTGAGCTACACCTCAAGCTCAGAAAATGTACTATTTTTTTGTTTTTTGACACAAGGTCAGTCTACACACCCAAGTTGATCTTGAACTCCCCATGTATCCCAATCAGGCCTCGAATTCACAATCCTCCTGCGTCAGCCTCCTAAGTGCTGGGATTACAGGCATACTTCACCAAATCCAGCAAGGGTTTTTGTTTTTGTTTTTGTAATTACAGGGATTGAACCCAATGTCTCACAGATGCTCTACCACTGAGCTACATGTCCATCCTTTGCCTCAACTTCAAATCAGTATGCTTTCTTCATAAAGAGATGATGATCCCTCCTTGTGATACAGTTTTTGTTTTGCCTTGTTTTTTGGGGGGGTTATTATTGTTGTTGTTGTTGTTTATGGTACTGGGGGTTGAACCCAGGGCCTTGCACTTGCATGCTCTGCAAGTGCTGGACCACTGAGCTGCACCCTCAGCCCATTTTTTACTTTTTGAGACAGGGTCTCACTAAGTTACACAGACTGCTTCTGGTGTCAAACTTGTGATCCTCCTGCCTCTGCCTCCCAAGCCGCTGGGATTACAGGTGTGCACCACCACGCCCGGCTTGTAATAGTTTTTTTATGCGTGAAGATGCCCAAAAATCAACAGAGAAACTCAAAAATAAAGGGGGTTATAAGGGCAAGAGAATAAGGCTGAGTGCAGTCATGTTTGCAATCCAAATGACTTGGGAGATAGAAGCAAGTGGATCCCAGGTTCAAGGCCAGAGGGAGCCTACATAAGTTGGTGAGATCCTGTCTCAAGATAAAAAATTTTAAAAATGGGTTGAGTGTACATCCCAGTGGTAAAGCACTTGAGAATATGTGCAAAGCCCTGGGTTCAAATCCCGAGAGAGAGAGAGAGAGAGAGAGAGAGAGAGAGAGAGAGAGAGAACATCATAAAAATATGGCTTTACTACTTGGGAAACAGTATGGCAGTTCCTCAAAAGGCTAAATATAGAATTATGGCATGAACCAGCAATTCCACTCTTAAGTATATAACCAGAGTAATGTAAACAAAAATTTGTACACAAACGTTAACAGTAACATCACTCATAATAGCCCCAAAGTGGAAACAAACCAAATGTTCATCAATTGATGAATGGATAAATATAAAATGTGTGGCATGCATATGAGGGAATATTTGGCAATTTAAAAAAATGAGGTACTGATACGTGCTACAACACAGATGAACCTTGAAAAGATGCTGGTGCAAGAAGCCACACACCCAAGACCACAGGCTGTGTGATTCCATTTCTACGAAATACCCAGAACACACAAGTTGACAGAGGCAGGAAGCAGATTAGTGATTTCCCAGGGCTGGAGGATACAGAGATCCGGTATAACAACTAGAGAATGCTAAGTGTTTTTTTCAGGTAATAAAAGTATTCAAAAAGTGATTGTGGTGATGTTCACACAACTATGTTAATACATTAAGTCAATGAATTATATACTTTAAATATGACAATTGTATGGTATGTAAATTACTTTTAAATAAAAAAATTTTTAAGTCTCTATTATCAATAATCTCTTCCCCTGTTATTTCTGGACCATGACAAGTCTCAAAGTTTTGATTTCTGTTCAAGACAAGGAAAGCAGAGATTATCTGTGCTCAGGGCAGCTATAGCCTTTTCTTTTTTCTCTTCCCCCAGCCCATACAGTGACTTAGGCAATGCTACAAGCAAGCACCTGCATAAACTATGAGGGCCCAAGAACTCAAACCTGTACATAGGGGATGTCAACCTGTGATCCCTATGCCAGAGGCAATCAGAGAGCTCCCCAGCGTATCTTTTAACTTTGTACCTTCCTTCAGTGGGTGACAGCTCCTTTAAATCTTCCAAGCCAGGCTTTACATTCAGTAACTTCTTGTAGAGAGCCAACGGGAAGTGGAGATCAACCACAGTAGAGTTGTAGATAGCTAGTCCACAGGTTATGCCAATCAAATGAAACCAATTGTGCTCTACAAAACACTTTCAACACATATACAAATGTGTAAAAGGAAATGCAGAGCTTGCACTGCAAAACATACTACACTTAAAATAGTCTCAGTGTAAAAGAATAAAGATCACATTCATATTTACCTTCCAAGGCAGAGAAACACCCCTTACCAAAGTTCCATTATCCCCAAAAGACATAGTGCCAACAAAGTCAAGCATGAGGCTTTTGTGGTGATACAGAGAAAACTTACAGTTATATAAAGCAGGACTATCTGCAGAACTTTTTGCAATGATGGAAACATTTTGCTCTGTGCTACCCCTTATGGTAGGTACTAGCTACCTGTGTCTACTGAACACGTGAAATGTGGCTAGTAAAACTCAGCAAATCTTTATTATTTAATCTAAAGTAAATTAAATTTAAATTTAAATAGCCACATGTGTCTAGTGACTACTTTTTGGGATACTGTAGATCTATGGAGAAAACTCTCGTAGGAAAAAAAAAAAAACTAAATTACAGGCTGGATGAAATTAGAAAACTTTTTTTTTTTTTTTTTTGTGGTGCATGAGGGCTGAACCCAGAGCCTTGCACATACTTTGCAAGTACTCTAACAATGGGCTGCACCCCTAGCCTACTGCTTATTTTTTTATTTTTTGAGTTAGGGTCCCACCAAATTATACTGGCTACTCCAGCCCTAGCTTTGCCTCTCGAGTCGCTGGGATTACCAACATGTGCCAGTGTACCTGGCTCTTTTATTTGGGGACAGGGGATGCTGAGGATCAAACCCAGGGCTTCATGCAAGTTAGGCAAGAGCTCTGCCACTGAGCAACATCTCAAGCTCTAGAATGCCGATTTAAACTTAGCTCTCCTACTAATTTTTAAAAATAAAATATGTGTCTGTGTTTGCATATCCATACACATATTGCTATTTATAAAATAAGACATTTGATAACTGATGGTCCATTCATCACAAAACCAATTTCTTTATCACAGCGTGTTCCTTTTGCCCTTCATGGATATTAAGATCTAGACTTTACCTACTAGAAATGGCACCAGGGCTCACGGCTGACAAAATGCACTGTGAGGTCTTGGCAATGGGTGAAAAATGAAGACTGGATACATTACTCAGAAATTTAAAATTATTATTTTTGTTATGCTCCTCTCATCTCTGCCAAGTTAGAAATTAGGGAATTAGTCTGGCAACAAAAAGAAGTTTCATTAGCTTACCGTATCTGAAAACCACAAGAGATTTGAATCCTGATAGTAGGTAAACATTCCATAGATGGGATTCAAAAGTTCTTTTAACAGCAAAAGAAAGAACTCCTTTGTAACACCTCCAGCATCCACTGCTTCTTCTCCATCAAAGATTACCTTCAAAACATGAAAATATAATGAATTCCTCTGTGAAATCAATAACAAGTTTTATCTCTTTTTAGAAGATTCCTTTCTGAAGTCAAGACAAAGGAAGGAATATAACAGAAAATATACACCTATGCAAATGAAAACTGCAAGATCTATCTGTTGATTATTGCTGCTGGCATAAATGTTTTACAAGGACCTTATATGTGTACACCATTTTCTCTAGGTGCTCCAAGAGATACAAAGGAGTCAGAAGTTTACCATATGTTCACAGAAAGTCAACCATATATTTAAGGTCAATAAGGCAAACATAAAAGAAGGAATAAAGAAGCCAGGCCTGTATTCCCAGCACCCAGGAGACTAAGGCAGGAGGATCATTTGCTCAAAGCCAGCTGGGCTACACAGAGAGACCATGTTATTAAATAAATAATAAATAAACAATAAAAATAAAAAGGGATTGGTGGTGTAACTCAGTAGTAGAGTGCTTGCCTTGCATACACGAAGCACTGGGTTCAATCCCCAAACACTGGGAAAAAAAAAAAAGCAGCAGCAGCAATAAAGAATATATTCTATTTTCAAATAGTGAAATATAAAATGAGAGGTAAATGAGGGCTGTAAACGGGCATGCTGGAGCCATAATGATCATTAACAGAATTTCAGCAAACCACCAAATGATACTGAGTTTACCACATGCCAGCAGTTAAAGAACTATTAACCTAATCCTCAAAACAGCTTTATACCTAGGGATTACCATTATTATCTCTGTTTTACATATAATGGCTCTGGTCCGGAGCTGAAGACAACATTTGAAAAAGCTTACATTTGTGGCTGCGTTCAAGGCTGCCAAGAGCAGAACACTAAAGGTGGGGACAGACACTAGGACTCTGATTAAAAGACTCCAGAAGACCTAACTCAGACAAACTACAAAACAAGAAGAGTCCCACCTGAATTACTGACTGTGAAGAGCAGCAAAAAGAAAAGTACTATCAAAAAGCACAACCCAAAGAAGAACCAGGCAGGCTGATGGCACTGATGCTACTTATTACTATTCTGTGTTATTTATTTATTATTTATTTATGAGGCAGCCCTAGGGATTGAATCCAGGGCCTCATACATGCTGGGCAAGTGCTTTGCTCCTGAGCTACACCACTAGCCTCTTTTTTATTTTGAGACAAGCTTTCACTAAGTTGTCCAGGCTGGCCTCAAACTTGTGATCCTCCTATCTCAGCCTCCTAAGTAGTTGGAATTACAGGTATATGCTACCACATCTGTCCTTGTTAGAAATATTGGAAAGGGTAACAATGTTATAGAATTAATCACTTCAGTTTCTTGCCTATTACATTTCTGAAACCTTTCTGAAACTGATATTTATAATAGAATTAGAAATAAAGATATAGAAGTCATTTAACTTTAAACAACTTCAAATAATTCACAAATTCTAGAACACCTTCTGTGCATCAAGCACTGTGAACAGAAAGAGTAATATAGACATGTGGTCTACAGGAAGAAGAAATTTCTTCATTTAGTAATTTCAGGCTGCTATATTTGCCTAATAGCCTGCAGCTATAGCCCTGTGGCATCTGATCCCGTCAGATCTCAGAAGCTAAGCAGGGTCGGGCCTGGTTAGTACCTGGATGGGAGACTGCCTGGGAACACCAGAAGCTGTAGGCTTGAGAGAAGGACCTGGCAACCCCCTCCCAAAAATCAATCTGCCATTGAAAACCCGATGAACAGCAGAGAAGCACTGACAATAATGTTTCCCCTGTTGTACAGAGGGTCGCTATGAGTCGGATACCGACTCGACGGCACCTAACAACAACAACAACAACATTTGCCTAATAAGACAGCTTCTTCACAGACACTTTCACTACCTTTCCATTTTCCTGTTTTACCTTCCTTTTCTTAAATCTTTGACATCCAAATCTTCCTAGATGATAGATAGCTCAATAGCTATACCTAGAAGAACCTTTTACTGCTGTTGTTTGTTTTGAGGAGGGCTAGAGAGAATACACTAAAGGTAGCAGAAGCAGACAAAGCCCTATAATCCCTCAAATAATCCAACAGCATTTTTATCTGATGTTCCTTTGAGATGTTCTGTTTGGTGACTAGACAAAAGGAGGTGATTAAAGTTTTGCAAAAAGAATAAAAGAAGTGACAAATGGCTACACTCCACAATTTTAATAAGATTGTTGCTGCACTGTTAGTGAAAACTCATGAAGGTACTTTGAGTAATATAATGAAGGAACTCACTTTTAAAGGCTTTTTCAAGTCAATATCAGAGTGGATGCTCAGCTCTCGTAGGGCATCTCCAACAAGGTTGTTCCTGCGAACGTGAAGAACCAGGAAGGGGCTTCTGGCCAGTAGAGGCTCCAGGGTGAGAAGCATGAAGACGTTCTGGAGGTTGGCTCCGTTGACCGCCACCTAGAATAACACACCCCAAAAGACAGTTGCTCAGAGCATCCCTATAAGAGCAGCAGCCAGCTGTGCCTTGGAACCAGGGGGCTGACTGCCTTCCCATTTTGTCCTTTTTGTTCCCCTCTTAACTTTTACAAATTTTTCAAGTTACTTATGTTTACATAGCACACAAGTCTTTATAATCGGGACTCAAAGAGATTAACTGACATACTTTGTAAATCATATGATTTATAACCAGGTCCAAGAAAATGATTTAGACTAGCTGACTAAGACTAAAATAACAATGTACTTGAAGAAACATGATAGAGTAGGTAAAACCATGACTTTCAAAATAGCAGATAAAGAAACCTAATGATCACTTGTTAAAAGGTTTTTAATTCTGTGAAATATGTCTACCAACTCTGGAAAACCTTTAAACTGTCAATATTACAGATATATCACTATGAAAACAAACATAAGAAAACCAGTGAGGGTATAACCCATGGGTGCATACAACTGTCGTTACATATTAATTAAAATTTCTACTTTTTTTTTCTTTTCTTCATCCTGCTCTGTAAAACACACAAGGATGTGTAAGAAAAACTGATCAAACAGTTGCATAATGGATATATCAAATAATGTATTACTCTGTATCCCAATAACATTTATAAATGAAAAGAAACTGGTGGGGAGGAAAAGAAACAGATGAATAAAGATATACATATCCATCGACAGTAAGAACTGGTAGATCCGGATTGCTAATTCACAGATGTCTTTGTAGGCTTATCAAAATCAAATGCATATATTGGGGGGAGGAGGAGCTGAACCTAAGGCCTCATGCATGCTTTTTGCAAGCACTCACTCAACCATGGGGCAGTATTCCCAGGTCATTATTTTTTCTTTTAACTTCTTATTTTTGAAACAGGGTCTCACTAAATTACCCAGGCTGCCCTCTGGCCTGGAACTTGCAATCCTCCTGCCTCTGCCTCCCAAGGCATGCACCACCACACCCAGTTCAACTATATTTTATAATAAAAATATGCATTAAAATAAACTAGTCTCTATAACTTAAGTCTCTATTCAACAAATATCACTAAGCTCCATTTGATTACCTCCATTTACAACAGGGTCAGCAAACTATAGCTCCACAGATCAAGCCTAGCCTTTGCCTGTTTTTACAAAGCTCTTGAGCCAACACATTTTACATGGTCCAAAAAAAAAAAAAAAAAAAATTAAAACAAAAATTTTAAAAAGGAAGAATAACATTCCTAAGAGAAAATTACATAAAGTTCAAATTTCAATGTACATAAAGCTTTCATTTATGTATTTGTCTATCACAGTGGTTGCCCTGTGACAGCTGAATGGTTGTAAGAGACCATACAGCCCACAAAGACTAAAATATTTACTATGTGGCGGCTACAGAAAATATTTGCCACCCTCAGTCTACATAAATGTGCACTCACATATGGGTGTTAAATTCAACATAAGACTACTACAGCTGCGCATCAGGATGCACACCTGTAGGCTCAGCACTCAGAAGGCTGAAGAAGGATTTTTCAATTCAAGGCCAGCTTGGGCAACAAACTAAGATCAAAACCAGCCTGGACTACAGAGCACAACGTCTCAGAAAACAAACAGAAATAACAAAAAAAGATTACTGGAAAAATGTAGAACAGTTCTAGGAGTTATAAATGGAATATCACCCAAACATACTTTCTCCTGTTAGGAAAAATTACAACTGAATGTCTAGGATTTGAAAAACAGTAAAAAGAGAAAGTAATTTTTAAAATATGATACCTGCATCTGGAGTTCAGCATCAGTCTGTAACATTTTGGTCTTGGCTTGGGCATCAAAGATGAAAGGGTAGGAACAAAGTGTCACAGTATCCTAGAATAAAATATATCATTGGCAGTATTACAGTACTTTACAGAAAATAGTACTGGAAAAATATGTAAGTAAATTTAAAAAGGATCATTTACCTGTATTATAGATGATCTAGCCTTCTGTGTAAAGAAAAATAAAAAGACTCTTACTTAGATTGCTAAATCTGAATTTTAACCCTATCCCAAAGTATCAAATATAATATCATATAGCCTATCTGACTATTCAGCCATCAACCTAATACCATTTGAATGACTGACTATGTTTTGATGGAAAACACAGATTTTTTGATGGACACAGATGGAGAAAAAGAGCAAAACAATTTTAAAACATTTTAAAGGGCCTTTAAAGACCATTTTGCTACCTTTCCATAATTCATATCATTAACAGAATTCTCTTCATAAGAAACCTAATTCTAGCCAAGTACAGTGGCAAATGCCTGTAATCCCAGCACTTGGGAGGCTAAGGCCAGAGGATAGCAAGTTTGAGGCCTGCCTGGGCAACACAGTAAGACCCAGTCTCAAAAAACAAAAAGGATCAGAAAAAGGAGAGGAAAGAAGGGAGGAGAGAGAAGAGAAGGGGAGGGAAGAGGAGGGGAGGGAAAAGTAAAAGAGAAAAAGAAAAAGAAATCTAATTCCCAAACAGGAGCTTTACAACCTTGACTTCACAGGATAATTTTCTTGGGTAAATAGGTTAAGTATCCCTTATCCCCTTTTCTAAAATGTTTGGGATCAAGATGTTTTGAATTTTTTTTTCCTGATTTTGGAATATCTGCATATACATAATAATAAATCTTGGGGATGAGGCCCCAGGTGAAAACGTAATTCATTTATATTTCATATACATCTTATATACCTAGGCTGAAGGTAATTTATACAAAATTTCATGGTGTGGAATTTTCCACTTGTGGCATTGTTGCAGAAAAATTTAAATCAAAAGTTAAGATGTTACAATGTTTGCTTAAAATGTAATTACTAGAACTTAATCTTCCTTGTTTAAAACTTACACATTCCATCCTGTAGGTCACCTCCTATCTCCTCACTTCTTATCTGCCTGTCTCCACCCTATAATCCACTTCCCAATTTCTTGTACCATGGAGATGTTACCTGCCTATTTCCATGGTAACTAGCTTAACGCAGCTACAGAGCAGCTACAGATGATCATGTAGGCAGTACACGTGTGGTTTCTGCTGACAATCCCGACCCTGTGAACTATATACCCCAGGAGAATTGGGGTTCAGGGTCAATCCTGAGAAGATTCATCTCTGTGTGCTGATCTTGCTATAGTAAACATTTTTTATGGTACCCAACTCCTGAGTCTCTCAGAGTGCTTTCAGCTTTCTCACTCAGCTTCAGCATAATGTTGCCACTGAAAAAGTTTCAGATTTTGGAATACTTGGATTTCAGATTAAGGACTCTCAATCTTTAATGCAAATTATGTATTTTATCTGTTAGCATGTTGTCTCTTCCTTGCACACACATAGGAGAAAAAAATATATAGAAAGACATCTAGTAAACTGTTAGCGACTTGGTATTTAGATCAGTACTTTGCCTGAGAAAGACACTCCATCAATATGTGAGTGGATCTGTGAATCAGCTTTTGAGGAGAGGAGTAATGGTCAGCAAACAACCACAATGAAGCCTATCTAACATGTTGCAGCAGTTTCCTGTATGGAGTAAATAAGGAAATCTCTTCTGAAAAATTTCCGGTTCTGTAATAAACATTAATAGAAACAAAAAAAAAAAGAAGCAGCACTACAGATCATGTTGATAGAAGACCATGGATTTATTCTCAGAGATGTGAAAACTTTACTACTATTTTTCAATGATCTCCTAGAGTGCTCTGCCTGCAGCCGTACCACTGTGGCATGCGATCCCATCAGATCTCGGAAGCTAAGCAGGAACTGGTTAGTACTTAGACAGGAGACCACCTAGGAACACCAGGTGCTGTAGGCTTGAGAGAAGGATCCAGCAACCCACTCCCAAAATATAATCACACACTGAAAACCCTATGAATAGCAGAGAAGCACTAGCAGTCATGTTTTGCCTGTTGTATGTAGAGTTGCTATGAGTTGGGACACCAACTCCAGGGCACCTAACAACAACAGAGTGCTGTATGACAACAAACAAAATTTAAAAATTCTGAATGACCTCCTCTCAATAGTATGTTACCACACAATTTATATTTAACTGAGTGATTACATGGGTGCCAAGTAAATGTTTAATTGTACAAAGGTAATGAGAAAAGAGAAAAGCAGTGTTGTCAGGCAAATGCTGCATTTACTAAGGAAAAGGGCAATGCAGCCCTGGCTTGCTGCCTGAGATAGGTTTAACAGCAGGTAAAAGGAAGAAAAAGAGCTGACAGGCAGTGGAATCCAAGCACCCAGTCAGACAGCATGTGGTCCTGATCCATAATGGTTTCAGAAGACATGCTTGCCCACCACATTAAGTCAGTGTGGCTAAAATACATTATATTGATTTTAGTATTTTGTTCATATTCAAACTGCAAATTTATTTTGGTTTTATAATGGTTTAAATACTATATGAATAAAAAGTATATAGCTCCTTTTGTGTTTATGCACATATAAATGAAATCATTCAAAGGCAATTAAAATCTACCCTGCTAATCCTTTGGAACTAGATTCCTTTAAGGATCTTGGAACATTTCTCTAGGCTGATGAACAATAACCAGAGAGACAATTCTTGTTCAGTGAGACCAAGTGAGAATCATGCTTATATAATCTAGGCCAATTTTACTCTCATGTGTACATATCTAATTACTTTGAAGATAAGAAATGGTATTGTCTAAAACAACTACATCATTACAATGCAGCCCTATGCAAAGTCGTCTTCTAGTATTGGCATCTACAAAAGATATGAGCATCCTGGGGAAATAGGCTTAAGGCTGGGACACTTATTTAGAAGTCTAACCTTTCTTCTCAGGAGAGATTATTTTATTCCAAGTATTATTTTTTTATGTTCGAGGGAAAAGAAAGATCTTAGAAGTGTGTTGTTATACAAAGATAACTGTTTGAATACTGTGAAAGTAAAAACGATGTGGGAGAAGTCAGAATGAAATTGACTAAGGCCGGGCATACCAACAACATAAATTCCTTAAATAACAAAGCACTTAAGTTGTTTCTCCAGAATCTATTCAAGGATGGCTTGAAACCAAATTTCTAGAATGGACATGCACAGAAGCAGCCAGCTTGTTAGGTCAGTAATGTTTGATGTCACCAACTCAGAATTCCCCACACAGAACCTTACTGTTGTTAGGTGCAACTGAGTCACACCCAACTCAAAGGGACCCTAGATACAACAGAACAAATCACTCCCCGACACTGTGCCATGCTTGGCAGTATGCCAGTGCTTCTCCGCTACTCATAGGGTTTTCAATGGCTGATTGTTTCAGGATTGTTTTGAGAGTAGGCTACCAGGTCCTTCTCCCTTTTTTGTGGTGACGGGGATTGAACGCAGGACCTCAGAGAGTGCAGAGTAGAACTCTACCATCTGAGCTAGAGCCTAGACCCAACACCTCTAAAAAAGAAACATTTGACCTTAAAATGTTCTCTTTTTCTCCCCTTTTCCTTTCCATAAATTCCCCTAATATCAACTAATGGGGAGGAAAAATTGAGCTTATAGCTCCTGAACTCCTGCTGGTTGACTGCTCAATACAGCATTTTTGCAAAACCCAGTGCGATGATAAGCAGGTTAGACTAGGCATTAGCCCACGAGGTGCAGGACAAAGGGATTGAAAATGGCTCCTGCCATTCTTCAATGATGAAGAAGCCACATGCATCTCTGAGGACATCGGAAGAACATTTTCAAATGGGTCCCACCCCTTATCACCTTGTCTCATGCAACATGGGTACCTGGAGCCAAACACCACTTTCTGTCTCAGAGCAAAGTGTCAAACCTTCTCTAGCATTTGTTTTTGAGGGGTTATGTGTGCCATTGAACTCCTTACTCGTGCTGCCCTCCATGGGCACCTACAAAGACACTCACTGTGCTTTTTGGTTTTTAAGCATGAATGATGGCAAGTTATTATACTGAAATACAATAAACCACTATCACATATCACATCTCAAAATGAGCAAAAAGCAGCTTCTCAGAATGCTCCTCGGCAGGTATGTGCTATATCGTTTTGTAATTTCCTTTTCACTGCAGCTTCTGCACTGAACTAAACGCTCAGCAAAGGTAGGTGCCATATGTAAGCCATGTCTCCACCCCTAGTAACTAGTCAGGTATAAGGCATATATCAGTGCTCAAGAACTGCTTAGTGAGAAACAGCTACTGAGGCCCCTTACATGCCAAACACACTGCTACAAAGGGCCAGTCCATGCTCTCTCCCATTTAAGTCTCACAATACTGCTATAACTCTCATTCACAAAGGAGAATGCTAGGCCTAAAACAATTAAGTAGCTTGACTAAGACCATGGCCAGCAGATCAGAGTAGAGACTTAAATCCAGTTCTTGACAGAACCACGTACTCCGTCCTATATGTTATAGTGACTTGGTGGCTACCAAGCTAACAAATTAACACAATAAATCCATTTCCAGTTCATTATTTTAATTATAAAGTTGTTAAAAAATATGAACTGCATTAGCATTTTAAGGAAAAATCCAAGATATCAAGAAACCTAACCTTGAATTTCTAATTGCACTATATCTTATACAATAGAAAAAATTCCACAGAAATCACAAAAGATCAGACATTAAGTTCAGCTGTTTTTCTATAATAACTATCCTTATTACTGAGGAGGTGTGAGTATCTATTATTCAAGACCTGATGTTTGCTTACAACATGTTAAGAGAAAGGAACTATTAAAAATAGTAAAAATTACTCACTAAAGTACTTCCATTCAAAGACCACAGCCATGACCATCTAGATTTTAACATGAACAACTTCTTTTCCAGGCTCAAAAGAATTTGTGTTTGTTAAAATTACTATATTCAGGATCAAGTCACAGAAACGGGAAATTAGAAATCAGAAAAAATGGCTTTTATAGATAATTGATTTGGTGGAACAACTGTTTAACTTTCCAGGCCTCCATTTTCTTACCTAGAAATAAAGCAGTTGGTCTAAACTCGTAAGGCTTATTTCAGCATTTAACATTTTATTTATTCAGTGAAAAAAAAATTCACAAATTATTAAAACAGAAAAGCTTATCTCTTTATGATTTCTAAATATGATGAGAGTTCATAACTAGCCCATATGTTAGAATTCCCATGTCAACTCTTTTTAGAACACTATTTTTATTGAAAAGTATTTTAGTTTTTTCAGTGTAATTACAAAATCTTACTAAAAATATAACACTATGCCAATTTAAAAAAACTCTACAGAAAATAATACAACTTCTTCTATTATCTGACATAGAAAGCAGTGGTGCCTGTTTAGCTAAAGAAACCTATTTAAATGTCTTGCTTTTAGAGACCTTCACAAACCCTACAAGGAAAATATCATCCTAATATTGGTGATGAATCTGCTAAACTGGTACAGAACTCACCTCAAATGCATCTGCTACTTACTGCTTCACTAAATACAATGACCACATTATCATTCTATTTTCTGACATGACTCAAATTTGCACATATGCCACAGATTAGGGATCCTAAAGAGCTCTGCATATACCCTAAGCCGACTCATAATCAAACTGAACAGTTCCTGCCATACCAGGGGTGGCAGGTTGGAATGATTAATCCCTTGATTAGTCCCTTGAATGATTAATCTAACATATGGTGAACACTGGATCAGGAACATTTTCACGTTAATCATCCGCAATCAGAGGTGGCCTACAGGGTCTGGGCAGCTGGCACAAGATGACTGAACTAGGCCAGCTGTCAGAGGGTGATAACTAGCAAAAGATCCTCAATGTCAAGGATAAATCAACCTGCACTGCAGACTGTGGCACACAGAAAGCCTTTTCTATAGAGCTAGTACTGAACTCCAGCCAGTTGGTATCATCTGTTGTGTTGCCAGATCTTCCAAGTTTCAGGAAAAGTTGGAAGTTCATATTTTCATATGTCTTGATTTTTAATTGTGGTAAAAAAATAAGTAACACAAAATATACCATCTTTGCCATTTTTAAATGTGTAGTTCAGTGGTATTAATTATGTTCATATTATTGTACAATGGATCTCCACAATTTTTCCATCTTGCAAGCCTGAAATGTTATACTCAGCGCCCATTTCCCTTCCTCCAGCTGCTGTCAACCACTATTCCACTTTCTGCTCTATGAAGTTGACTATTTCAGATATATTTACTTTGTTTATTTGTCTTTTTGTTTATGTGGTGTTAGAGATCAAAATAAGGGCCTTGCAAATGCTAAACACACATACTTCCTACTAAGTTACATCCCTGGCCACAGATACCTTGATTATTGATATGTTGGCAACTAATAAAATTTATAGCATTCTAGGTTACTACTCATTTATGACTCCTTATGACATTTGTGATTACTTAAAGCACTCCCAAGTTTCAAGAATGCAAAAGCCAGCTGGATCAAAGACAGACGTGATATTAACATCAAAGGGAAAGGCAAATTATATGGCTCAGCTGTGCTTTCTTCATCCTGATTTGTACTCTGAAGAAAAGACTAAGAAATGCTTTATATGAATTCTTACCATCCCTGCTTGATGCAAGAACCACATGAGGTAATCTTCCTGAATGTCTACGAGAGCGGAGATCTCAGGAATGTAAAATGTGTCATATTCCACATGCTTCACTTTAAGATTTACCTAATGAAGAACAAAATAAGAACAGCTAAGCCCAGAGAAGGGAAAAATGGCATTCCAGAGAAAATCTCAATAGGACATTTCACTCTACCATTTATTCACCCTTCTCTCCACTCATTCCTCCTATGCTCACCTTATATAACTTCTCCAAGAGCTTGAGAGCTGCTGTAATATAATTGTTAAACAGTACAGGAATTAAGAATGTCTTTCTTCCCCTCAGTAGATAAAGGACTGCACCTTTATAGAGATTTACCAGCTTCACGAAATATTTTGGGCATACCTGGGACCACCAGTTATCTTAAGAAAGAAAGAAAAGACATGTTTCAACATATAATCTTGAGCAAGTATTTACGTCTTCTGCATCAGCTAAAATTTCCTATGACTAGAAGATAAACATTAGTCTAAAAATGCAGTTTCCCCAAACTGATTTTAAAAAGAATCCATTAAACCATTTCTGTGGAGAGAAGCTGTACAAGAATTTGTTTTTGTTTGGAGGGGGGGTTGTTTTTTTGAAAATGCTTGATCTGAATTTTTAAAGACTCATTCCAAAAACTAATCTAAAAGTACAACTCAAAGGCTGCATGGGGAAAAGATACACCTACTCTGGGAAAGGAGGAATATCTATTATATTAGTCCAAATAGGTGTTCTAGTGTCCTATAACCTGCAGCCGTAGCCCTGTGGAATCGATCCCGTCAGATCTCGGAAGCTAAGCAGGGCTGGGCCTGGTTAGTACCTGGATGGGAGACCCCCTGGAACACCAGGTGCTGCAGGCTTGGGAGAAGGACCTGGCAACCCCCTCCCAAAAATCAATCTGCCATTGAAAACCCTATGAACAGCAGAGAAGCACTGACAATAGTGTTTCCACTGTTGTACAGAGGGTCACTATGAGTCGGATACCGACTCGACAGCACCTAACAACAACAACAAGTGTCCTATAGCACTGTTCTCGGCCATTACAGAGATCCTGTACCAAAGATGAAAAAGAGGCTTCACAGGAGGTGCAGCATCAACATGGAGAGTATTCCTTCCCTTCACAAGGCATAATTTGTTGAAAAACTACTAGTTTCATTTCTCTCCAAACAATGCTTTCTTGTAACCAGGCAAGAAGATTACACCATTGGCTTCTTTGTCAAAACTCAGCTGTACTAAAATACTTGAACAATGCAATAATATGGTACCTGAGACTTCCTTTAAAATATCCCATCAAAAATTAAAAGGTGAACAGGGCAGGATAAAATAAAAAGGACAAACTATTGACAACCAATGAATCTGTGTGATGAGCACCAGCAGTGTTCTACATTGAGGTATTCTTTTAAAATTTTAATAATCATAAGTTTAAAATAAATTAAGTATACATTGAACAATCCTGGTCTCTCCTGTGCCATCAGATCTGGAAAAATAAAAAATTTTAAAACTCCAAAACTTAAAAGTCCAGTAATGTCTCTTCAGAGCTTGTCACCATCTATCTCGCAACTACTAGAAACGCCTTAGAAAATGTGTCCCAGAAGGCATTTGATCATTAAAAAAACTAAGTACTAACATGTTACTAATGCATTCATTATCATTTCTGTTTTCATCTCTTGTGCAAAGGTGGAAGCAGTATGGAAAAACCAGAACTAGGTCTCTTCACTCAAGGGGAGACCATGGTTCAAGTAACATCCAGTCTACCTGGAACACAGAAGTTACTGAGTTACAACAAACACCTAAAAAATTACCGGGGTGGGGATGGGGGACGGGGGGGGGGGGAAGTAAAAAGGCAGGTGACAGACTTTCTGCACTTGGTTAATAAAAACATCTCAGGCGCTATTCCCATGAGTGACACTCTCCAATTCACTGAGGAACAGAAGGTTCTTATCTCAGCAAAGTGTCCGGAGCCTGCAAAAATCAGTGTGGGCTCAACTGTCCTAAAAAAGAAGAACAAAACAAACATTTGGTAAGTCCCCACTAGGTCATTTTCTGCCTCTCTTTTCTTGGAGATTTCTGTATCACCAAAACGGTTCATTTCATTCCCACCCCCTGAAGTAGGTATTGAAGAAAGGCAGATGATGGACACTAATTTTTGTGGCACTATTAACTGCAAGCAAATGTGGGAGAAAAAAATAGTTTAAAGGTGAATAATCTAGCTTTGTGAAACTGTTAAGCTATAATAGTTCAATTTACCCTAACTGCAAACAGGGTTAGCTAGAAATTAGCAACAAAGAAAGGTTCAAATGTTAAAGCCACTAAATGGCCACAAATGTATCATTAGATACCAATCCACCAAAAGCCAGCAGACACACCAATAAAATAAATGAGTATAAAACCACCAATATCGAGTTTAGCAAATTCACCTAATACTTTGCTAGGGTTTGTATCCAGCCGCAGAATGGCCATTGCCAAGGGAATAGTCAGTGTGATGTAATACTTGGAATCCTGGAGCAGGGGAAATTCAGGTAGTATTAAATAGATTCTCATCGCTTCAACATCTGGTGGTGAACTAGACAGCTGGGGAATCAGGCAACTTTCAAAGCTATTTAAGATCTGTATGAGAGAAAAGAGTAATGAGAAACTCAAACATATCTGAGACCAAGTTAACTTATCCCTAAATTCATAGCTATTTGCCAAACTCTCAACACTTACTCATTCAGTATGCACTGAGCATGTACTATGAACCAGGCACTGGTCCAAACAGCAACACACATTAGGGAGAAGGAAAGCCAAAAACTCCTATCCATACAGACTTCATATTCTGGAGGGGCAATTCCTTAGAAAAATTTGAGCCAAAGAAAAAGAAAAGGTAGGCCAAACTGTAGAAATGAATATTTTTACAAAATTAAGATTTGTACAAGACTTTTCTCTCTTCATCTTTCTTTTCCTCTTAAAAGTTGAATTCTTCAATGCGAAAAATGCATTTACAAGAATGCAAACAACATACCTGTTCTAGAATCATGGAGTGCTGGGAGTTCATTAACTTCTCAAATAACACCCTTGTTGAGTTCAAGTCAATTCCAGGGATTTTGGGACTTGTTTTAAAATGTTCATCAATTCTGAATAAACAAAACAAAACTGTATGTAATAAAGAAAAACAAAGTGAATACTCTGATAGGAATAAACAGGTAAACAAAAGAGTTTATCCATTCTGATCAGATTTAAATTTGACCTGGCAGACAAGATCTATAAGAATACTATACTTTAGGGATGCCCAAAAGAATAAACCTTACAGTGCTCCCTTTTTCAAGATGATTATAAGTTTTCAAATCTTTTTTCCTCCAATCAAAGTACAAGGACCATCATATCAAGTTGAGACTATCTTAAAGTTTATAAGCAGAGTGTTATTTCCTTATTTGCTTTTGTGTTTTTTGCCTTTTTCTGCAATTGTGGTACACTGAACTTGATGTAAATGCTGTAGCTAGGTGCAAAAAACAACCCCTGTGCAAAATGTCCCACTCATAAACAAAGGGCAAATAGAACCTCTTTATTTATAACCTTCCTTAACAAAGTATTTAAAATAAAAATCAGATCTACAACAAATGTAAAGTGAATGTCTTAGTTAACAAAGGACTCAAATTCATTCACCCAAAGACTAATTCCACAGCAACTCTTGGCAACTTCTTAGCAACTAAATAATTTTTCCAGTTTTAAATAGTCTTAGCCTTTCAGACACTTCAAGAAGGTCTCTTAAATTCCCACTCTTAAACATACCACATCTAGTAATTTTCAAAAGAGCTATCTACTTGCAAAACAGGCTGTTCTCCTGAGTAAATTCAGATAGTTTCAACAACCTCTACCATCAATGTTACAACTGATGAAAACATATTTGGAACTCAAATTGTCAAATCAAGAAGAGTTACCTAGAGTTTATTTGTTGAGTCTTTCATTGCTATTCTAAAAATAAATCTACCCAAATCATTAATTCTAGTGTCCCAAATGTAATTTTCCATATACTTAAAAGTACTTTCTATATGCATCCCTCTCTCTCTCTCTCTCTCTCTCTCTCTCTCTCTCTCCCTCTCTCTCTCTCTCTCAATATGTATATATTGCTTGCTAAAACTGATCTTCATTTTAATTGGTTTCCTGAGTTTCCAGACTAAGACCAGGGAGAAGGACCCAGCAGCCCACTCCAGAAACAATTAGCCATAGAAAACAATATGAATAGCAGAGAAGCACTGTCAATAGTGCTCTAAAATGAGTCCCACAGGCTGGAAAGCATTCAAGAGACAACTGGGGAAAAGCTGCCTCCTCAACCTTAAGTACAAGAATGGAGTAAAGCCTCTGGGACCTCCTTTTGTCGATGTGGCATGACTCAAAATGAGAAGAAACATAGCGGCTGCAACAATGGGCTCAAATATAAGAATATCATGTGCATGGCACAGCGCTGGGTAGTGTTTTGTTCTGTTGCACATAGGGTTGCTATGAGTTAGACCTAACTCAATGGCACCCAACAACAAGAACATCATCATGGCAGAAGAGGATGGTGGAGGAAGCTACTCAATTCATGGTGGCTGGGAAGCTAAAGAGAGAGAGAAGAAGGGGCTGAAGTCCCAATATCCCCATTAAGACACAGCCCCAATGACCTAACTTCCTTCCACTAGGCCCCACCTCCTGAAGGTTCTACCATCTCCCAGCAGTACCAAAGACTAGAGACCAGGCCTTCAACAAATGGGCCTTTGGGTGTCATCCAAATGTGAACCATAGCAATGACTTGATATGTGAATCCTACTCCTACCCCTCAACTCCTGCATTAGTTTTTCAAAGGGACAGATACAGGTCAGATGGATGGATGGATCAGAGGGGCTTTATTATAAGAATTGGTTCACAGGATTATGGGGTCTGAGAGGACCTGATATGTGATTCACAAGCTAGAGAACTAGGGAAGCCAGTAGTGTGTCTCAGTCTAAAGCCTCAGAGCCAGCAACGCCGAGAGTATAACTCTTAGTCTGAGGCATCTGTAGTGCAAGTCCCAGAGTCCAAAAGCTAGAGAACCTGGGGTTCTGATGTCCAGGGGTAGGAAAAGAAAGGTATCCTAGCTCCAAAAGAGAAAGAAAGGAACTTGCTTTTCCTCTGCCTTGTTGTGTCTGGGCCCCCCAGCTGATTAGATGGTGCCCACCCACATTGATTGAGAGCAGATGTTCCTTACTCAGTCCACTGATTCAGATGCCAATCCCTTCCAGAAACACTCTCACAAACATACCTAGAAATAGTGCTTTACCAATTATCAGTGTGTCCCTTAATCCATTCAAGTTGACACCTAAAATTATTTATCCCCCCCAATATATCTCTAACTGGGTTACAAGAAGTCATTTCAGAAATTCTTTTCCAGTTAGAGATTACAAAGCCATTTATTTGCATCAATAGGGTAGCTGAAATGAGATAACTCATTCATCTCATATTTAGTAACTAGCCTTTTCCTGCAGGTTAAGGGTATTCTGGATTATGCTGATGTTGGTCTTTTAGAGTAGCAGTTCTAAACCATGGTGACTTTGCTCCCCAGGGGACATTTGGCAGTGTCTGCTGACCTTTCTGGTTGTGCAAGGGGGAGGAGGATACTCTTGCACCTACTCGGTAGAGGTCAGGTATGCTGCTAAGCATCCTGTGGTCCCAACTGCCCAACAGAATTGTCTTGCCCCAAAAGTCAATAGCATTAAGGCTGAGAAACCCTAATCCAGAAGGATAGCTTTCATGAAGGGTGGAGTGGCTCTTGGCTAGACTTGTTGGGTTATTCATCCTCAGCACCATACATTCCATAGTTATGGGTAAAGTTGTTGTTGGTTTTCAAACTGACACTCATGGTATTTCAGGAAGCATGCTCCTCTAGGTACACAATGGCCCTGCTGGTTTCTGAAATACCAGTGGCATAACTTTCAGCATCACAGCAATATGCAAGCCCCCACAACATGACAAGCTGACAGACACATGGGCCTCCCAAAGGCCCAAAAGGTGCCTATGTACCGAAACTGCCGGAACCATAAACAAAAATAATCCTTTCTTCTTTTTAAGTTGACTGTCTCAGGTATTTGTTATAGTAACAAAAAAAATGACTAACATACTCATCTTGAAATCTTGTTAGCCTGTGTCATGGTTTGATTCTAAAATGTCTTCCAAAGGTCATGTACTTTAAAATTTGGCCCCCAAACTATCAAAGGGAAGTGAAGACTGTGGAAGGTGGGATGGGGAAGAGAAATAATGTAGAGGGATATAGGAGGAGAGGATAATTTCAATGTAATATAAATGTAAATGATACAACTTCATGAGTACATGGGAAAAATAGGGGAACACAGCCCAAATATACATATGAGTTTTTCTACATATTAGTCAAAAGGTTCCACAAACCTCCTAAGTTGATAAAAGTATAACCAAAAGTGATGTAATAGTTGCATAATGGAAAAAGCCAATGCTGTATTACTGGGTACCCCACCAACATTCATCAATAAAGGGAAAAATTAAAAAACAGAAAAGAAAAAGGAAGAAAATTTGGTCCCCAGCTGGTGGCACTGTTTGTGGAGGCTTTGGAAACTTTGGGAGGCAGGATCTAGCTTTGCAGAAGTGAGTCACTGCAGGTGTGCCTGGAGGTTTTCACCCATACAGACTGCAATCCTCTAACCATGAGCCCAATAAACCTCTCCCCCCATAAGTTTATCTCCATCAAGTGTTTTGCCACAGTGATGAGCTACTACCCTGGTCACTTGCAGGAAAGGACTGAGGATGATAACAATTTGGGATTACAAAAGACCCAGACGCTTGACAGGACCCTTCTGCTGCAGGCTCCTGAAGGGCGTATTTGCAGAAGGAATAAGGCCAAGCAAAGAAACATGTTATTTTCTGCATAGAAAATCAGCCTCCAGTATAATTGCTGGGTGAACTGGGCTGGGCCTAAATCTAAGGGGCCCTAGCAGCCTCCTTAACACTTCTCCTTAAGCTCACTCCTTATGGAAATGACAGAGTGTGGGGATACAGACTAAAGACACCAAGGAGATTATTCAAAGAATCAGAAATTTAAGACCAAATAATGCACGCGTGCTGGGGGTAGTATCTTAAAGGACCTTGGATGACTGCCAATTCTTCCTGAGATACAGTCTCCCTCCTTGGTGATCTGCTTTTCTCCCAATGAGGCATGGACCAGCACTGACCTCCTGTCCCTCATTCACTACTAGGCATTCCAATTTGTGCACAAAACACCAGCTTATTCGCTGAATCAAAGCTAACCATCATCAAAAAGAACAGAAGTCTTTCACAACCTTTGGTAAGAATTTGCATTACATGTGGGCTTTTTAAGATTATAAGTAACTTACTTTTTTTCAAGAAAACTTCCATTCCAACAGGCTGCAGAAGATAGTATCTGAACAACACCACTACTCAAAAAAAAAAAAAAAAAAAGCTTTTAATAATTACAAGTAAATGACTCAAGCATCAGCAATAAACCAGCCATCTATCTGGTTAACTAGTCAACCTTTTAATCAAATAGGTTTCCTTAGTAACCACTCTATTACCCAGATGAAGCCTTGGAAAATGTACATTTGCTTTAGAGAAACTGTGTATCACATCTCAAAATGGACATGAACTTAAGTTTCCTTAAGTTATGTTTAAAATAAAGAGTATTAGCCAGGCACGGTGGCGCATGCCTTTAGCCCCCATGACTTAGGCAGTGGAGGGAGGCGGATCACAATCCTGAGGCCTGAATAACTTAGGGAGACCCTGTCTCAAAATACAAAGTAAAAAATGGGCTTGGTGGGCACAGTGGCACATGTCTTCAATCCCAGTGACTCGGAGGGCAGAGGCAGGAGGACTGAGAGGTCAAGGCTAGAGATGGCCTGCATAACTTAGTGAGAGCCTATCTAAAAATACAAAGAACAAAATCGGCTAGGGGTATAGCTTAGTGGTTGAGTGTTAGCATAAAGCATGCCTGAGGTCCTGAGTTCAACTCCCTAGTACCATATGCACAAAAATAATATTTGTCTATTTAAAATGTGTTGGATCCATGGGTGAGTTGAAACATTTTTCTAATATGTAAGGTTAATTATTTATGTAATTGTTTAACTGTTCTGTGATTGATAGGCTGTTGAAAAATGAGTCTGACCAAGGCACCATGGTGCACACCTGGTATCCCTGCAACTCAGGAGGCGGAGACAGGAGGATAAAGAGGTGGAGGCTAGAAGCAGCTTGCAGAACTTAGGGAGACCCTGTTTCAAAATAAAAGATAAAATAGGGGCTGGAGGTGCAACCCATTGGTAGAGCACTTGCCTACCATGTGGTGACCCTGGGTTCCACCCCCAAGAGCTGCAAAAGAAAAAGAAAATTCTGGTTGTTAATTGTTGGGATTTTCTTATTTTCTTACTGTTCTTTGTGGTAAGTTCTCTATTGTCTTCATGTGTTATACATATTCTACCTTATGGGAAAAAAACTACTTTTCTGAGGTGCATAAAGAAATTTAGTCCATTTCCTTTGCCAGTAAAGAATTGGTATCAGTTTTTCAGTGTGTAAAGTTTATCATAGTCTCATGTGGATTATTTTCATCTCTTACCCTTTATTGTTATTATTTCTCACTATTATTTGGATAGCCCACTTTGGAATAAGGAGAAAGACTTGTGTAAGGAAAATATGTTATCTAATGTGAGGGAGAAGGCATTCAGTTTCACCATCAAATACGTGAGCTTTAAAATAAATGCCTTAAGGCAGATTGAGGAGGTCTCTTCTATTTATTATTTATAGCTATTTCATCATGAATGGGTGCTGAAGTTTTGTTAATTTTTTTTTTTTTGGCAATTCTTCAGATGATCTTGGGGTTTGTGACTTTTTTCTAATATGATGTATTACATTAATTGTCACATAGGAAAGGTACATTGCTCTTATAGTTTAATCTCTTTGTCATGAAATGTATCTTTTTACCTATTGGTAGAGTAACTTTTCTACTTTTTTGTCTATATTCAAAGAGATTTTTCTAATTTAAAATACCATGTAGCATTGCCTAGTGCACGTAGAGTGTGCATGTGCATGATTAGGTATATACAGAATGTGTAGGATTAGTGTGCTTTACTATGTAAGTCATATAGATGTCCAGTTTATACTGCATGTAATTAAAACGTTATGTCAGTGTGGAATATAATACATTGTAGCATTATGGCAAAAAAAAATGGGCTAGGGGTATGGCTCAGTGGATGAACATTTGCCAAAAGCATGCATGAGGCTACAGGTTCAACTCCCCAGTACTGCAAAAAAATAAAATAAAATAAATACAATGAAGAGTATCAAAAGTCTCAAAAAAAAATAGTCTTTCCCCTTATAACAATCTTGAACATTCTCCTATTGACTATCTAAAGCATTTGTCATTTCACCTCTAAACACAAAATAAAACTAAAAAGATGAACTGTTATTTCTCAAACACAGAAATTATCTTTGCAAGTTAATAACTGCCTAGCCACTTCCTTCTACTCTGTTGCTCATCTGAGAAAGAAACTAAAAACTAGTGGAAAGAGTGTTTATTTCTATTACCAAGACTATACAGACTCTGGAAAAATAGCTAGTTTCTAATGAGCCAGAGTGCAATGGCTTCTCAGGACCCTGGACTCTCTTATTTAGCATAA
This sequence comes from Pedetes capensis, assembly GCA_007922755.1. Lineage (NCBI taxonomy): Eukaryota > Metazoa > Chordata > Mammalia > Rodentia > Pedetidae > Pedetes > Pedetes capensis. The sequence goes on along the minus strand of VMDO01000675.1, from coordinate 94,408 downwards.
AGAGACAGAAAGAGACAAAACAAGTGCATGGCTAGGGAAGAAACTGCGGTAACTGCTATTAACTGTTGGATATCGATCAGGAAAGGTCTTTAGAGATCACTTCTTCCCTGCCTTCATTGTATAAACATGAAAACAGAATTTGGTGCATGCAGTATCTACAGCTCCCCCTGCTGACCATGAGCCTAGCACTCTTCTTGCCCCTCTGCCTTCCACCCTGCATTTCTTCTGCAGAGTCCCCTAAAGTTACAGGGATTCTGAGGGCCACTGCCAAGCTCTAGGGCATTTCCAGTGACGTTTCACTAAACTGTGACTAGCTGGAGAGCCCTAAAGTTTAAGGTCCTGGTCACCTGCCACTGTAAAATCTACACCATAAAACAAGATCTATTATGCACACTTCTGAGAATGATCATCTTCAGTACACAGAGCTTCATTTACTTATTTTCAGAAATTAGACTCTGCAGGAAAAAAATGAAAATACTGAGGAAAACCAAAGAAAATGTATAAAAATGGATAAGAAAAGCTGAATACGGTGGTACGTGCTTATAATCCCAGAGACTCAGGAAGCTGAGGCAGGAAAATGGCAAGTCCAAGGTCAGAGGCAGCCTATGTAACTTAGCGAGAGACTGTCTTAAGATAAAAAAGTAAACAATGGGCTAGGAGTGTGACTCAGTGGTAGAGCACTTGCAAAAATCATGCTTGAGGCCTGGGTTCAACCCCACAGTACCACACACACACACACACACACACAAAAATGTACAGGTGAAAAAATTCCTTTGAAAATGAAATAAAGTTGACAAAAGGCCTCAGTGTTTTGTATTATACCTTCTCCCTGTATGACTCTGAACTACCATCTCAATCATTTCGAATGGTGAAATGCTAGATGTTACTCAGAGTAGGTCCAATAAGAGCTGTCTTAGATTTAAGATGCTTTGGAACAAGATTGTGGAGACACATTCATGGAACTACACAACATAACACTGAGCCCTCCTAGCTGAAAGGCCAGCTCAAGCCTTCCTTGGTCAGAATTTTAGGCTCCTACACTAGACAAGGCAGGGTAAGGGGTATCCCCTTGTGTGAGATTGGGGAGCTACCCACTGTATTACAGAGACTAATGGGACCCAACCCTGAATAAACAAGCAGAAAATTTCTGTACAAGTAAAACTCCATTTGTATTCACAACTTCAATATGGAAGCAGGGAAAACCACTAAGCTATAGCTATAAAGTTCCAACACATTGTGGAAAAACAAAACAAAAGCATTCGATCACATACTTGATTGTATTTGCATTGTTGTGTTCTAAGAGTTTTTGTCTCCAAACTGCTATGGTCTCATCATTTATTAAACTGGTATAATGTGCTTGGTTCACAGTCCTGAAGTCAACAGCAGGAGATGAATTCTGGAGGATTAAATAGAACAGTAAAGAAGGAGAAATGACACAGCATGGATGTTTTCTTCTCTCCTTCCCCACACATATTCTCCACTTTGTGATCCTCCTGAACTGAAGGCTATGGTGCACCAGATCCCTCCAGGTCAGAGCGGAGGCACTCACTCCCCAAGCAGCTGCGAGAGCAGAGCCTGAGGCTCACATTGAGGCTGCTCTCTAGGACCTGCCCTTGGTTGCTGGTTTGCTCTGCTATATTCAATGGCAGAGTGAAATGTGGTACAAAAAAGCCCAGGCCCCTGCCTCAGGACTGGCTGAAGGGCCATCCCACCCTCAGAGCTCCTCATACAATGGCTGAAGCCTCTGTGGCAAGTGAACTGAAGTTCAACTTCTCACTTTACCCAGCACCGCCTCATTCACCTCTCAGTAAATGTTCTTCCAGACAGCATGCTCCCCAAAACTTTAAGCCTCAAATTCTGTTTCCTGGAAAAGTCAACCCAATGCAACTTTTCCAGACTTCTTTCCCCATCGCTTTGAATCACTGTAACATCAAGGCGTCTAAGGTATTTATTATTTGCCATAATTTTTCACCAAAGAAAATGTTATAAAAAAATCTGTTTAGTTGTAATCTAAATGGCAAATAGTTTATGAAAATTTAATGCCTCTTAATTTCTTCCTCCAAGTATATACCTATAAACTTGTGAGAGAAGTGGCACAAAGAACAGTAGTGACCTCAAAGATTCCAAATGCTGCTCAGTACCGTCCATCTTTTATTTAGTGCATTGCTGCTGTTGTTGGGTGCCATCGAATTGGGTCTGACTCATAGCGACTCTCAAAGGGTTTTCAGTGGCTGCCTGTTTCAGGATTGCTTCAGAAGTGGATTACCACATCCTTCTCCTGGTTTTACAGTGCTGGGGATCAAACCCAGGGCCTCAGAAAGTGTGGACCAGTGCTCTACCAACTGAACTAAACTTCAGTCCTATTTAATGCATTAAACATAGATATATTTTCCAAAACTGCTTGTTTGCAACTTATTTTCTTCAAACACTATCCATGATCTAGAACAAAGAACAAGTTGATGGTGCTTTATACCTTCAACATGTTTTAGTAGTAAGAAAGAAAAAAGTAATAGTAAAGCATTCAGCCATTAATTCACAGAAAGATTTTTTGTACTTATATAGAAAGTATAACTTTCAATTTTCTTAATTACTTCCTAGAGTTTTGAATTAAGACACCATCATAGAGAAAAAGAAGAGGGCATGTGATGTACATCAGAGATGTCTGACAGCTTTCGAGTTTTTTTCGTTTTTTTGTTTTGTTTTGTTTTGTTTTGTTTTGTTATGCAATACTCAAGAGAGGTTGACCTGTGGGCCTCATACATGCTAGGCAAGTGCTCCAGCTTCCGTTATTCTTATTTTTTGAGACAGGGTCTCCCTAAGTTGTGCAGGCTGCCTTTAGCCTCAAACTCATGATCCTCCTGCCTCAGCCTCCTGAACTGCTAGGATTATAGGTGTGTGCCACTGAGCCCAGCTAGTGGGGTTTTTTTGGTGTGTGTGTGTATTACTTGAGGTTTGAACTCTGGGTGTCGCACATATTTTGCAAGTGCTCTGCCACCAGGCTGTGACTCCCAGCCCATTTTTAAATTTTTTTATCTTGAGTCAGGGTCTTACTAAGTCACACAGGTTGCCTCTGACCTCAAACTCACAATCCTCCTGACTCTGCCTCCCAAGTAGCTGGGATCAGAGGCATGAGCCATGGTATCCAGCTCTGACTGAAGTTTTCGATCATGTGGTTTTTGGTAACTATTCTGCTAAAATGGCCACAGACTTTGGAAGATATTGGAAGAACAAAAATAATCTTGAAATACAGAGAAGAAACCCATTAGCCAAACTGAACCTTAAGCACATATACAAATTGTGTTTTCTTTCCACCCTGGTTTTAAAATCATTGGTTCTGGGGCTGGACATGTAGCTCATTGCTAGAGCACTTGCCTTGTATGCACAAGACGCTGGGTTCAAAGTCCAGCACCAAAAAATAAATAAATAAATAAAAATAAAAATAAAATTTAAAAAGTTATGTAAAATCCAATTATTTCCTCTACTCAAAGGGGCAACTGAACACCCACAACAATACAAACTTTAAAAAATATGAAGACCTGGAAATATTTCTTCACTCTTCATTATATTTCCAATAAACCAGATGTCTTGGGTGAAATAAAATTGCAGAATCACTTGAAGAATCAAGCAAAAGGTGGAGCTCACCTTTAACCCCCAAGGCTTTGGGTTAAACCCCCCAGTACTGGAGGAAAAAAAGAAAGAAAAAAAAAACTAAGAAAAAGCATCATTTTCCACATCCTTTTCTTTTCCTTCAATGCTGGGGCTCAAACCCAGGGCCTCCCACAAGCTAGGCAGGTGTTCTACTCCTGAGACACACCCTAGCCATCCATACAGGCCACAGAGAAAAAAAATGCTCTTGATGTTTCTCAATTTTGACAAGACAATGGATCACCAAGAGAACTTTAATCAACTCACCCTTTAGATCAAGTAAGTTGGAATCTCCAGAAGTATATTTAAAAATAGAAAAAGTAAAATAAAAAAGCTTCCAGATGATTCTAACAGGCAGCAAAGGCTGAGAATCACTGCTCAAGAAGAAAAGGGTTGGAGATATAAATCAGAGAGTGAGAGTGGCAAAACACTAGCCTGAGAAGCCCCTGAGTTTGATCCCTGGCACTGAAAAAGAAAGAAAAAAGAAAAAAAGAAAAAGAAAAAACCAGGGCTATGTCCAGTCAACAAGCTTTGAAGCAATGACAGTTACACATACAGACAGACATACACACATAAGCTTACTCCTGGTAATTCCAACCAGGGCTCCAAACCCACACAAAATTGAGTTCAGGCCCAGATGTAGGTTCATTATGTCAAAGTTTAAAGGGTTTCATTCAGGCTTAAATCCTGTGTGTAGATGGCAGGGCTTTAAACCAAACTCAAACACTGAAACGGTTCCAGCAAAAGCATTGTAAAAAATCTTTCTGGATCCCAAACTGAACCTAAACCTGAACCCAAACCCTGCAGAGATCTTGTGTTCTCATATTTTTCTCAATTGGTATGTTGAAGAAACAGAATAACTCAGCTTTCCTCAGAGGATGAACTGTGTGTATTTAAAGAGGACAACATATCAGACTAACGAGGGTGGCTTCCAAGGTGGACAGGGCCCTGGTACCTACAGTTGCTCATTGTCTTCTCAAGCAGTATTGGTTCTTTTATCTTCACCTAAGAGAGCCTGCAACGATCACACAGAGTTTGCCCTCCTGCAATGCTTACTGAATAACACAGGGAAAATGAGGAAGAAGAAAGGAGAGGAGCACATGCACAGAGAGGGGTAGAGGGCTACAGACAAATCTAAGATCTTTTTTCAGACTCAGTGCCCCTGGCCAGCAAGCGTGGCATGAATTAAACAAAGCACTGTCATACACAAATTCTTGGATCTGTACCCAACTCTACCTTAAACCCTGAAAGACACTACATCATTGTTCCTCCTCGATTATCCAATACAGTGGTGCAAAAGTCAAGAGCAAGGAAATGGATGGTTTTAAATTATGGTGCTGGGGAATACCGAATATACTATGGACTACAAAAAGAACCAACAGACCAGTCCTAGAAGAAGTGCAACCAGAGTGCTCCTTGGAAGCTAGGATGGCTACACTGTGTCTGATGTAATTTTGGGTGTGTAGTCAAGAGAAGGGCATCATGTTTGGGAGAGTTGCAGGTCAACAAAAAAAGGAAAACCCTCCACTAGATGGATTGACACAGTGTCCGCAACAATGGGCTTAAACATATATAAGACCGTGTGCCTGGCACAGAATCAGGGAGTGTTTTGTTCTGTTGTACATAAGGTCGCTATGAGTCGGGTCTGACTGACTCAATGGCACCTAACAACAACATCACGAGCAGATAATAAATGAAAATTATAAAAGACAGCTGAAACTTTTGGTATCTCTATTTTGAGTATTATACTCAGTCACATGAAAAGAAACCAACTAAGTTCTCAAACACCCAGAATTTGTTGCTACTTAACAGTAAAGAAAAGAAATAGGGAGTCAAATAATGCTCTAGGTCTTCCTAAATTTCTTTTGGGACAAATATGGGTATAAATGACTTTAAATTATAAATTAGAATTATATGATTATAGTGCCAGCAAAATTATCAGCACTTCATAGGAGACAAGTGGAGATAACTTCTTCAAGGTTTAGTTTGCTTAATAAGATAAAATTGGTGGATGCAAAGAGTAACATTGTTGTCATGTAATTATTTATTAAAATAAATACTGGTTCACCATTATTCCACCCCCAAAGTAATAGTCAAAAGAAAATTTTACCTCGTATTTGGAGCAAAGTACAAAAGTTTGGTCTCCTCCAGAGAAGATTTGTTTAACAATATGGTATTTAAAGCGATCTGTCAAAAAAATTTCAAACAGTATATTTTTCAATAATTGAAGTTTCTTCTTGATCCCATTTTCTAATATCCAAAATATGATATACAGTGGCTTTTTATCCATTTTAATTATGTTAAAGAAGAAAACTTCTCTCCTGGCTTATTGCGCAGGATTGTTTCTACTTTATTTAAAAATGTTAAAATGTTAGGTATCCACTCTATTTCTGTCTCCCTCACTCACTGCCAGCTAAGCCTGACCTTGTTTCTATTTTTCACACTAACTCTATCATATCACTGACCTGAAATCTAAAATGGGGATTAGCATAAACAGTGGCATATGCCTGAAAAATAATTGCACATCTGAGGGAGGCAATCCCTGGCCCTATCAGGATGAGATGGCAACATAAGGACCCATATTTCTGCTCCCTACTTTTTTTTCCCATCACACGTGCCCATGTCCCCATTCTTACACTACTGACTTGCTTTGTTTCCAACATCCCACACTATTTCCTACCTCATGCTCCCCTCTCATACCTCCAGTGCACTGTTTTCCCCACGATAGCACCTCTGAGGACATCACTGAATGGTGCTCTTGGAGTTGTGACATAACTCCACAGTACCACCGCTGCCCATTCCTCATGGTCCCCCCCACACCTGGCTAACCCCAAACCACCCTTTCAGACACAGTTCAAACTTCCTCAAACTGTAGTACTCCTTGATGCCTACCTCTGTGCTTCCACGCTACCATGAAAGTTACCAAAGCCACAGTATTTCTGTAACAAATTGAAATTTACCTACGCATGTCATAAAATCATTTTGTCAAACATCCAAGCACAAATTTATGACTATATAAGTCAGGTTAAAATCCAACTTCAAAGACTTGTGGTTCCAAATTAACCTACAAAATGCTTGGGTTTCTTTTCTTTCTTTCTTTTTTTTTCTCTTGACAAAGCTTGTTGGATAGCCCACACTGGCCTTGAACTCACAACCCTCCTGCCTCAGCCTCCTGAGTGTGGGGATTACAGGTGTGTGCCAACAGACCCAACGTATATATTCCAAGAGTAAGGAGAATGTATTGGAGAAAAAGATATTTAGAAATCACAAAGAAGACACCAACCTATTCTTTTGTTTTAGGTGATACTACCAAAACAAAAATCCTGTTTATTTTATATTTTGAGTTCTATTACATCTTCAGATGCTCATATATTCATTCCACAAATATTTACTGAGTAACCAGTTTATGCCAGGCTCTGTGCTATATGATACAGGTTTACAAAATAAAAAGACTCAGTCCCTGGCCTTAAATTTCTAATAATCTCATAGGAAATTTAAGATTGTTGTTGTTTTATTTTAAATCCTGATCAAGCACTAAGTATGCCAGTTTATAGGCTTCAAAATAAAAATTAATTATTAAATTACACTTCTTTCTAATTGCCCTCCAGTTCCATTTCAGCCTCTGGATACATTATGTCAAGAAGAGGCAGATGTTCAATATGAATGACTACCTTACTTCCATTTCCATTGAAATGCGTAGTCTGCTGGTCAATATTTTTGAGAGAAGAAAAAAGTGGCATTAAAAGAAATCATATCACATTAGGAACAAAACACCAATAGCAAAGTGAAGGTAACAGAGCACAAGGACTAAGAACAAAAGCTTCTGAATTAGGCAGGCCTGGGTTCAAATTCTACCTCCAGAGTTGTTATCTCAGTCAAGTTACTCAGCCTCCTTAAGCCTTAGCTCTCTCACCTCCAATAAGGGGATGAGAACTGCAAGCAACTAGTTTGTTGAGAGTCCATTATATAGTCATGGAACTTGGCTAAACAGCCAGTACATGTTAATTATCACTATTAGCAACAATAAGAAAATGTATACACTACCCCCGAGATCCTTGGTGCTAATTTTGTGCTTTATTCTCTAGGACCTCAATCACCGAGTGCCATGCATAGTAAATACTCAAATATTTAAAAAAAAAAAAAAGAGAGAGAGAGAAAGAAACAACTCATATTCATTCCCTCTGAAAGACTTCAAGGTAAATAACAGATACATATTCAAAATAACTGTTTTCATTGTGTAAAATACAATTAAATTCCAGTGAAAATCACTCTTACCAGTTCGGGCTGAAAGCTGGCCACTGTGGGCAGCCCAGTAGCCCTTCACTGGAGATGGACACTTAACATTACAAGTGTGTCCCATTCCTAGTTGACCTCTTGCTCCACAACCAAATGCATAGATGAGTCCAGAAGAAGGCACAAAAGCTAGGGTGTGTTGTCTGTGGAAAAATAAATTAACTCATCAGCATAATTTTTACTGGTATGATATATACTCAGACTCTGACTTTCAATTCCTAGGAGTGCCCTGTAGAGCCTCTGCATGTTCACATGTGACTCTCTGCAGTGGCTGGCTCTCCATAATACTAACGCCCCGTGACAGTCGAGATAATGGGAAAGAGGGCAGCTCAGGGAAAGAGCTGGAGACCTACTGCATTTGGCCTTTGTGATGAAAGAAAAGAAGCAGGGTATGCCCAGGCAAAATCTCCAACAAGTTCTATGGGACTCTCTCACTTTCCTCTCTTCATTTTTTCCCTACATTCTGCTACTCTTTATTCCAAAAGAAGCCTAATGTCACCTTGTGGCTCTGTTTATCTAAAACACTTCCTCACCATACCCTACTCCAAATTTCACTACAGGTGTGCATGCAGTTAAGGTTTCTTAGGATGATGGTGGTTAAGTGTACTCATAATCCCCATCACTACAGAGACAAGATCCATATCTGGGTCTTAGTAGAGTGTCAGGAAGCTCTGAGGAACACGCACCTGCCACAAGCAATCTGAGTTACTTCACTGCCCATCAACTCTAGAACTCTTCTTGGATTAACCTCATCATTCATGGAGTCATGTCCAAGTTGTCCACAGGAACCAGCGCCAAATGTGAACACACCCCCACTCTGCAAGGAAAGACCACCATATGACTTCACTTTATTCCTGAGTTTGAGGACACTCCTCTAAAACCTGTACACAAATTCCCATCTCAATGGCCTGTAGAACATATGACATTCACCTGATACTTGAGACCAGAATCACTTCTTGAGAACATTAATTAAATAGAAAAACAGAATACAAAGGAAATTTAAGGTTACATCTTTATGGAACAAAGACAGCAATACTCAAAGGAATGTGTGCCACCTGAGTAAAAGCATATGGTTTTAATAAAAGTATTTGTTTAAAAGTATAACAATGTGTTAGGGAACAAAATGTTAAAAGGAGAAACAAGGCCGGACATGGTGGCGCACACCTGTAATCCCAGCAGCTTGGGAGGCAGAGGCAGGAGGATCGCAAGTTCGAGACCAGAGGCAGTCTGCATAACTTAGTGCGACCCTGTCTCAAAAAGTAAAAAAATGGGTTGGGGGTGCAGCTCAGTGTTCCAGCACTTACAGCAGAGCATACAAGCACAAGGCCCTGGGTTCAATCCCCAGTACCACAAAAAAAAAAAAAAAAAAAAAAAGGAGAAACAAGGAGGTAAAGTGAGATGATTGTGCATGATCATTCATGCACCACAAAGTCCCTGATCTATAACATTGGTTTTGAAGCTAAATTTGAATAAATGTTAAAGCATTTTATTCAAGTGAATATATAGTATTCAAGTGAATATATAGTAGTATTTGCTCAATATGAAAATATATTTCCATTCCTTCTAGAAGGAAACTATATTTAGAAGCAAAAGAAATATACTGAAACTTTTAAAACATCAATTAAATTGGATTGTTTTAAAAGAACACAGGAGCAAGACATACTGGTGCACAACTGTAATCCCAGTGACATGGCAGGCAGAGGCAGGAGGATGACAAGTCTGAGGCCAGAGGCAGCCTCATTAAGATGAGACCCAGTCTCAAGATAAAAAAGTAAAAAAGGGGGCTGGAATGTATGTAGCTCAGAGGTAGAGTACTTGCACAGTATGCACAAGGCCCTGGGTTCAGGCACCCAATATGGGGGGAAAAAAAGAGGATAGGATATTATTTTTATAAACATACTGTATATTTAAAGTTATTTATATGAATTATTTTCAAATGTTACTAAGAGACTCTCCAAAATTGCCAAAGAGGAAAACACAAACATGTAAAAAGTACTCTTTTTTGTACTCCTTTGGAAAATAATCAAATCAAAGCTAAAGAGAACCCTCAAGAGTTCAAGCCTCAACACAGTGCTCCAACACCATCACTACTCTAAACCATCAATGAGCTATAATCACCCCTCACACCCTGTACCCTAGTCCGCCGAGTCTTCACCTTGGTAAGGACTGCTGTGTGCTCCTCTCCACAACTAATATAGACAACTTTCTGCGTTCGTAAGAGTTTCACATGGCATGGAGACTCTCGATCTAGAATACAGTAAGAAGAAGGTCACCGCATTTGGCCTTTGAAATGAAATATACACAAAGACCTTAGCATGAACTCTGTGGCCTCCTACTCTTCTGACTCACATGTTCAGCTTCTTCCTACATCTCTACTCTGAATCCAACCATCTCAATTTTAATATGTCTGGAATTTAACTCAGTTTCCCCCCATGCTGCAGCTCTGCCAACTCCCCAATACAGGCCATCCCCTGTGACCCTCAATATAACTTTATCCTTGTATCTTATTTTTTGTTTCAAGCCATACATTCAACAATGAGCAAAACCATTTGCCATCTCCTCCAATGCTGTACAAAAATCTGACTTTACTCCTACTACCTCCAAAGTGATCTTCCCCCTAGACCCACCACAACTAGTCAAACTGGATGATGCCTCTCCTCAAAACTCTCCATGTCTTCCCCTCTCACTGACAAGAAGCCCACATCCTCACTCTGCCCTCCAGGGCCCTTAGTAACCAGGCTTGCACTACCTCTCTGACCTTCAGCTCTGGCCCTCTCCCTGGCTCCCTCCACACTACACATCTTTCCACACCAGGGTCTGGCAAGCCCTGTTTCCCTTTGACCAGAACACCCCTCGCCCAGATACTTGCTTGTCTCACCTTCTGCCTGACCTCCTCAGGGCCCCTATCAGAGACGCCTTCCTGACCACCATATTCCCAACCCTCTGACATACTGTGTGCTTCCCAGGGTGCTGCTGGCATCCACCCACTAGGAGGCGATCTCCACTAAGCCATGGTGTTGTGTTACTGCTGCTCCCTTAGAACCTAACACTGGGACAGCACAGAGTAGATACTCAAGATGCATCTCTTAAACAAACTAAAGAGAACATATAAAGAGTTTACTTACCTTTTTCATCACTGAGCCCTAGCTGTCCTGCATTATTCATCCCCCAGCCAAAAACAGCTCCTGAGAGAGACAGGGCAAAGCTGTGAGCCCCTCCAGCAGCCACCTGAGCCAGCGGGATCCCCTCTAGGGACCTTACCCTCTGGGGACTGGCTTGGGAAGGAAACTCCTTCCCCAGGCCCAGCTGTCCATGACTATTCTTTCCCCATGTGAAGAACTGGCCATCTGAAATAATAATAGAATAATTGGTATTACAAAAAAAGAGGAAAAAAAGAAAAAGAAAGAAAAGAATAAAGAAGAAACAAATTCCATACACAAAAATAAGCTAGGTATTAGGGTCATTTGTTAGCTGTCCCCACACACATACCAAGCCCACCAAGAGTAAGGGAAAAGAGATACTTCATGCTACAAGACTGTCAAAATCAAAATTATCCCTTGACTCAACAATGGGGAGATAAACTGAGTCTTACTGCCCATCAAAGGCTATTAACACTTATACAAAGAAAGTATTAAAGGTTTAAGTAAATTCAATTTTGAGTAGGCTAATTACCAGGCATAGATCTACTAGGCAAGTTGAAATCATTCCAATCACACTAAGGTCAAGAGACCCAGGACTTCAGAAGGTCAGTCTGTGACCACTGGACTACTCTGCAGATGACTGAGGACACGTAGGAGATACAGGTTTATTCTAACAGTACAGGATTATTTGCTGACTTAATTTCTGTAACTCCTGCCTTTACATTTATCAGGAAGCCTGACAGCAGAATAGAGCTTGACAGTAGGTTATAGCTTAAGAAACCAAACCAAACCAACCACAATCTTCTCCATGCTCAAGAACACCTAGGTATGGCCCTGCTTCTCAGTCATCTTCCCCCCGGTTGCTGTGGCAGCAGTGATGACTGCCTCCTTCCTATCCACACACAAAGGAAGGCTGAGCTACATAGAGGTTGCCTGAGAACCGCCACTGTCCAACAGTAATGCACAGACTCTAACTAATTAAAGCTTTTAAGTTAAGATAACACAAAGCTGCACAGAGAAATGTTTTCAAAGTTAATCTCAGCACCCATCCATTTAATTTTACATTACCAGCTGCAAGGGCCAAGCAATGCCAGTTGCCACAAGAAACTTGTAATATGGTCTGCTGGTTCAGCTTCTGTATTAACCTAAAACAGAATAAGCTTTCTTAAAATGGGCATTCATCCACAAAGATAATTATCAAAAATATTCCTAATTAAATAAAACATTTGTAATAAGTAATAGCATCTTGCCTAAAAGGCTTTTAAAATTCAAGTATATAATCTTAAATAATATAACTCCATTTGACTTCCACTAGCCTGCTTCTTAGGTTCTTACTGTTTAAAGCAAAAAACAAAAACACTCCTGTGCTTAGACCTATTACCACAATCCTGCTACTTCCTGCCTTGCCATCCTCAATTCAGGGGGTGACACTGGGGTATCCAACTCCTAAAAACCTTGCAATCTCCAAAATAAGTAATGCCTTCATACATGCTAATAAATTGACTGATGGCTGATAGCCCCTGGGTAGCTTCAGAATGGGAACAGGTCACCAGGAAGACCTAAGGAGGATTAAAGGGCTAGAGCAATTCAGTCCTACCTCCCAACCTCTAGAAAAAGAAGAGAGGGCTGAAGGTTAGGTTGATCACCAGTGGCTAAGGATATAATCAATCACACATATGCATGAAGTATCCATAAAAACTCAAAAGGACAGGACTGGGGAGCTTCCAGACAGCTGAACAGCTGGAAGTTCCTGGTGGGTAGCATTTCCAAAAAGAGCATGGAAGCTCCTTACCCTTCCCCCTTACCTTGCCCTATACATCTCTTCATCTGCAGCCTGTATAATAGACTGGTAAACCTAAGTGTTTCTCTGAGTTCTATGTACTACCCAAACAAATTAACCAAACCAAGAGTGGTTATGGGAACCCTAACTTATAACTGATCAGTCACAAGCACAGGTAAAACAATGTGAGTCCTATGAATGGCATCTAAGTGAGGTGTGGACAGTTTGGGGAACTGACCCTTCCTCCTGTGGAGTGTGACACTATCGCCAGAGAGGCAGTGTCAGACTTGAATTACAGGAGAGCTGCTGATATCTGCTGCTGCAGAATTGCTAGCTTGCTAGCAGAGAGAAATCTCCACACCTTTTAGGGTCAGAGATGTCTTCTGTGCTACCTGTGGTGTGAGAGCAGAGGAAGAACAGACATGTTTTTCCTAGACACTCACAAGGACAAATAGAATAAGCTACAGAAGACAGATTCCTAAAAATATGGCTAGGACTTAAATGGCTTCAAAATATAGGCTATGCCATGATCCAGCAATTTTACTTTGGTGTATGTATACAAAAGGACTGAAGGCAGAGTCCTAAAGAGATTTCTGCACACTCATATTCATGATAGCATCACTCCCAATAGCCAAAAGGTAAAAGCAACCCAAGAGGCCATACGGTTCAATGGCTAAACAAAATGTGATAGAGGCCACTTCATTTTATTGTAATTTGCTCTGTATCACCTCACAGACAGTGCATTTTACAAACTGACAGTATGTCACAATCTTGCATTGAGCAACTGTATTGGCACCATTTTTTCCAATAATTAAGATTATTGTTAGAACATTTTTAGCAATAGTTATTTTTTTAATTAAGATGTGTTTTGTTTTTTGCAATGCTGGGGATGGATACTAGCGCCTTATGTATGTGAGTCAAGCACTCTACCACTGAGTCACACTTCCAGACACATATTAATTTTATCATCTGTGTTGGTTCTACTACCAAAGTCAAGGATTCTTTATTTTGTGGTTTTATAACCAGTCCTCTCCTCGCTCAACTCCCATCACTCTAAAATTGGCTTTTCTTACTCAGAATAATTCTTTAAGCATTCACCCAAATTCTTTTTTCATGATCTGTATTTTTTAATAATGAATATACTGAAGTCCAACATCCACATATGAGGAAAAACATGCATTATTTATCTTTCTGGCTCTGGCTTAATTCGCCTAACATGATGATCTCCAGCTGCATCCATTTTCCAGAAAATGCCATAATTTTGTCTTCTTTATGGCTGAATAAAACTCCATGGTGTAGATATACCACAATTTCTGTATTGACTCATCTGTTGATGGACACCTAGGTTGATTCCTTATCTTGGCTATTGTTAACACCAAAGGTATTTTTACTTTAATTAAGTTATAATGTAAAACTATACACAAAGCCTTGGAAGTCATTCAAATTTAGACATGATTAAAGAAAATTAAATTGTTACTTGAACACAGATTACTTCATTTGTAGCAATGAAATGCCATTAAAATCCTTAATTGAGTCTTTGGTCATCAACAAATTAAGTACTTTTCTCATTAATATTTTCAGTCATTTCCCTAGTACAACACAAAATGTAACTAAAATACAGCACCTTTTCTTACTGCCATTCTCTCTTGTCCCCCAAAACTAAATTAATTTTTGGGAGAAATAAATCTAAGACATTATCTAGTTTATATCAGGAGGTAAAATCAAATCAGTGTTATATCTTCATGCTCCTCTTTTCCTTAAAACAGCTTTTGCTTAGAGACAAAAATTTAAGAAAGGCAAAAAGACAAAGGAAGTAATACTGTCCTTTAGAAGGGACAGTAAACAGGAGGGAAAAGCCATTAATTAAACAAACTCGCATGGAGCAATGCAGGGGCCAGGCACTCTTAGCAACAATGATGTTAAAATGAATAATTCACTTCTGCCATCATGAACTCACAGCTTTGAACTATAAATAGACATTAAAGAAACAATTATAGCAGGGCATTGTGGCACACACCTGTAATTCCAGTGACTTAGGAGGCTGAGGCAGGAGGACCACAAGTTTGAAGCCAGAGCATGCTGTGCATCTTAGCCAGACTTTGCCCCAAAATAAAACATAAACAAAGGGCTGAGGTGCAGCTCAGTGGTAAAGCACTTGCCTAGCATGTGTGAGGCCCTGGGTTGAACCTCCCTACTTTAACAATAATAATAATAAGGATGATGATAATAATAAAACAATTACAAAGAATGTTACAAGTATTAGTACATGAAGTATGTGGTACATGTGTAGAATAATAGGAATGAAATGAAGGCAATAAACTGATAACCTCTTTGATCATCTTTTTAATAATCAAACAGATACCACTTCCCAAAAGACCATCTGAGAGTAACTTCAATATTTTGGATATTTTCTTAATGGTGAAGCATCTATTATATATTTAGCTAAATCATCTAAGATTTAGAATTAAGTAAATACTTAAGAGATTAAAAACCACTGTATTAGTATTTTGTGTTAAAGAAATTATATTTGGCATCTTAGCTATTTATAATACCTAAGACAATTTGGCATGTTATTAGCCAGCCTTGTGATTCTATTTTAAAGTGCTTAATTACATAATTAAGATATGATCTTCGGCTGAAAGTTATTAAGTCTAAGATGTGCAAACATGTGCTTTTTATTCAAACATTTATCAGATGCCAAGAACTTGGCTAGTAACCAGGCTACCAGAGCAAATACGCCTACAGCAATAGCACCCTAGCATCTGATTCAACCTGATCTTGGAAACTAAGCAGGGTCGACCTGGTTAGTCTTTGGATGGGAGACCACCTGGGAATACTAGGTGCTGCAGGCTAGGGAGAAGGACCTGGCAATCCACTTCTGAAACAATCTGCCATTGAAAACTCTATTAATGGCGGAGAAGCACTGACATAGTGCCGGGCATGGCCCAGTGTCAGGAAGTGTTTTGTTCTGTTTCAATGTAGAGTCACTGTGAATAAAACTGGACTCAACAGCACCTAACAAAAACAAATACAGTTCCTAACCAACTCACATTTTGAACTTGACACAACATTTATAAAAATAATTGCAATTTTTGTAACAAGTGCTGTACAGAATAAGGCATAGCAGTAGAACAAAGGAAATAGCAATAAAATGAAGAAAACAGAACAAAATCAAGGAGTCTACCAAAGGAACAGTGGGAAGTCATTTTTAAAACAATTGACATTTGAAACCCCAGATTCCTTTCTGTGATATTCTTACCTGGGCACTGCCACAGAATCCTCAGTAGTCATGAGTCCCAGTTGACCATCACTCCCTGCACCCCAAGAAAATAGCTGGCCCTGGTCACTAAGGGCCAGGCTGTGGGATTCACCACATGCCACATGAATGATGTGCTGATCTGCTAAAGCTCCAATTTGTTCTGAAAGAGATCAAACCAAACAAAGAAAATGTACAACCTAGAAAGATATGTTGCTACCCTTACACAGAATTATCTCCCCAGTTTTATTTTTAAAGAGAAGCACTAAATCTTTATGTCTACATAAATTATAAATGTTATATATTTCTTTTCTTATTAGTATCTATTAATTATACAAAATAGTGGGTTTCATTATGAAATTTTCATGCATGTATATAAGGGACTTATTGTATTCAGTTCCCCAAAGATCCACATTCATCTCCCTCGCCCTGGTCCCCTTCTTGTTCCCTAATTGTCCCCACTTCTACTTTCATGAGATTTTTGTCCCCTTAGATTCCACATGAGTCTGGCTTGTTACACTTACTACAACAATCTTCAGGTCCATCCATTTCCCTGCAAACAATATGATTTCGTACTTCTGAAAGAATGTTCCACATTTTTCTTAATCCATTCATCTGCTGATGGATGTCTTGGCTAATTCCACAATCTGCCTATTGTGACTAGTCCCACCAGAAACACAGGTGTACAGGTATCTCTGCTGCATGCTGTCTTTGATTCTTTCAGATACATACGCAGGAGTGGTAAAGCTGGATTGTACAGTAACTATACTTTGAGTTTTTGAGGAATCTTCATACTGATTTCTACAGTGGCTACACTGATTTACACTCCCACCAACAGTACCCACCTGTACCCTCACTATTTGATGTTTCTGGTTTTCTTGATGATAGTCATTCTGACTGGGGTGAGATGGAATCTCAGTGTAGTTTTGATTTGCATTTCCTGATGGCTAAAGCTACTGAATGTTTTCTCATGTATTTACAGACAACTTGTACTTCTTCTTGTGAGATTTTTTTTTTTACTTTGTTTTGCAGTACTAGGGGGCTGAACCTAGGGCCTCACACATGCTTTGCAAGTGCTTTACTACTGAGCTGCACCCCTAGCCCATTTTTCAATCTTTTATCTTTGAGACCGGGTCTCCCTAAGTTACATAGGCTGCCTCTGGCCTCAAACTTGTGATCCTCCTACCTCTACCTCCCAAGTCGCTGAGATCATAGGCGTGTGCCACCGTGGACAGCCTGATTATTTTTTTAGGGTTTAATTTTTTGAGTTGTTTATACATTCTAGATATTAATCTGTCAGATGAATCTGTCAGGCAAAGATTTTCTCTCCATCTGCAGGCTGTCTCTTTACTCACTTGTTTCCTTTGCTGTGCAGAAGCTTTTTAGTTACATTCAGTCCCATTTGTTGATTCTTGTTATTTTCTGAGGTACTGAGGTCTTGTTTAGAAAGTCATTGCCTATGCTTATATCTTGAAGTGTTTTCTCTATGTTTGCCTCTACTTGTTTCAAAGTTTCAAGTTTTAATTTAGGAATTTAATCAATTTCCAGTTGATTTTTATACAGGGTGAGAGGCAGGGACCTAGTTTCAGTTTTCTGGATAGATTTCCTAGCACCACTCATTGAAGAAGCTGTCTTTTCTCAATGTATGTTTTTGGCAGCTTCCTGTAAAATCAGATGGTTGTGCTTGTGTCTATTCCTGGGTCTTCTGTTACACTCTGTTGGTCTTCAGGTCTGTTTTCCTTTGGGTACCATGCTGTCTGTTATTATGGCTACACAGTATATTTTGTGGTCAGGTATTGTGATATCTCTAGTGTTGCCTTTTTTTGCTCAAGACTGCTTTGGCTGGTCATTTTAGGATTGCTGGTTTTGGGTTTACTTATTTTTTTTAATTCTATGACAAATCTCATTGGAATTTGGATGGGGATTACACAATCTGTAGATGGTTTTTGATAATATGGCCATTTTCATAACATCGATTGTGCTGACCCATGAATATCAAATGTCTTTCTACCTTCTAATGTCTTCAATTTCTTTCTTCAGTGTTTTACAATCTTCATCATAGAGGTTCTTCCACATATTTTGTTAGGTTTATTCCTAAATATTTTATTGGGAGGGGCTACTGTGAATTAGACTGTTTCCTTGTTCCTTATAAAATATACTGTTGTATATGGTGTATTAAAAAGATATTGATTTTTGTATGTTGATTTTGTATCTTACTACTTTGCTGAAAGTGTTTATCAGATCTAAGAGTCCTCTGGTGGACTCTTTAGGGTATTTTAAGTGTAGACTCATACAATCTGCAAATAGGAAGAATTTGACTTCTTCCTTCCCTATTTGTATCCTTTTTATTTCTTTCTGTTGTCTTATTGCTCTGGCTAAGATTTTAATCACTATATTGAATAAGAGTAGAAAGAGTGAACACTCTTGCCTCATTCCTGATTTTAAAGGAAATGCTTTCAGTTTTTCCCCATCCAATATAATGTTGGACATAAGTCTGTCATATATAACCTTTATTATGTTGAAACATGATCTTTCTGTTGCTGTTACAGAACAACTTGAGGGAGGAAATATTTATTTTTGGCTCAGGGTTTCAAGAGTTCAGCCCATACTGGCAGGGAGGACATGGAGGAGGAAGCAGGAACACTTGATAGAGAGTTGTCCACATTGTGGCCAACAGGAGCTTCTGGAACTGAGGGCCCAGGTAAAGCCTTAACACCCCCACCCCCACCGTGGCCCACTTGTACCAGCTAGGTCCCACCACCCAAAGTTCTACAACCTCCCAGAACAATGCCACCTGCTGAAGACCATGTATTCTAACACACGACCTTGGGGGGATGTTTTATATTCAAACCATACCTTCTTCTATTCCTGACTTCTTCAGAGCTTTTATCATGAAGGGATAATGAACTTTGCCAAAGGCCTTGTCTGCATTTATTGAGATTATTTTGTTGTTTTTCTCCTAGATTCTGTTTATATGCTCTATTACACTTATTGATTTGCATATGTCAAGTAATCCTTGTGTCCTTGGAATGAGTTCAACTTGACAATGATTTATGATCCTTTTAATTTGTTGCTGAATTCTGTTTGAAAGTATTTTACTGAGGATTCTTGTGTCCGTGTCCATCAAGGAAATCAGCCTACAGCTTTCTTCTTTGTTGTTGTGTCTTTATCTGGTTTTGGTATGAAGGTAACACCAGCTTTATAAAATGAGTTTGAAAACCTTCCTTTTTTTTTTTTTTTTTTTTTAATTTGGCTTTTCAAAACAGGGTCTCACTGTGTAGCCCAGGCTGACCTGGAACTTGCTATGTAGACCAGGTTACCCTCAAACTGTATCAATCCTCCTGCCTCTGCCTCCCAAATGCTGGGATTACAGGCATGTACCATCACGCGCAACCTTTCCCCTTTTTATTTTGTGGAATAGTCTGAGAAACATTGGTGCTAGTTCATTAAAGGTCTGGTACAATTCAGCAGTGAATCCATCCAATCTTGGGCTTTTCTTCCTTTGGAGATTTTGTTACTGCTTCAATCAATCTTCATTCCTTGTTACTGATCTATTTAGGATTTTTATATCCTCTTGGTTCAATTTTTGTGAGTCATATATATCTAGAAATTTACCCATTTCTTCTAGATTTTCCAATTTATTGGAATTAAACTTTTGAAAATATTTCCTTATGATCCTCTGGATTTTAGCAGTATCTGTTGTAATGTCCCCTTTCTCATCTTTAATTTTATTGAGTCTTCTCCTTCTTTCAGTTCATTTGTTTATACTTTCAAAGAATTATTTCTTTCATCATTCCTTTGAATTGTTCTTTTAGTTTCCATTTCACTAATTTCAACTCTGGTCTTTATTATTTCTTTTCTTCTACTAACTTTGGGATTGGATTGTCCTTGCTTTTCTATAATCTGGAGGTGCATCATTAAGTTATCTGTTTGGGATCTCTCTTACTTTTTACTGCAGGCATTTATGCATTTATAGCTATAAACTTCCTGCTAAGAACTAATTCCACTGTATCTCACAGGTTCTGGTAAGCTGTATTTTCATTTTCATTTGATTCTAAGAATTGTTTAATTTTCTCCTGATTTCTTCAATAACATACCGGATTGTTCATAAGTGTATTATTGAATCTCCGTGTGTTTGTATATTTCTCTTGTTGATTTTTCATTTTACTTCATTGTGATATGATAAAATATAAGAATTTATTTCAATTTTCTTGTATTTGTTAAGACTTGCTTTATGTCCTAAAACATGATCTATTTTAAAGAAAGTTAAATGGGCTGCTAAGAATGTCTATTCTACAGGTATTAGGTAGAACATTCTGTAGATTTCTCTAAAGTTCATTTAGTCTATAGTGTCATTTAATTCTGATGATTCTTTACCAATTTCTTTGGATGATATATCTGTTGATGAGAGTGGGATATGAATTCATCCACTGTTTTTGTGTTGGGGCTCTATCTGACCTTTTATGTTCGGTAGTGTTTGATGGATCTGGATGCACCAACATCTGGTACGTATATTTTTACAACTGTTAAATCCTCTTGATGACTGTTCCCTTTGTTAACATGAAATTATTTTCTTTGTCTAATTTTAGTTGAAGTGTGTTTTTTCAGATATGAGCTATCCTGCTTGCTTTGGGGTTTCACTTGCTTGGAATATGATTTCCTACCCCTTCACTTTCATGCTGTGCTTTTCCTTGCCAGTGAACTGTATTTCTTGTAGGCAGCAACAATTTATGTCTTGTTTTTTAATGTGCTAGTTTGTGTCTTAGTTGGAGAGTTGAGATGATTATCATTTAGTAATTACTTTCATTTTGTTATTTTTGTGATGTTTTGGGTTTTTTTCCTGATCTTCATTTGCTTATCTACTCTTCTATTAAGACTTATTCTTTCTCATATTCTCATAGTTGTGCTTACTTTCCTTTTTTGTGTGTAGGATTTCTTTTAATATCTTCTGTTGTTGTTGTTGTTGTTGGGTGCCGTCGAGTTGGTATCCGACTCATAGCGACCCTCATAGGGTTTTCAATGGCTGACTGTTTCGGGATTGCCTTGGGAGTGGATTGCCAGGCCCTTCTCCCATTTTTGCGGTGCTGGGAATTGAACTCGGGACCTCAGAGACTGCAGCACAGCGCTCTACCCACTGAGCTAAATCCCAGCCCCTAATATCTTCTGTAGTAATAGCTTATTGGCTATGAATTCCTTTAGTTTGTATTTATTTTTGGAAAGCCTTTGTTTCTCCTTTGATTTTGAAGGATGCTTTTGCTGGAGACAGTAATTTAGGCAGGCAATAATTTTCTTTCAGGGCTTGACGTACATTATTCCATGCTCTCCCAGATTTTAGAATTTCTTTAGAGAAACTGACTACTATTCTGATAGAATTGCCTTTATATGTAACTTGCCCCTTCTCTCTTGCAGCTTTCAATATTCTTTCTTTGTTCTTTCTACTTGTATTTTAACTATAATATGACATGGAAAGGTTTTATTCTTGTCTTGTCTGTTTTGTGTTCTAAAAGCCTCTTGTACTTGGATGTCTATCTCTTTCCAAGACTTTGGAAATTTTCTATTATTTTATTTAATATGTTTTCCATGTCCTTACCATGTACCTCTTCTCCTTGTTCTATGACCATAACTTCTAAGTTTGGTCATTTAATGGTGTCCCAAAGGTCTTTCATGTACTGTTTGTACTTTCTAGGGTTTTTTGGGTTTTTTTCCTCTACTATTTTCTGAATGCTCCAACTTGTCTACATTGCCTTTAAACTCTGATAATCTCTCTTCCACATGATCCAGCCAATGGGGAAGCTTTCACCTGAGTTTCATTTGACTTATTGAGCTTCTCATTTCTGAAATTTCCATTTGAGTTTTACAAGATTTCAATTTATTTTCTTTTTCTTTTTATTTTTTATTTATTTTTTATTTTTTTCTTGTGGGGCTGGGAAGCTGAACCCAGGACCTTGTGTAAACTTCACAAGTGATCTACCTCTGAGCTGCACCTAGAAACCCCTTTTTTAAATTTAATCTTAAGACATGGTCTCACTAAATTATGTAGGCTGCGTCTAACCTTGAACTTGTGATCCCACTGCCTCCACCTCCCAAGTCACTGGGATTACTGGAGTGTGCCACCGTGCACAGCTAGGATTTCTATTTCTTTCTTGAATTCCACTTCCATATTCTGCGTTGTCTTTCTGATTTCAGTGAGCTGTTTATCTGTATTTTCTTTTAATTCACTTGGGTATTTATTCATGTGCTCTATATGTGCTGATCATTCTTACAATCATCCTTTTGATTTCTTGCTCCAGAATTTCACCTACTTCACTATCATTACACTCAGTTACAAGGGAATTTTTAACTCCTGGATGTTACCTTCTTTTTTCACATTTCTTATGTGTCTGAGTTGGGATTTGCACATCTGGGGCCAAGTCATTGCCTAGAAATTTTTATTCCCTGTATTTTTTTTGTCAAAGTATTTGCCAAGGTTCAGGCAGGACTAGGTTATAGCAGGGCTGACGTGCGGTTTCCCACAAGCAGACTAGAGTTGTACCTCAGTAGCTAGACACCCACCCAAAGTTCTCCATGCACCAGGCCCAATCCCCAACACAAAGAAAAGAAAAATAACTATAGGAGCAACCACAACTGATAGACAAATTGACTATGGGAATATAGTAATAACCAGTTCAAAACAATTACCACCACAACTCTAATAACATTAGAGGGGAAAAAGGAGCAAAGACAATACCCTGTGAACTAAGATATTAAGGAGGATAGGAATGCACAAAACTTAGAAACATCATAACAGAGAATAATACTAGGAAAAGAAAAAACAGGAGAAGAGGGAAAAGTAAATGGAAGAAATGGAAAGAAGAAGAGATACAGAAGACCCAGCTAAAGGTAAAACTAAAAAGAAAACGCTCCCAAAACAAGCAAAAACTAATGAAAACAAAGAAAAATTTTAAAGGGGGGAAGATGAGAAAAGAAGCAAGAGAGAGAAAATTGATCTAACTAAAGAAAGAAAGAGAATAAAAATGAGGGGTGGGGGAGAGATTAAAAATCAAACATTAAAAGCTAGGTATGATGGTCCCAACCTACAAACCCAGCACACAGGAAGGAGATTCAGGGAGAGTGCCAGCTTGAGGTCAGCCTGGGCCCTCCACGAGTCTGCCTGAGAAAGAAAACAGGCCAGGACCAAAGAATATCAAGAAATTAGATTTTAAAAGGAGAAGAAATGAGAGGGAAATACGAAAGACACAAAAGAGAATTTTTTTAAAAAAATTAAAAATATGGAACTATTTAAAGCAATCATTCTGATTAAAAATGTCTCTATAGAAAAACAAAAAAACACCAAGAAAAGGGTGGGGGCAGGCCCAGTCCTCTGAGGAGGTCAGTCGTGTGGGCAGCAACGAAAGGTCTCATATTATGTCATCTAGCCCCTCTTTCCGGCGCTGCTTAGGCTGCACATCACCTAGGAGAGCAGAGTTCGTGTGCTCTCAGCTTCCTCTTCTCCTTTGTGGTGTTTGCCTGACCACCAGAGGGTGCAATTTGTGGGCAGAGCCAGCTGAGATAACTCTGGGTTGCCCTGCTCCTCAGGACTGGATGGGGCAGACCATACACACTCTCTGCTGGTTGGTCCTCCTCTCTGCACCTTCAAATATCAGCCCACTGGGGAGCATGTGATCCATGCTCCACCCACTGCATCTCCAACTTCCCACTACTTAGCTCCAGTCCATGATCCCTTGCAACTGCATATGCCTCCCTCTGGGAGCTCTTGCAGTGGCTTCCCTAAATGATAGCTCCAAAGAAGCAACAACTTCCACTTACTCCTGTGGCTCCAATCCATTTCCTGTGGTGTGCAGCTCCCCAAGGCTCTTTCTCAAAGTCTTTCCCCTTTAGCTAGACCAGCTCACCAGGCCAGCACTCAAGAGAATCAGCTGGTGACCTTTTCTGGAAGTTCCCAGACAATGGACAATGCAGAACCTTTAACTCCTAAAGCCATGGACTCAGACAGATGCCTCTCAAAGAGGCTTCCACCATCACACCTCAATGGGAATCTGGAAGGAGGAGTGAACGTTTCCAGTGCCAGTGTGTTATACAGACTCCGGGACCCCTGTCGGGTTAGACTGCAAATCTGCTCAGTCCTGAAACCACTGTTAACTGTTGTTTTCTGAGTCTCTGGTACCTTCTTTTGCTCCAGCCCCCACCTTCTGCTGCAGTGCTTCTGTGAGTTCCACACACTGCAGCTCTCTTTCTCTACCTCCACTCTGTAAGATTCCACTTGCAACTGAAACCACAGGATGTATTTTCTGAGATGCTTGCTCCTTCTCTTTCACTTCAGTCCCAGCTCTTTGCTGCCATGTGTTCAGTGCTCTGTACTGTGTGTGCCAAGGCAGTCTCTTTCTTCCTCTGTTCTGCTCTCTAAAATTTCTATTTTTTAATAAGGCTCTGTTTTGCTACTGAAATTTCAATGCCTTCCTGCTGTCACTGACCTCAAAGAGTAGTTACTCTCCAGCTATTCCAACTCTATGCCCCTCAGATGCAAGTGATCAGTGAGTGCCAATCAACTTCACATATTTCTGAATGCTATCAATTTAGATTCTAGCTACACTAGGTAGTATACATGCCTGTAGTAGCAAACATATCTCACGTGTTTCTTGAACCTACATAGCCATGTGTCTGGTGCTTCTCTAGGAAGAAGTCTGCAGGTTTACTGTGTGGAGATATTGAATCAAAGAGGCCCCAATATGAGCAGGAATGAGGCATATTCCTATAAAGAATGGAGTGGAATTCTGTCTGGACAGTGAGACCCCTTCCTCTCATTCACTCAAATACCCAGAATTCTAAATACCTTTGTCCTTCCAGGTCCAAAACATTCTTGTATGTATCTGCCAGCAGATAAGAGGATTTCTCTCTGGGAAAATTAGCGCAATTCTGGGCCATCTTGTAACCAGACCCATTGCCAGAAGTGTATCCTGCTGCCATAGTGCATATCCACTCTAGAACCTCCACTCTCCTCCCACCACACTTGCATGGTGGATACAGCACCACGACTCCAGCTGCTCAGACCCCAGGGCTTAGCAGAAAGGCTGGGAGTCAAGCTGCCAAACTCAGGCATTGCCCCCATTCCTCAGGAAACAGACAGATGTGCATATAGGGAAAGATGACATAGAGCTGGTGACCTAAAATGCCTGTGCCCATCTGACAGTCAGCCAGGCAGCAGCCTCACCCCAGCAAAACTGCATCACACCACTGCAGCCATAAACACCCACAGACTAAGTAACTAATGTACCTGCAGAAATTGGTGACAAAGATTATACATAGAGAAATTGTACAAAAGCCATACAAACGTGTCCACTCAAAATCCAAGTGCATACACCACACACAACCAACACTCTAGACCCATCCACAGGAAAAAGTACCTTTCTACAAGAACAAAAACTCCTTAAAACTGGAAAATGTGATTGTTGCAATAAATGTGCAGATATCAATGTAGGGACACAAGAAACAAGAAAAAGGAAGAAAAGATGATACCTCCAACAGTATACAGCAATTCTCCAGTATCAGATGCTACAGAAAAGGAAATTTACAAACTGCCAGAAAAGCAAATCAAAATAATAATCTTACAGAAGCTCAGTGAGATATAAGAAAATATAAATCAGGCATGTCCAACCCACAGACCATGGGCCATATGCAACCCAGGACAGCTAGTAATGTAGCCCCACAAAATCTTTTAATATCACATGTTTTTTTACCATTTATTTTCTTAATGATCTCCCCTTATTATGCATATAAACTAACTATATTATATAATTTATTTGTGGCTCAGGACAATTCCTCTTTACTTGATGCAGCCCAAGAAGCCAAAAGGTTGGACACCTTGAGTTCATAAACAATTCAATGAAATCTAGAAAACAATTTGTGATTTGAATGAGCAATTCAAGAAACAGATTATCATAAAAGAGAACCAAACAGAAATCTTGCCAGTGAATAACTCACTGAATGAAATAAAAAATACAATTGAGAGCCACACCAATAAACTACATCAAGCAGAAAAAGAAACTTAAAGATAGGTCAATGAATTAACCCAGTTGAGGGAGGAGAAAAATAAATCAATTTTTAAAATATCAAAGCCACTGCCAAGCATGGTGGCAAACACCTAGTACTCAGGAGGCGAAGGCAGGAGGACCATGAGTTTGAAGACAGCCTAGGTACACAGCAAGACCCTGTCCCCCCAAAAAAGTGAAAAAGTGAAGACTAAGTGACCTATGGGACATCATTAAGCAGACAAGTATTTGGATTATGGGAACTCCACAGGGAGAAAAGATGAAGACTTGGATGCAGCACAGTGACAGAGTGCTTGCCAGGTCTGTCCAAGGCTCTGGGTTCAATTCTCAGCACTACCAAAAAAAAAAAAAAAAAAAAAAAAAAAAAAAAAAAAAAAAAAAAAAAAAAAAAAAAAAAGGAGGGGGAGAAGTGATGGAAAAAGGCACAGAATACATATTTAACAAATCAATAGCAGGAAACTTCCAAAGACTTGGGAGAGATATATAAATCCAGAATTCCAATTAGACTCAACTTAATGAGGTCCTCTCCAAGGCACATTACAATCAAACTATCTACAGTCAAAAACAGAGAAAATTCTAAAAGCAGCAAGAGAAAAATTCTAATGTCAAAGGCAAAGGAATCCTCCTTAGAGTAACAGCAAATTTCTCAGCAGAACTTTGCAGGCCAAGGGAGAACGAGATGATAGAGTGATTAAAGAAAAAACTGCAAGCCACTAATACTCTACACAGAAAATCTATCTTGTCTATAAAAGACAAGCCAAAATTAACAAAAGGAAAATAACTACCATCATGAAAACACACAAAAGTACAAAATTCACTCACTGAGTGGACAAAAAATAAGAAGAATTAAACCTTATGACAACAGAAAACTACCAAGCCAAAGATTAATGACAAGAAAGAACAAAGGCTATACCAAACAATAAAACAACAAAGTGACAAGAGGGAGGTGTTACCTATGAATAACAACCCTGAATGTAAATGGTTAAATTCTCCAACTACAAGATACAGATTTACTGAATGGACTAAAAAAAATAAGTACGATTCAATTATATACTATCTGTAAGAAATTCACTTGACCCATAAAGACAGACTGAAAGTGAAGTGAATAAAAGATACTCTACCTAAACGGAAACTAAAAGTGAGCAAGAGTAGCTATACTCATATCTGATAAAAACAAATTTAAGTCAAAAACTATAAAAAAGAAACAAAAGAGGACATTATATAATGATAAAAGAATCAATTCACCAAGAGGATATAACAATTCTAAGTATATATGAACCCACAACCAAGCCACTCAAATATAATAAAGTAATTATTATATATAAAATAAGAGATAGAAACCAATACACTGAAAGTTAGGGACTTCAACATCCTACTTTCCTAAATGGACAGATCAGACAGAAAGTCAACAAGGAAACAGAGTTAACATACACTACAGACCAAATGGACCTCTCACAGATATATATGGAATATTTCATCCAACACCTACAGAATTCTTCCCATAAGCACACTGAATTTTTTCCAGGATAGACCATATGGTTTGAACACAAAACAAGTTTGAACAATTAAAAAAAAAATCTAAGTCATACCACGTATATCTCTGACTACGATGAAATAAAATTAAAAATCAACAAGAAAGGAACTACGGAAATTGGACAACACACTCCTGAATGGTCAATGAGTCAATGAAGACATCAAAAGGGACATCAAGAAATTTCTTCAAACAAATGAAAATTGACACAACCTACCAAAACCTACAGGAGAGCCAGGTGCAGTGGCACATGCCTGTAATGCCAGTGACTCAGGAGGCACAAGTAGGAGGACTGCAGATTTGAGGCCAGAGGCAGCCTGTGTAACTTAGAAAGACCCTGTCTCAAGGTAAAAAATAAAAAAGGGGCTGAGGCTAGGGGTGAAGCTCAGTGGTAGAGCACTTACAAAAAGTATGCATGAGGCCATGGGTTCAGCCCCCCAGTACAAGAAGAAAAAAACAAAACAAAACAAAACACTATGAGATACAGAAAAAGCAACACTAACAGGGAAGTTTATTCTAATAAGCACCTATGTAAGGAAGGGAGAAAGAGAAGAGGAAGAAAAAGAGGCAGAGGTGGAGGGGCAGAGGGAGACAAAAGGATTCAAATTATAAAATTTAACAACACAACTCAAGGAACTAAAAAAACAAAAATAAAATCATTCCAAAAAATACTAGAAATAAATAATACATATCAAAACAGAAATAAATGAACTCAATAAAAAACAAAATTTTGAAACAAAAAGTTATTTGAAAAGAAACAAAATTGATGAACTTTTAAAAAGACTAAGAAAAAAGAGAAAAGGCCAAACTACTGTACATTCTCATAGCTAATGGCACCTTTTCAACAGTTTCAGAGGGCTAACCAATCAGGTGCGTATTAGAATCACATGCAGATTGGATTCAGCTCTTGATCACGAATCCAATCCACATGCAATTTTAATCTGCATCTGATTTTTGTGACCCTCTAAAACTGTTGAAATGGTGCAGAGTAGATTCAAGAATATATAGTACATAAAATCAGAGGTTAAGAAGGAGGCATTGAGCTGGGTATGGGTGGCACATGCCTGTAATCCCAGCGGCTCAGGAGGCAGAGGCAGGAGGATCACAAATTCAAGATCAGAGGCAGTCTGTGTAATTTAGCAAGACCCCGTCTCAAAAAAAAAAAAAAA
>VMDO01000675.1:0-65448 GCA_007922755.1 Pedetes capensis | reverse complement strand
AAATTGAACCAGTATTAAAAACTGTCCTGAAAAAACTCTATGACGGCTTCACTGCTGAATTCTACTAAACTTTTAAAGAACTAATACCAATTCTCAAACTATTCCAAACATCCCATGACACCAACATTACCCTAATAGCCAAAACCAGGTAAGGGTACAACAAAAATGCTACAGGCTAACATCCCTGATAGACACAGGTGTAAAAAGATTAAAAATAAACATTAATAAACCAAATCCAGCAACACATCAAAAAGATTATATACCACAATCAACTATAATTTATCCCAAAGATTCAAGGATGGGTCAATATACAAAACTAATACGTGTAAAACATATCAACAGAATGAAGGGCAAAAACAAATGATTATTTCAATAGCTATAGAAAAGGCATTGAATAAGATTCAACATTTCTTACCATTAAAAACTCTCAACAAATTAGGTATAGAAGGAACATACCTCAACACAATTAGGGCCATATCTAACAAATCCACGCCTAATATACTGAACATGATAAATGCTGAAAGTGTTTTCTCTAAGTTCTGGGACAAGAGACAAGGACATATATGTGACCAAAACAGTGCCAGAAGTTCTATTCAGAGCAACTAGAGATGAGAAAAAGTAGAAACAAACAAAAAAGGAAAGAAAGAAAAAGAAAAGCCAACATCCAAATTGCAAATGAGGAAGTCAAACAATCTGTTTGCAGATAACATGGTCTTATCTACAGAAAAACCTAAACATTACACACACACACACACACACACACACACACACACACACACACACAAAAACCCACCTGTAAAGACTGAAAAATGAATTCAGTAAAGTAGTAGGATACAAAATCAACATGTAAAAATTTGTTGATTTTGCCAGGCACAGTGGCGCACACCTGTAATCCCATCAGCTCAAGAGGCGGAGGCAAGAGGATCACAAGTTCGAGACCATAGGCAGTCTGCGTAACTTAGTGAGACCCTGTCTCAAAAAGTGAAAAAATGGGCTGGGGGTATAGCTCAGTGGTCCAGCACTTGCAAAGCATGCAAGTGCGAGGCCCTGGGTTCAACCCCCAGTACCACACACACAAAAAAACAATTGTTGATTTTCTGTTTTATTTTCATCAATAACTAACTGAAAAAGAAATCAAGAAAGCAATCTCATTTTCAATAGCTACAAAAAATAAAATACCTAGGAAAACATTTAATCACAGAGTACAATGAAAATTACAAAACATTGGTGAAAGGAACTGGATGGGACTCCTAAAAATGGAAAGCACTCCCATATCCCAACCATCCAAAGTGAGCTAGTGATTTAATCCAATCCCTATCAAAATACCAATGACATTCTTCACAGAAACAGGAAACAAAACACACACACAAACACAAAAAAAACCTCCCAGAAGTTAATCCACATACATATAGCCAACTAATTTTTTATAAAGGTACCAAGAACACACATTGCAGATAAGACACTGTCCTCAATAAATGGTGCTGAGAAAACTGGCTATCTATATGTCTGAGAATAAAACTAGATCTCTATCTCTCACCATCTACAAAAATCAATTGAAAATGGATCAAAGACTTAAATGTAAGGCCTGAAACTGTAACACTAGTATAAGAAAGTATAGAGGACGCTGGTCTCCACACAGAAATTCTTTCGATATGACCCCAAAACCAAAGACAACAAATGCAAAAACCAACAAATGGGATTGCATCAAATTGAAAAGTTTCTGCACAGCAGAGGAAAAAACAGTGAAGAGACAACCTAAAGAAAGAGAGGAAATATTTTCAAACTATCCTTTCAACAAAGAATTAATACCCAGTATACATAAGAAAATTCAACAAAAGAAAATACAAATAATCCCATTAAAAATGGACAAATGAAAAAGAAAAAAGAAAAAATGGACAAATGACCTAAACAGACATTTCCCAAAAGAAGACTTGCAAATGGCCAAAAATTATATGAAAAGAAATGTTTATCACGAATTATCAGGAAAATGCAAATGAAACCCACAATCAGATATCATCTTACCCCAATTAAAATGTCTATCACCAAAACGACAAAAAAGTAAGCCAGGCACAGTGGCACATGTCTGCAATCCCAGAGACTTGGGAAGCTATGGCAGGAGGATCAGGAGTTCAAGGACTGAAGCAGCCTGCACAACTTAGCAAGACCTTGTTTCAAAATAAAAATCAAAAAAGGCTGGAATGTACCTCAGTGGCAGAGCCCTTGCCTAGCACAGGGCCCTTGCTTGGCTCTTGCCTAGCACAGAGTAAAATCCCCAGTACAACAACAACAGAAAGACAAAAAATAACAAATCTGATGAGGATGCAAGAAAGGGGAATACTTAAACATTGCTGGTACCAATGTAAATTAGTATAACCATCGTCAAAAATGGTATGGAGGTTTCTAACAAAATTAAAAATAGAACTACCATATGGTCCAGCAATCCCACTGCTGGGTACATTCCCAAAGGAAATTATATCACAGCCCCATGCATAGTGCAGCAATATTCATAAGAGCCAAGTTATAGAATCAAACTAGGTGTGCCAACAATGGATGAACAAAGAAAATGTGATATGCATACAGAATAGAATATTATTCAGCCATAAAAAGGATGAAATGCCATCATTTTTGGTAATATGGATGAGCTTGGAGGATATTATGTTAAGTAAAATAAGTCAGGCACAGAAGGACAAACATTGCACCTTATCACCTATATATGGAAGGTTAAAAGTTGATTTCATAGAAGCAGTAAGTAAAATAGTGTTTACCAGAGGCAAAGAAGAGGGTGGGGAGGATATGGAGGATGGAGAAAGGGGATGGTTCACAGATGCAGGAGTGCAATTGACCAGGAGGAATAACTTCTAATGTTCTAGCACAGTGTGGTAATTACGGTCAGCAATTAGCTATACATTTCAAAATAGCTAATAGAAAGGAATCTGAATGTTCCAACACAAAGAAACGATAAATGTGTGAAGTGACAGATATGGCAGTTACTCTGACCTGATCACTACATATTGTATACATGTGTCAAAATATCACATGGTAGCCCATAAACATGTACGATTATCTGTCACAGATACTGACATTTGTGGGTCCTTCAATGAAATGTCTAGCTTCCCAAAAACAACGAGAATTATACCTACACACCACACACACACACACACACACACACACACACACACACACACACACACCAGCTCTACTCTCATTTGCCTAATATTGTCTTTAATTGTAGTGAGGAGATGCAACATGGGACCAGCCATCTCCACCAAGTTTTAAGTGCACATTACAGGATTGTCAATGACATTACACCATTTTACAGCCGATTTCCAGAACTCCTCTTGCACAACTAGAACTCTAATCCCACTGAACAGCAGCTCTCCACTTCCCCTTATCCCAGCCCCAGACTGGAAACCACCATGCTATATTTCTATCCGTTTGAGTGTTGTTGTTTGGGGGAGTTGCTTGTTAGCATATGTTCATTGTAACAAATGATGGGCTTCATTAGCATAGTCTGTGACATGCAAGTCTTGTGCTCTGTTCATATTCACTTCCCCATTAACCTCTCTCATCTTCTCTAGGCCCTTTTCTCCCCTAAATAGTCCTCCTTCTACTTTCATAGTATGTATGTGTGTTGGGTGTGTGTGTGTGTCTATAGTAATCTAGATTCTGCATATGAGAGAAAATGTAATATTTGTCTTTCTAGGTCTGGGTTATTTCACTTAACACGATCTCCAGTTCTATTCATTTTCCATCAAATGACTTAATTTTGTTCTTCTTTATGGCTAAATGAAACTCCATTTTGTGCGTGTGGATGTGTGTGTGTGTGTGTGTGTGTGTGTGTGTGCGCGTGCGTGCATGCATGTACACACATACCACATTTTCTTTATCCATTCATCCACTGATGGACATCTAGACTGGTTTCACAACTTGGCTACTGTACACAGAGCTGCAATAAACACGGACAAGCAAGTATTTCTGCTGTATGCTGACTTATATTCCTTTGGGTATATACCCAGGAGTGGTAGAGCAGGATCACATGGTAGTTTTGCTTTTAGTTTTTGAGTAATCTCCACACCGATTTCCACAGTGGCTGCACTAACCTGCATGCCCTCCAACAGTGTGAAAAGGGCACCTTCTGCCTGCCTCCATCCTCACTAGTGTTTGTTGCTGTTTGTTTTCCTGATGATAGCCATTCTGACCAGGAGGTGGAACCTCACTATAGTTCTGATTTGCATTTCCCTGATGGCTAAAGATGCTGAACATTTTTTCACATATTTATTGGCCATTTGTACTTCTTTTTTTGAGAACTGCTCAATTCATTTGCCCAGTTAGTGACTGGATTATTTGGGAAACAGGAATTTTACATAAGAAGGAGGTAAAGAACATTTCCAAGACAGCTGTGTACTAGTAGGCCTAGGAAGCAAAGTTGAAGGAATGTCTCAAAGGGGAAAAACTAAATACTTTCCTGAGAAGATTTATAGTATTATAAGCTTTACAATTCTGTCAGCCAATATAGAAGTTACTAAACAAAAGGTGAAAAAAATGAAGTAACTAATTTCAGGATAAAATAAATATTTTGCAGGAAAGAAAACCAATCATAGTACATGAAGTCACAAAAACCAAATAATTTGCATAGCATACAATTTAAATGTTAAGTTCATTCCACTCCATCTATTTGGGAAAGGATAAGTGTCTGTAGGTGAAAAAGAGGAAAGAGTGTGTACACAACATAAAAGAATCCTAATTTTCCCTAGTGGGGAGTCTCCAGATTCTATTCAATATTGAAACTTCAAGAACTAGCATTATAAGCATGTTCTCTAGAAATGTAAGGATAAATACCAAAAGAAAAAGCTAAAGAGTGGAAATGACAGCCTCTGGGAATAAGATCCATCCGTAGGGACAGGAAAGGCCAGGGCTTGCTAAACGGCCTAAACATAGTTTGTGTAAACATTGTACCTAAAAACAATAGCGACTTTTTATATAAGCAACTGAAAGCATGCTCATTTCAGAAAAATCACCATATAAAGAGAAAGATGCTCCCATTCTCCACCTGCCTTCAGCTCACTTGCTACCAGACCCCTGCTCCCCAACTCAGCCTAGCTCTAAACACTGTCCTGCCTTCACTTTGCAAAAATGTAAGGAGCCCCAACGAGAGGAGCTTAGGACTTGAGCTTAGCTCAGTGGGTAGAGCACAGCTCCACTCCATTCTACTTTCTGAGCACCTGGGTTCAATCCCAGGCACCACAAAAACAGAAGGACATGGCAATCCACTCTCAAAGCAAACCTGAAAACAATCAGCCATTGAAAACGCTCTGAGGGTCACTATGAGTCAGATTCGACTCCATAGCACCTAACGACAGCCAGAGGAGCTCAGGCCACTCAGATTCTATTCCTTTGACAACATTTCCACCTTGTACCAGCTCTAGGACTTGGGCAGATTTTCTGTTCCCTAGAAGCTGGGACCTAGCCAGATTCATTCATGACTAAGGTCTGCCTCTCAATACCAGACCTTCCTGCTGCCAACCAATACCCTTTCATGCCTGGGTATTTGTTGTTGTTGTTAGGTGCCGTTGAGTCGGTATCCTACTCATAGTGACCCTCATTGGGTTTTCTTTTTTCTTTTTTTTTGCGGTCCTGGGTTGTTGGACCCAGGGCCTTGCGCTTGCATGCTCTGCAAGTGCTGGTTTGAGACAGGGTCTCACTAAATTACGCAGACTGCCTCTGGTGGAGAACTTGCGATCCTCCTGCCTCCGCCTCCCAAGCCGCTGGGATTACAGGCGTGGGCCACCGCGCCTGGCCCTCATAGGGTTTTCAATGGCTGAGTGCTTCGGGATTGCCTTGGGAGTGGATTGCCAGGCCCTTCTCCCATTTTTGCAGTGCCTGGGTATTAGCATATGGCATAAAATAACACTAATAAGATTCTCCACTGTTCTGACAGGAAGTAATCTGTCAGCTATTTCTTGCCCCCAGATCTGTTAATAGCATCCCTCTCGATCTTACTTTTAATCACAGCTGTTGCTGTTAGGTGCGGTGGAGTCAGGTCAGACTCCTAGGGACCCTCACAGGGATTTTGATGGCTGGTTGTTTTGGGATTGCTTCAGGAGTGGGCTGCCACATCCTTCTCCTGTTTTTGTGGTGCTGGGGATCGAACCAAGTGAGGGCCTTCAGAGGCAGAGCAGCCCTCTGCCAACTTGACTAACTACGAAACCTGCTGAGTAGCCTCCAAAGTACAGGTCTAGATCCCAAGTATCATTTACTCCTGGTCTGGTCAAGGACCTAGACCAATCAATTCCTCTCCATCACACATCAGCCACCAAAACAAACACGGAACCAAAACAGCAACACTTAAGCCCCAAAGGCAGAGCTGCTACGGTTCAGCAATGCAGAGACAAAGGGACTCAAACCACAATTACTCAACCTGAAGCTCCCTCTTCCAGCCAGAAAACTGCATCCATCTGATTCAGGCAGAGTTCTGACAGAGAAGAACTGTAACTCTTCTTCTGGAATCTACTCCCTAGGTCAGGCCAGTTTGCTGCTGACTGCCTCATTCTCTCCTCCTCCTGAACATACTGGTGCCTCAGCTGGGAACATGAGGCTGTGGTGCACATTTTCACTTGCAGTCTCTTCTGATTCATTTTGCTAAAACTAGACACTATATTTTGCAGATCATGACAAAATCTCAACCCACGAGTTAAAATAATTAAACACACTGAAGAAACATTTGACTCTATTTTTAGGATAAAAGTATATTTCTCTCTTCCTCTTATAGCAACACTTTTAAGACTTTAACAAAGTTACCAACTCTGAAGAGTCAAAGGTATACCACAACACAGTAGCAAATGTGGATCACTGCTTAGAGCCAGTCAGCAGTTCCATGACTTACATCATGGGGTTGTTTCTACTTGGCCTTGAGCCTATTGTAATTTTTTTTTTTAATTTTTGTCAAATTAATGGTAAATTGGCATTAACCATCAAAGAGTGGTAAGAAAGATATGAGCCCAGAGGATAAATGGATGCTGATACTTAGTCCTTGCAACAACCAGTGAGACAAAAGTATTATGATCACCCTCAGCTCAGGGTATATGATAATGGCCCAGGCTCACACAGTAAGTGCTGGGGAGCTAGGTGGACACCAGGTCTGTCAGACTTCAAAGCGCACTAAATTCACTAAGCTATACTGTCTTCCCTCATGGGAAAGAAGTAGATGGATTTTAAATTGGTAAACGTACTGATAAAGTGAATACTGTACATATGGATAAAAGGAAATTAACTCTTTTCCATCATTGCCTGTTCTGATGAGGAAGACACCTAACGGCTTGGAGCTAATAATATGAACATGGGTGAAAAGTACCTCAGCACTCGCCCACCACCTGTTCTGGAAGCCTGGTCAAGTGCCAATCAGTTTAAGCGCTGGCCCTTTTTCCCACAAGAAATAACATAAATATCTTTACTGATTCCAGCACCACACTGAAAGGCTGATTCAGACACGTGTACCTCTCACATACTTAGAAATAAGTTTTCTTTTAAGTGCAATTGTTGTTCTTACTATTTTCCTCTTTCCTTCACTTTTAGCACTACAACGTTTCTCAGGTGTAGTGATGATCATGTGGCATATGTAAAACAAACCAACAAAAAACCTACGAGATCCAGAGAACAGCACCAGCACAGTCCTGACTGCTTGAACTCACCATAGAAGTGATGTTTTCCCCTTCATTTCACCTGGAAGTGCCACAGATAAACATGGCATCTCATTACAGGTTTTAATATAGCAGTTGAGTAAGTTATAATATAGAAAGTTGAACCAGAATTCTCTTGAAAATACTCGTCAAAGCTGGGCATCAGGATGTATACCCCTAATCCCAGCAACTAGGGAGGCTGAGGCAAGAGGATCACAAGTTCAACGCCAGAGGCAGCCTCTGCAACTTAGTGAGACCCTGACTCAAAATAAAAAAAATAAATAAGTGGGCTGGAGGTGCAACCCAGTGGTAGAGCACTTACAGAATACATGCAAGGCAAGGCCCTGTTCAACCCTCAAATACTGCAAAAAAAATAATAACAATAAATTAATTAGTTAATTAAATTGGTCAAGGATTGAAATGTTTGAGCATGGAGCAGTTCAAGTGCCGAGGTACCCCTGTACCCAGGGCCTCACACATGCTAGGCAAGTGTTCTACAACTGAGCTGTACCCTCAGCCCCTTTTTTATTTTTTATTTTGAGACAAGGTCTCCTTAAATTGCAAAGGCTGCCTCTACCCTGGAACTCACACTCCTCATACCATCCCCTCCAGAGTCACTGGGATTACAGGAGTGCACTACTGCGCCCAGCTTCCCAAGTAATTCTTTCTCAAGTCACTCAAAACAGATTATGCATCCAAGTTCTGCAGATCCCAACTCCAATAATTTCCTAAAGGCCTGACTTTTCTCCTAGGGTCTTACTGCTTCCCACAATGTAACTAGGCTCTCTCCTTTTCTTTGCTTCTTTATTTTAAAAGATCCTCTTCCTAAGCCCTTTTACTTTCTTAATTATTTTCTTCTAAACATTGGTGGTGGGATCTGAGCTATTTCTATAAGAAGAACTCTATCCTGTTCCTGAGCCGAGGCACTGAAATTTATGTTAGCTTTAAAAAAAAAAAATAATTAAAAAAATACAGTAAAATAGACCTTTTTTGGTGTGTAATTCTATGAATTTAAACATACGTAACTGCAGCCACTGCATCCTGACATCTTATCCCACCTGATCTCTGAAGCTAAGCAGCGTGGGCCTGGTTAGTCCTTGGTTGGGATTCCACCTCGGAACACCAGGTGTTGCAGTGCCAGGCATGGCACAGTGTCCAGAAGTGTTTTGTTTGTTGTACATAAGGTCACTATGGGGCTGGGATTTAGCTCAATCGGTAGCGCGCTGCTCTGCAGTCTCTGAGGTCCTGAGTTTGAGTCTCAGCACGGCAAAAATGGGAGAAGGATGTGGCAATCCACTCCCTAGGCAATCCTGAAACAGTCATTGAAACCCCTTTGAGGGTTGCTATGAGTTGGATACTACTCAACGGCACCTAACAACAACAACAACATGTTCACTATGAGTCGGACCTGACTCCACAGCACCTAACAACGACAATGACTACATAACTGAACAGCCTCAGCATCCTAAAAAAGTCTCTCATGCGCTCCTTTATAGTTATGCCCTCTCATCCCTAACTCTGAACAACTACTGGTGTGTTTTCTATCACCTGAGTTTTGTTTTCCCAATATTGTCAAACAAATGGAATCATATAATAGTTAATCTTTTGAAACCAGACTCTTTCACTCAATATAATGCCTCTGATAGTTTCTGACACTGCTGTATGCATCAAGTCTGGGCCTTTTGACGAGAGGAACACCCCACTGTACTATGGACGTACCAGAGCACTGTTCTTAGATTTTAGTATCATAAATAGAATAAAATGAACATTCACATACAGGTTATCATCTAAGAATAAGTTTTCATATCACTGGAGTAATAAAGGAGATTACTCAGTCATAAAGTATGTGTTTACTTTCATCTTAAAAAAAGAAAGAACTGCCAAACTATTTTTCAGAATGTCTATATCATTATGCATCACCCCCATTACATATTTTTAGTATTCCATTTTAATTATCTATTGTGCTCTTTACAGTATCTGTATACATTTTTAAGTGATTGCTCTAGATATTACAATACCAAGATTTATCTTTTCAGAGTACTTAGAATCAGTATTTCATAAGTTCAAGTAGAATACAGAAAATTACCAACACGCAAGAGAAAAGTCTAGTAT
The DNA here is from genome assembly GCA_007922755.1 of Pedetes capensis. Classification (NCBI taxonomy): domain Eukaryota; kingdom Metazoa; phylum Chordata; class Mammalia; order Rodentia; family Pedetidae; genus Pedetes; species Pedetes capensis. The sequence goes on along the minus strand of VMDO01000675.1, from coordinate 55,660 downwards.
CTACCTACGTATCTACTATTTCCATGGCTCATCTTCATTTCTGATGTTCCAATATTTCTCTGGTTTCACTGTCCTTCTGTCTGAAGAAGTCCACTAGCAGCTGTTAGGTACAGGTCTTCTGGCTATGAATTTTGACTTTTTCTTTATCTGAGAAGGTTTTACCTTCATTTATAGAGGGTATTTTTAGTGGATATAGAACTCTAGGCTGATAGAACCCAGGTATACCACTACTGGGAATATACCCAAAGGGAAACAAGTCATCATACAATAGACACCTGTATCTCCATATTCAATGCAACACTTTACACAATAGAAAGGATATGGAAACAACCAAGGTGTCCATCAACAGAAAAATGGATAAAAAAATTATGGTACATATACACAATGGAATACCACTCAGCAATAAAAAAAATGAAATAAGGACATTTGCAACAAAATAGATGGAAGTGGAGAACATCATCTTAAGCAAACGAACACAAGCTCAAAAAGAGAAATACCATATGGTCTCACTCATGAAGGAGCTGAATCATACTTAAAGGAAGAAAAACTCCTATACATAAATTGATATATAAAAAATGCACAATTAAACTTAGCAAAGAAGGGACAATACAGAGTAGAAAGAAAGAGAGGGAACTAGCAGGAAGGTGGGATGAGGAGGAGAGTCAATGTAAAGGGATAAAGGGGGAGAGGATAATCTCAGTGTAAACAATGCAATTTCACGAGTATATTAGAAAAACTGTTGTTGTTATTGTTAGGTGCTGTCAAGTCAGTATCCAACTCAGAGACGCTATGTACAAGAGCGGAAACACTATTGTCAGTGTTTCTCTGCTATTCAGAGGGTTTTCAATGGCTGATTTTTTGGGGGAGTGGGCTACCAGGTCTTTCTCCCAAGCCTACAGCATCTGATGTTCCCAGATAGTCTCCCATCCAAGTACTCACCAGGCCTGACCCTGCTTAGCATCTGAGATCTGATGGGATCAGATCCCACAGTGGTAGGGCTGCAGGCACTGGAAAAATAGGGGAATATAACCCAAATATGCATTTGCAGTTTACTACATATTAGCCATGTTGTTGTTGTTGTTGTTGTTGTTGTTGTTAGGTGCTGTCAAGTCGGTATCCGACTCATAGCGACCCTCATAGGGTTTTCAATGGCTGACTATTTCCGGATTGCCTTGGGGCTCCATAAACCTTGTGGGTTGATTAAAGTGTTGCCAGAAGTGACATAAAGGATGCATAATGGAAAAAGTCAATGCTGTATTACTCTGTACCCCATCATCATTTACTAATAAAGGGAGATTTTGAAAAAAGAACTCTAGGCAGAGAGCTCTTCTCTTTCAGTACTTTAAAAATACTATGTCACTCCTTGTAGCCTCCCTGATTTCTGGCATGGACCCATGATCATTTGAATCACTGTTTTCCTACATATCTTGTTTTTCTCTGCTTGCTTTCAAGTACAGTCAGTCATAAACCACATAACAACATTTTTCAACAATGGACTGTACAAAATATGATAAAAAAATACAGTGAATGTTTAAATTTTAAAATTTATTACAGTAAAAGACATAGTCATTACCCCTTAAAACACTCCCCCCTGGCTTTAAACACACTTATCATTCTTGCCACTGACTGAAGCACTGTTTGGAAGTCCTTGTTCGCCAGCGTCTTTAGTTCCATCCTCTATCGTGACTACATTTTGCTTCACCCATTGCTCCTGGTACAGCAATTTCTATCAAAAACATTTATAGTGTGTTCTCATCCACCTTATTCACTTGATCTTGCACCTAGTGACTTCTGGCTCTTCCCCAAAGTCAAAATAACCATGAAAAGTAAATGTTGTGAATCAATTCATGACACCAAGGCAGCCACAACAGTGTAGATAAAAATACAAAATAAGATTTCCAGAATTGCTTCAGAAAGTAGCAAGAATGATGGGATAAGTGTGTTCGATACCAATTGAGTATTCTGAGGACTAATGGCAATGTGTCTTTTAGTGCAATAAATTTTTTAATTTAAACATTTGCGGTTATCTTTTGTTCACCTCTCATATCCCATAAGATTATATCACCCACTCATATTATGGTTGCCTTAGTTCGCAAACACACTTTATGAGGTTTTCACAATGATGAAACTACCCAAGGGTAAATTTCTCAGAGCATGCCTCATCATGACTGTACTGTCTTTCTCAGAGCATGCAATACATGACTATACTGTCTTTGTCTTCAGTCCAGAAGTTTGATTATGATGTGTTTGGATATGGGTTTCTTTGGGTTTATCTTGTGGGGGCACCGTGGGCTTCTAGAATTTGTAGTTTTATGTCTTCAGCCAATTTAGAAACTTTTCAGTCATTATTTTCTTCACCACATCTTTTGTCTTCTCTGCTGAAATTCCTACAACACAAACATTAGATCTGTTGTCCTTGTCCCACAGCTCCCTGGGATACTTTTCTCCCCCAATCTCTTTATTTCTGTTATTTGTTGTTGTTGTTAGGTGCCCTGGAGACAGGTCTGACTCATAGGACCCCCACATAAAACAGAACAAAACACTCCCCAATTCTGTGCCAGCCACACAATCTCATTTATGTTTAAGCCCATTGTTGCAGCTACTGTGTCAATACATCAAGTTGAGGCCTTTCCTTTTTGTCATTGTTGTTGACCTGCCACTGTCGTTGACTGCCACATGATTATGCCCTTCTCCAGGGAACGGCCCCTCCTGACTACATGTCCAAAATATGTAAGACACAGTCTAGCCACCCTTGCTTCCAAGTAGCACTCTTGTTGCACTTCCAGGAAAGATTTGTTGGTTCTTTTGGCAGTCCATGGTATATTCAATATTCTCTAGCACCCTAATTCAAAAGCATCAATTCTCCTGTCTCCCTTATTCAAGGTCTAGCTCTCACAACCATATGATGCAACTGAAAATACCACAGCATAAACCAGGCGCACCTTCACCTTCAATGTACCATCTTTACATTTCAATACTTTAAAGAGGTCTTTTGCAACAGCTTTTCCCAATGCAATGCATCTTTTGATTTCTTGATGTTGCTTCCATGGTTGTTGATTGTGGAACCAAATAAGGCAAAATCTTGGACAACCTCAATCTTTTTCAATTTAGGATGAAGCTGCATACTGACCTCACAGTTGTAAGGATTTTGTTTTGTTGATGTTGAGGTGCAGTCCATACAGAAGGCTGTGTTCTTTGATCTTCATCAGTAAATGTTTCAAATCCTCTTCACTTTCAGCAAGCAGAGTTGTGTCATCTGCATAATGCAGGTTGTTAATGAGTCTTCCTCCAATCATGATGCTGCATTCTTTATAAAGTCCATCTTCCCAGATTATTTGCTCAGCATAGAGATTGAACAGGACAGTGAAGGGTTTCGGCCCTGGCGCACACCTTTTTCGATTTACAGGCAAGCACAGTTTCCTTGTTGTTTTCAAACAACTGCCTCCTGGTCCAACTACAGACTACTCAAGAGTACAATTAGGTGCTCTGGTATTCCCATTCTTTGCAGTGTTATCCATAATTTGTTATGATCCACACACTCAAATGCCTTTGCATAGCCAATAAAACACAGATAGACATCTTTCTGATAGTCTCTGCTTTTGGCTGATATCAATCCGACATCAGCAATGATGCCCCTGGTTCCCCACCCTCTTCTGAATCCAGGTTGATTTTCCATTAGTTTCCTGTAAATATATTGCTGCAGTCACTTTTGAATGCTCTTTAGCAAAATTTTGCTTGCATGTGATATTAATGATATTATTTGATAGCTTCACATTGGGTTGGATCCCCTTACTTGGGAATAGGTACAAATATGGATCTCTTCCAGTCAGTTGGCCAGGTAGCTGTTTTCCAAATCTCTTGGCATAAATATGTTAGCACACCCAGTGCTGCATCTTTTTGTTGAAATATCTCAATAGGTATTCCACCAATTCCTAGAGCCTTATGTTTCACTAATTCCTTCAAGGCAGCTTCCACTTTGTCCTTCAATACCATTGGTTCCTGATCATATGCAACCTCTTGAAATGGTTGGTCATCAGCCAATTTTTTTGTATAATGACTCTTTGTATTCTTTCCATCTTCTTTTGATGTTTCCGTCATCATTTAATATTTTCCCTGTAGAATCCTTCACTATTGCCACTGGAGGTTTGAATTTTTTTCTTCAATTCCTTAAGCTTGTGAAAAACAGAGCTCTCAACTCAGGTGGGATACACTCAAGGTCATACCTTGGCTCTCATACACTTGTTCAAATTTTCTTCAGTTTCAGTTTGAACCTGCTTATGAGCAGTTGATGGTCTGATCCAGAATCAGCAGAGGGTCTCATTCTGACATTTGATAGTGAGCTTTTCCATTGTCTCTTTCCATAAATGTAGTCAATTTGGTTCCTGTATGTTCCATCTGATGAGATCCATGTGTACAGTCACTGTTTATATTGGTGAAAAAATGTATTTGCAATGAAAAGTTCCTTGGTTTGACAAAATTCTATCATGCGATCTCCAGCATCATTTCTGTCACTAAGGTTGTGTTTTCCAACTCCTCAGCCTTCTTTTTGTGTCCAACTTTAGCATTCTAGTCACCTGTAACTATCAGTACATCCTGACTGCAGGTCCAATCTCTTTCAGATTGCAGAAGCTGATAAAAATCTTCTTTAGCTTCCTCTGTGGCCTTAGTGGTGGGAGCGTAAATTTGAATAATAGTCATATTAACTGGCTTTTCTTGTAGGTGTGTGGATATTATTCTATCACTGACAGTATTTGTATTTCAGGACAGATCTTGAGATGTCTTTTTTGATGATGAATGTAAGTCGATTTCTCTTTAATCTGTCATTCTCAGCATAGTAGACCATACGATTACCTGATTCAAAACATCCCATGTCAGTCCATTTTAGCTCACTCAGAGTGTTGATGTTAATGCTCTCCATTTCCCTTCTGATGGTTTCTAATTTTCGTAGATTCATACTATGTACATTCCACATTCCAATTATAATGGATGTTTACAGTTGTTCCTCCTCATTTTGGATTGTGCAATGTCAGCAAATGGAGGTCCCTGGGGCTTTACTCCATTTCCATCATTAAGGTAGACTCTACTTTGAGGCAACTCTTTCCCAGTAGTCTTTTGAGTGCCTTCCAACCTGGAGGGATGATTTTCTGGCACTAGATTTGACACTGTTTCTCTGCTATTCATAGGGTTTTGAATGGCTAATTATTTCAGAAGTGGGCTGTCAGGTCCTTCTCCCTAGTCTTAGTCTAGAAGCTCAGCTGAAACCTCTCCACCATGGGTGGTATTTGAGATACCAGTAGCATAGCTTTCAGTATCATAGCGACATGCAAGCCCCCACAGTACGGCAAACTGACAGACATGTGGGCATTCTGTTATTTACATTTTGCTATTTCTACTGATCTATGTTCAACTTTACCAGTGCCTCCGTCTGTCATATGCACTCTGAGACAGAGGACATTCATAGTATTCTTCATTTTAGTTATATTTGTTCTTCTTTACATTATCTATTTCTCTATTGGGAATTTCAGGTCTTTATTTCACAATTGCATGAACCAGTTTCTTGAGACATTTGCATAAAAGCTACTTTTAAGTCTTTGTTAGAAAATTCCAATGTCTATATCTTCTCACGGGCTGGGATTTAGCTCAGTTGGTAGAGTGCTGCTCTGCAGTCTCTGAGGTCCCGAGTTCAATTCCCAGCACCGCAAAATGGGAGAAGGATGCGGCAACCCACTCCCAAGGCAATCCCGAAACAGCCATTGAAAACCCTATGAGGGTTGCTATGAGTTGGACTCGACTTGACGGCACCTAACAACAGCAGCAAATATCTTCTCACATTGGCATCCATTGACTCTGTCCATCTGAGTTGATATTTTCTTGGGTTTTCATATGCTGAGTAATTTTAGATCATACCATGAACATGTTGAATATTACACTGTAAAAATCGGGGTCTTATTTAAATCTGGAGAGTGTTAACAATTTAGTTTGAGTTTTCACAGCCTTTACCTTGCTGTTCAGATGTATGTCCTATGTGCACCACCGTAGTTGACAGGCTGGGTGGTGGTCTACCAATTGGTTCAGCTCTCAAAGTCACTGGATACTACACAGAATGAAGTCTATGCACATGCAGCTCAGGGGTAAGTACAGGAGTTCACAGATAACTAGAAGCAGCTGCTTCCTTAGGCTCTTCCATCTCTGTGATCTCAACAGTTTCATGTTTCCTAGAGATCCTTTCTGATCCTCTAGCTTATGTACTTCTGCAGCTGCACCCCCCTGTAGGGACTGATGGCAGTAAGATGGGAGCAGAGAAAAGATGGTAAAACTCACTGCCAGTTTAGTGGTGCTCTGAAGCCTGGTCTTTCCCAACTCACTTGCCACTGCTTTCTTTTCAGAGACCTCAAACAGCTGGTCTATGTTTTTGTCCAGGTGTAACAGTTGTTATATCACATGCACTCAGTGAGAGACTTAGGAAGGAATGTACTTACCCATCCTTCCCAGAAATGGAAACTCAAAGCCAGATTTCCAAAATACTTTTTTCTTCCAGATTGATGTTTCCAGATTGATGATTGAGAGTGTATGTTTTAATATCAGAGAAAAAATCCACAAACTGCCCTTGTTCAACTTGGCTAAATGAAAAAAATCAAAGGCACAGCTCTCCACAAATGCTTCTACAACAAAAAGAGGGTTTTAACTTTCTTATACAGTAACCAGTTGGATTCATGGAGGTGGGCAATATCTAGGAGCAGGTGATGCTTCACTTAAATTATCTAAGCATATCACACACTTATTGGCTTAACTACAAGTATGACTGCCCAACATTAAACAATATACCAAATCTCTTCAACCAAAGCATCAGCAAGAAAAATTAGTGATGACAGAGTTAAGAGCAGTATTTCTCAATGCAGACAGGTGACTTTAACCTTGGGCCTTAATGTACACATAAAACCCAAAACTACTAGGTCTGATGAAAACTATTTCTGAGAGTATTTTCTTCTTAAAGCCATAAATCTGTATCTACCTTGTATGCTTTCAGATGCAATAAGCCAGATATACTGACTAAATCAATGACAACATATGGCGTCTGCCACAGGGGATGGAAGGGAGGTAACTTTGCAGTTTTCAGTTCACTAGCACTCCACTAATCAGAATAAAATCAGCTGCAGTGACTTACAGTTATTTTCAGGAACTCAGAATTGCCAACCCTGGCATAATCTAACACTTTAAGAGGATTTTAAGAGGAAGACTGTAAATTAGAAAATTACATTTGAGCTGTAGTAAAGGAAATTCTAAAAGCAGAAAGGATCTCTGCTGTTACTTATAACTTTGTGTGTGTGTGTGCATTGTATACAAATTTATATAGTTAAATACATAAATCCTCCAGTTGATAATTTCAGGCTCCTCCAACAGAGCTGAAATCTTAATCCCCAGGGACAAAATACTACCAGTCCCTCAAGATTCTGCTCAGGAGGACTCTATGCCTCCCAGATCTTCCCTCTTCTTTATGGCTGCACCTGCTTCTGCAACAACAGCCTGTGTGGGGACCTGTGACAATGAGAGAGGAAGCTCTGATGGACTGTTTCACACATCTTTATGCAAAACCGAAACACTGAAGAAATGCTAGGAAGTCCATGCTGACTACACAAAGTCTTTTTTTTTTTTTTTTTTGTCCATTGCTGGAGATTGAACCCATGGCCTCATGCATGCTAAGCCAGCTGTCTACCACTTAGCTACACCCCCAGACCTAGAAAGTCTTTAGTTAGTAACCAAAAGAGAAGGTCAGGCTCTAAGACATAGAAAGGACTACCAAAGAATTCACAGACAACTTACAGTGCTATAACTCACATTAAAGAAGGGAGAATGGAACCAGACATTCCATAATCATTGGGGAAACTCAGACATTTCAAAGCGTCATCATTTTGGGGAGGAAATGGACAAACCAATACATATGCAAAAGACACATGAATCAAAGAACTGATAAGACCAAGACAGGTCCGTCCATTCAGAAAATAAATTAATCAAACATAAATAGAACATTTATCTTATCCAGACTGAAAATCTACTCTTAATTTTCACCACATCCTACACTTAACCACTAAACTACCTACTTCCTTATAACTCAAATATTTTTAGCTTTGCCTCCTTGGAAAGCAACCAATACCCATGGACCAAACTAAAAGAGGGTTTATCAAAAGTCCTCTAGGCTAGGCATAGTGGTACACACTCATAATCCCAGCACTGGGGAGACAAAGGCAGGAGGATACAAGTTTAAGGCCAGTCTGAGCAACACAGGCAGACCCTATCTCAAAACCAAACCAAACCAACATAACACAACAAAATGCCACCAAAAAATAATTAGTCACAAAACACACACTAAAAAGTTGACGTATTTTAACTGCGATCACAACAAAATATTCACCATTCCAATTCCTTTCAAAGAGGCTATGTAAAAATCTCTATTTTTAACTTACAATCTAAAGTACTGGATCTAAAAATTAACTTTAGTTAAATCAAAAGATATAGAGATAAATGTATTAGCTATTAGAAAAAAATACAAAGAAAAAACTGGCAAATTGAAGTTAAAAATCCAATCTATATCTCTTAAAAAAGTTAATAAGTAGATACCAAATCTTAGTACACTATCAATCAGTACAAACTTTAAGGCAAGCATTTTGACAATATGCCATAAGTCTTAGAATTCTGCAAGTCCTTTGATCAAACAGGCACATTTCTATGTTTGCTAAAGAAATAATGTATATTGCATTGCCATTAACAGGGAAAAGTGAGAAATATATTAAGATTTTAAACATTAAAATTAAATATGTAGTCATTTAAAAGGCTAATATATGAGGATGGAGCTCAGTGGTAGAAGCCATACTTAGGATGCACAAGGCCAGAACAAGAAAAAAGCTGATATAGACCTGTATGAATATGATCATACAGATTTTTATGTATGAACTATTAAATGGAAGAACAGATTACACAGTGGTATTTATAGAAGACCTCATTTTAAAAAACTACAGTGAATTTTTTTTAAATAATGGAAGGCCATAAACTAGGGTTATAATAATGTTTATTATGAAGACTGGCAGAATTAAAGAGTATTTTTACTTTACTTTCTGGGTTTATGGGTATATAAATTGTGAGCAAAAACATACACACCTTTTGTAAGATGTAATACAGCACATATGTAGACTCAGGGACAGAAATCACATGATCATCTCAATAGATACAGAAAAGACTGAGAAAGTTCAACATCCTTTCATGATAAAAACCCTTTTTTACAAATGGAATGAACATACCTCAACATAATACAGAGTATAGAGAAGGTGTCAAAAAATGAATACACATTTTAAGAAAGGAAGAAAGGGCATTAAAACTGTAATACTCAATATACACTGCTAACAAAAAAAACCTGAAGACAATCACATTTGACTTCTGCAATTATGAGGTGCTCAAAGTGGTTGCAAGAAGCAAGACTCGTTGCTGTGTAAAGCCTCTCAGTATTCCGGTGTGCACCACACAGAGTACCATGAGTCACAAACCTATCGCAAATACATGCAATTGTTAGGCATGTTGAAGGTTCTGTTGTATACTCATGCCTCCACTGTGGGATTTCCACAACATTCTCAAATATCAAAAATGACTTCAAAACGGTCTTGGGCTCCTCCAACAACAACCATGGTTCTGCCATTTTTTATTGTTCTGCCTATTGTATGGTGACACTAGCATTCATGTGATTATACCTTACTACTGTAATTTAACCTCAAAAAGTAATACAAAGATTATTTCTCTTACAATATGTGCACATTTTTGGGTACTTCCAGTTAAATACATTTTTTAGCACTGGCAGTACATGACAAACCCATGGCCAACATTATATTAAATGGGAAAAAACTGAAGGCATTTCTCCTAAAATCAGGAACAAGGCAAGGGTTTCCTCTGTTATTCAATATACTACTGGTAGCCTTAGCCAGAGTAATAAGGCAAGAGAAAAAGTAAAAGGGATATAAATAGGAAAAGAAGAAGTCAAATTATCTCTATTGCAAATAATATGATCCTATATTTAATCATTTGCCTAAAAATTTCAAATCAAACTAAATAACAATAAGTATTTTCTTTCCAGAAACGTCATTACAATGAACAAAACAAGAACATGATTAGCAAAATACTTGAAATGCATAACATGAGTTTGTAATGTACCTTTTCCACCACTTTCTTAATTTTCTGGCTAATTCATACACACACTTTTTCACATATGTGTCCTGATGGTAGTCAAAGGATTAAAACATCCTAAAGACTCCACCAGAAAACTTTTACATTTGCTAAACACTTTCAGCAAAATAGCAGGATACAAAGTCAACATACAAAAATCAGTAGTTCCACATATCAGTAACAGGCTGAGAAAAAAATCAGGAAAAATTCCCATCAGCAAACAGCTTTAAAAAACAGAATCTAGGAATAAACAATCAAGGAGTTGAAAGACTTCTACAATGAAAATGTTAAAACACTGAAGAAACTAAAAAAGACACTAGAAAATGGAAATATTTCCTATGCTCATAGGTTAGCATCCTCATCAAAATTCCAATCACATTCTTCACAGAAATGGAGAAAATGATCCTAAAATTCACATAGAAGCACAAAAGACACTGATCAGCCAAAGTAATCTTGAGAGAAGATGGGAAAAAAACAAAGAAACAATGCTACAGGCATGACAATGCCTGGTTTAAAATTATACCACAAAGCCATAGTAACAAAAACAGCATGGTATTGGTGGTGGTTGTTGTTAAGTGCCGTAGACACATGTCCAACTAATAGTGACCCTGTGTACAACAAAACAAAACACTCCCCAATTCTGTGCAGGCACATTATCTTTATTATGTTTAAGCATTTTGTTGCAGATACTGTGTCAATCCATCTAGTTGAGGGTCCTCCTTTTTTTATGCTGACCTGCCACTCTCCCAAATATGATGTTCTTCTCCAGGGATTGGTCCCTCCTGACTACATGTCCAAAAGACATAAGACATAGTCTAGCCATCCTTGCTTCCAAGGAGCATTCTGGTTGCACTTCTTTTAGGACAGATCTGGTGGTTCTTTTGGCAGTCCACTGTATATTCAATATTCTCCAGCACCATAATTCAAAAGCATCATTCTTTTCCTGTCTCCCTTATTCAAGGTCCAGCTTTCACAACCATATGATGTGAAGGAAAACACCATGGCACAAGTCAGGAGCACCTTCATCTTCAATGTGACATCTTTACTTTTCAAGTAAAGTAAAGCAAAATCATGGACACCCTCAATCTTTCTCACTTTATCAAGAAGTTGCATACTGACCCAGTTGTAACAATTTTGTTTTCTTGATGTTGAAGCCCAATCCGTATTGAAGGCTGTGTTCTTTGATTTTCATCAGTAAATGTTTCAAATCCTCTTTATTTTCAGCAAGCAGTGTTGTGTCATCTGCATAACACAGGTTATTAATGAGTCTTCCTCCAATTGTGATGCCATTTTCTTCTTCATTAAGTCCAGCTTTTCGAATTATTTGCTCAGCATAGATTGAAGAGGCACACTGAAAGGATACGGCCCTGGTGCATACCTTTCTTGACTTTAAACCAGGCAGCATTTCCTTGTTCTTTTTGAACGGTGGCCTCCTGGTCCAACTACACATTTCTCATGAGCACAATTAAGTGTTCTGGTATCCCCATTCTTAGCAAGGTTATCCATAAATTGTTGTGATCCACACAGTCAAATGCAGTCGCATAGTCAATAAAACAAAGATAGACATCTTTCTGGTATCCTCTGCTTTCTGTTAATATCCATCTAACATCAGCAATGATGTCCCTGGTTCCATACACTCTTCTGAATCCAGCTTGACTTTCCATTAGTTCCTTGTCTATATACTGCTGCAGTCGCTTTTGAATGATCTTTAGAAAAACTTTACTTGCATGAGATATTAATGATAGAGTTTGATTATTTCTACATTTGGTTGGATCCCCTTTCTTGGGAATAGGCACAAATACAGGTCTCTTCCAGTCAGTTGGTCAGGCAGCCATTTCCCAAATCTCTTGGCATAAATAAGTGAGCTCCTCCAAAGCTGCATCTGTTTGTTGAAACATCTCAATTGGTATTCCACCAATTCCTGGAGCTTCATGTTTTGTCAGTTCCTTCAAGGCAGCTTCCAATTCCTCCTTTAGCACTTTTGGTTCCTGATCATAGACAACTTCTCAAAATGCTTGATCATCTACCAATTCTTTTTGGTATAATGACATTGTATATTCTTTCAATCATCTTTTGATATTTCCTGCATTGCTTAATATTTTCCCTGTACAATTCCTCACTATTGCCATTCAAGGCTTGAATTTTTTCTTCAATTCTTAAGCTTGAGAAAGTGTTCTTCTCTTTTAGTTTTCTATCTCCAGCTCTTTGTACATATCATTATAATATTTGATTTTGTCTTCTCGAATTGCCCTTTGAAATCTTCTGTTTAGTTCTCTAACTTCATCATGTCTTCCTTTTACTCTAGCCGCTGGACTGTAAGGGCAAATTTCCAAGTCTCCTTTGACACATAATTTGGTCTTTCCTTTATTTCCCATCTTTTTAATAACCTTTTACTTTCCTCATGTCTTCGATGTTGTGTCACATTCGTCTGGTTTTCAGTCATTAATGTCTAATGCATCAAATCTGTTCTTGAAATGGTCTCTGAACTCAGGTGGGATATACTCAAGGTCATACTTGGCTCTCATACACTTGTTTTAATTTTCTTTCATTTCAGTTTGAACCTGCATATGAGCAACTGATGGTCTGATCTACAATTGGCACCTGGTCTTGTTCTGACTTTTAATATTGGGCTTATCATCATCTTTTTCCAAAAATTTAGTCAATTTGTTTTCTATATGTTCCATCTGGTGAATTCCATGTGTACAGTCATCATTTATGTTGGTGGAAAATGTATTTGCAATAAAAAGGCCATTGGTCCAACAAAATTCTATCATACAATCTTTAGCATCATTCTGTCACCAATGCTGTATGTTCCAACTCCTGAGCCTTCTTAGTTTTCAACCTTTACGTTCCAGTCTCCAGTAATTATCAGTGCATCCTGATTGCATGTTCGATCTACTTCAGATTGCAGAAGCTGATAAAAATCTTCCCTATCTTCACTTATGGTCTTACTGGTGGGTATATAAATTTGAATAATAGCCATAGTAACTGGCCTTCCACATAGGCATATAGATATTATTCCATTACTGACAGCATTGTACTTCAGGACTGATCTTGAGATATCTTTTTTGATGATGAATGTAAGTCCACTTCTCTTTAATCTGTCATTCCTGGCATAGTAGACCATATGATTACCGGATTCATAATGGCCCATGTCAGTCCATTTTAGTTCCCCAATGCCTAGAATGTTAATGTTTATGTATTCCATTTCCCTTTTGACAATTTCTAATTTTCCTACATAACTTCATACTAAGTACATCCCATATTCCAATTATTAATGGATGTTTACAGTTGCTCCTTCTCATTTTGAGTCAGGCACATCAGCAGATGGAGGTCCCTATCATTAAGGTAGACTCTATTTTGAGGAAGCAACTCTTCCCTAGTCATCTTTTGAGTGCCTTCCAACCTGGGGGCTCATTTTCCGGCACTATATCTGACAGTGTTTCTCTGCTATTTTCCATGGTTTTCCATGGCTGTTTTGGGAGTGGGTTAGCCATATCCTGCTCCCTACTCTGTCTTAGTCTGGAAGCTCAGCTGAAAACTGCCCACCATTGGTGACCCTGCACAGACTATAATACCAGTAGCACAGCTTTCAGCAGCAATACACAAGCCACCACCGTACAGCAAGCTAATAGACACGTGGTTGATGGTATTGTTGTTGTTAAGTGCCATCCAGTGGAGTCTGACTCATAGTGACCCTATGTACAGCAGATCGAAACACTTCCTGATTCTGTGCCAGGCAACTGACCTTATTTATGTTTAAGCCCATTGTTGTAGACACTGTGTCAATCCATCTGGTGGAGGGTTTTCCTGTTTCTCGCTGACCTACCACTCTCCCAAACATGATCTTTCTCCAGGGATTGGTCTTTCCTGACTACATTTCCGAAATATGTAACACACAGTCTAGCGATTCTTGTTTCCAAGGAGCACTCTGGTTGTACTTCTTCTAGGACAGATCTGTTGGGTCTTTTGGCAGTCCATCGTATACTCAATAGACGTCTCCAGCAGCATAATTCAAAAGCATCAATTCTTCTCCTGTCTCCCTCTTTCGATGTCCAGCTTTCACAACCATATGATGGGACTGAAAATACCATGGCACCTTCATCTTCAATATGACATCTTTACTTTTCAATACTCTAAAGAGATCTTTTGCCACAGCTTTTCCTAGAGCAATGTATCTTTTGATTTCTTGACTGCTGTTTCCACAGCTGTTGATTATAGAGCCAAGCCAAGCAAAGCAAAATCTTGGACAACCTCAATCTTTTCTCCATTTATTGTGAAGTTACATACTGACCCAGTCATAAGGATTTTTGTTTTATTGATGTTCAGGCCCAGTCCATACTGAAGAGTATGATCTTTAACCTTCATCATTAAATGTCTTAAATCTTCTTCACTTTCAGCAAGTACACTTGTGTCATCTGCAGAACGCAGATTGTTAATGAGTCTTCCTCCAATCCTGATGCTGCGTTCTTCCTCATAAAGTCCAGCTTCTTGGATTATTTGCTGAGCATATAAATTGAAGAGATAGGGTAAAAGTATACAGCCCTGACACACACCTTTCTCAACTTTAAACCAGGCAGTGACTCCTTGTTCTATTCAAACAACTGCCTTCTGGTACACGTACAGATTCCTCATGAGTACAATTAGGTCCTCTAGCATTTCCATTTTTCAAAGTGTTATCCATAATTTGCTATGATCCACACAGTCAAATGCCTTTGCACAGTCAATAAAACATAGCCAGATGGTATTGGTACTGGCATAAAAACAGGTACATAGACCAACAGAATAGATGACCCAGAAACACACACAT
Source organism: Pedetes capensis (assembly GCA_007922755.1). Taxonomy (NCBI): domain Eukaryota; kingdom Metazoa; phylum Chordata; class Mammalia; order Rodentia; family Pedetidae; genus Pedetes; species Pedetes capensis. Next base: position 40,644 of record VMDO01000675.1, on the reverse strand, counting down.
ACAGCTACAGCCCCCTGATTTTCTATAAAGATGCCAATAATATTTGTTGGAGATATGGTAGCCTCTTCAGAAAATGGTGCTGAGGAAACTAGATCTCCACATATTGTTGTTGTTAGGTGCCGTCGAGTCGGTATCCGACTCATAGCGACCCTCATAGGGTTTTCAATGGCTGACTGTTTCGGGATTGCCTTGGGAGTGGATTGCCAGGCCCTTCTCCCATTTTTACAGTGCTGGGAATTGAACTCAGGACCTCAGAGACAGCAGCGCAGTGCTACACCAACTGAGCTAAATCCCCGCCCAGATCTCCACATATAGAGGACTGAAACTGGATCTTTCTCTCTCACCCAGTTAAAAAAAAAAAAAAAAAAAAAATTCAAAATGAATCAAAGACCTTAAAGTAAGACTTGAAACTTACAAATTTCTAAGGGAAAACATTTCACCATAGAGACATAGGCAAGGACTTCTCAAAAAGGATTCTAATAGCCCAAGAATTAATAGCAAGAATTGACAAACTGAATTGCATCAAACTAAAAATGCTCTGCACACCAAAGGAAACAGTTAACAGAGTGAAGAGCGCCTACAGAATGGGAAAAAATCTTTGTCAGCTATATAACTGACAAGGGATTACTATCCAGAACATATAAGGAACTCAAAAAATTAAACGCCAAAAAACCCCCAAATAATCCAGTCAATAAATGGGCAAATAAACTGAACAGTTCTCAAAAGTACAAATGACCAATAAATATATGAAAAAATGTTCAACATCCTTAGCCAACAGGAAAATACAAATTAAAACTACATTGTGATCCCATTTCACAATAGGCAGAATAAGTATTATTAAGAAAGCAAACAATAATAAATGCCAGTAAGGATGCAGGGAAAAAGGAACTCTTACACACTGTTGGTAGGAACATAAATTAGTGTGGCCACTATGGAAATCAATTTGGAAGCTCCTCAAGAAACTAAACATAGAATTACAATATACTATTCCTGAGTATATACCTGGAGGAGTCTAAGTCAGCATATAACAGAGATATCTGCATATCCATATTTACTATGGCATTATTCACAACAGTCAAGTTATTTAATCACCCCAGATGTCCACCAACAGATGAATGAATAAAAAAATAGTATCTGTAAACATATGTGTGTGTATATACAATGAAGTTTTATTCAGACATAAAGAATGAAATTATGAATTATGTCATTTGCAGGAAAACTGATGGAACTGAAAATCATCATGCTAAGTGAAATTAGCCAAACTCAGACAAATATGTTTTCTCTCATATGCACAATCTGTTGTTGTTGTTGTTGTTAAGTGCTGTCGAGTATCTGACTCATGATGACCCTCATAGGATTTTCAATGGCTGATTATTTCAGGATTGCTTCAGAAGTGGGCAGCCAAGTCTTTTTCCCACATGTAGTGTCTTGATTTAAGTGTGTGTGTGTGTGTGTGTGTGTGTGTAAACAACATGAAAATAGAAGGGGAATGGGGAAGGGAAGGACAAGGAAGGGCGATGGGGGTGAACGTGGGCAATGTATATGATACACATATATGAAAATGTTATAATGAAATCCATCATTCTGTACAGTAATTAAAAATATTTAAAAAGGATAATAAGGGAATATTATGAATAATTTCATGCTAAGTTGACTACTTACATGATGTGGACAAATTCTTTAAAAGACATAAGCTAAGAAAGTTCACCTAAAAAAGTACATAACTTAACAAGTTATGTATCTTTTAAAGAAATTTAATTATAAAATGTCCTCATTCAATCATTTCACAATACATATTACAACATTACATCATATAACTTAAGTACATCATTTTTGTAATCATTGGCTGAGAAATCTATTGTTACTCTAATGTTTCTCTAATATGTAATCTGAAGCTTTTCTCTTGCTGTTTTTAGAATTATCTCTTTTTCTTGTGCATTTGACAGTTTGATTATATTCCTTGAAGAAGACCCTTTTGTGTGCCTTGCTTTATGCAACATTTGCTTTATTGTAGCAATCTGGAACTGAACCTACAATATCTCCAAAGTAAGCTTGAATATCTGAGAGAACTGTAAACATAACCACAAAAACATCATGCACAAATGTCCACAGCAGTATTCATAATAGTTTGATTAACAAAATGATCAACAAAATTACATAGGCACACATCTCTAATTCATTTACCAATTTGCTAATATACTAGAATATATATTAATATAATTTATTAATATTAATTAATATATTAGAAATTATAATGAAAGTCATTAATAGACATTACTATACTACTAAAAATAGTAATGCTAGCACTAATGGAGGGTGGGGTTTAACTCGGTTGGTAGAGTGCTGCTCTGCACTCTCTAAGGCTCTGGGCCCAATCCACTCCCACCATGATCCCAAAACAAACTGCCATTGAAAACCCTATGAGGAATGGAAAAAGCCAATGCTGTATTACTCTGTATCCAACCATCATTTACTAATAAAGGGAGAAAAATATATAAAAAATAAAATAAATTTTAAAAAAGAAAAGAAAATCCTGAGGGACACTACAAGCTGGATCTGAATCAATGGCATCTAACAACTAACAACAATAATAATGGAGTGCTTATTATAAGCCAGGCATTATTCTAAACATTTGACATAGAACTTATTAAACCTTCAGAATCTTAATAGGAAATAATATTATTCACAATGCATAACAAAGAAAACTTAGGCACAGAGAGCTTAAGAACTTTCCCAGAATCACAAGGCTAAGGAGTGGCAGAAGCAGAATTCTAACCCTGGCAGTCTGGCTCTAGGTCCCAGCTCTTACTCATTGTCCTGCCTCCATAATGAGTTAATACTTTCAACTGAAATAATTCACAATAACTCAGTTGCTTCTACGGTTTGGATATAATTTGTCCCCCAAAGATTTATGTGCTCAAGGCTTGACTGCCACTGTGCTGGTATTGAGGTGCTGGATTCTTTAAGTGGTGGAGCCTAGTAGAAGGTGATTATGTCAGAGGGTTCACCCTTCTGGGTGGATTAATGTTGGTCTTCCAAGGACAAGAGTGAGTTAGCTCTCAAGAGTGGGATGCTGCAAAGTAAAAGCATCCCATACACTCAGCCCATTCTGCACAGGGCCAGTTCCCTTTCTTCTTCTCTGTCACATTATAACACAGCCAAGGAGGCCCTCACCCAGATGCTGGCACCATGGTGTATGGATGCTTCAGCTACCAGAATTGTGAGTCAAGTAAACCTTTTTACTTTATAAGTTACCTAGCCTCAAGCACTGTTACAGTAAAACAAAATTAATACAGTTGCTCTAAGGCATTTAATACTTGTAGTAGAATACATTCTAGTCAATGAATTTCAATACATATTTTAACAATAAGTAAAAAAATTACATGAGGTCTGAAAGGATATGGGATAATTTATGTGCTAGAGAGTTATGCAAGATTTCAACATTATATGATAGGGCATTTACTCAAAAAGCCTTACAGACAATACCAAAGAGCTATAATATGAGCTGACTAACTATACTGTTTTCAGGCGATAAATTAGGATACATTCTACCTATGCTAGTTCTCTGAGGATCACAGATTGTCAGCCTAAATGAGAAAGCATCAAAACTGCCAACTAAAAAAAATCATTATTGCAACTCAACAATTCAGAACTAAAAGGCAGGCCTAACTCGCTAAAATTATAGACCATTCCTGGTGCCTGAAACCATCCCACAGCTGCTATTTCTCTGAAATGTTTGCGCTTACTCCTCCCACAAGCTCATGAACCCAAGGTAAGTGTAAACTATGTACATGTGTGAGCATAAAAGATGACGTTCAGAATTCAGCACCACTGGTGACCTGTCTTAGATTTGACTCTTCACAGCAGGACAACTTATTTCAACACATTTATGACCTTTATCACTTGCTTGCATTAAATAATCTTTACTGATGTGTATTTATTTCCACCTAGTCTATAAACTCCCAAGGGTAGGACTAAACTAAATTTTTTGTTTCCAACCAAAGCTTCAAATCTATAAAAAATTCAGTTCAGGTTTAGATGCAGGTTTGATGTATTAAAATACAGAGTTCAGGTATGGTTCAAGTGGAGTTTCAAATTTTAGTCCTATTTGTAGATAGATAAAAAAATCTTTTTCAAATTTTTTTCAATGTTTAAATGGCTAATGATATAAGGAAGAAGGAAGAGTAGGAGTAAAAAAGAAAAAAAAAAAAAAAACATTAAAAGCTGAACCCAAACCCAATTATTCACTGGATTTCCACACAAGTTCAGGTTCAGAAATATTTTTTTAAATGCTTGAACCAGGACAGGTTCAAGGGTTAGGCTGGAGCCCTTCTATCACATAGGATGTAAACTCAAATCCAAACTAAGCCCAAAGCCTCTAAATTTTAAGATAGTGAACGTACACCCACCTGAACGCAATTTTCTGCAACGTGGAAGCCCTGGTTCCAATAGTTTCTAGAGCAAATGAATCTAGTGACTCATTCAATGACTGAATGACAAGTAAATAAATCAAGCAAATAATGGAATAAAGAACAAAAGGCAAATTGCCTGACAAGATATATCAGCATGAAATGTGAATTATCACGTGTACTTTCCCCCCATATTATCTGGTAGTCAAAAGAGCAGGAGTAGTCTAATGAGTCTAAAAAAATGGAATTGTTTCTCATTACCTTTTCACACAGCACTTTGAGCGTATTTGGTATTTAACCAGTAAATTAAATACAAGCTTCTCAGTGGCCAAGATTATATTCTTTTTGTTTCTCCTATAAGGACAGAGTGCAGATTAAATGTAAACAAACAAAAAAAAAAAAAAAAACAGTTTGAGAAAAAAAAGTCCTATCAGGCTTTCCCTGTCGGCTTGACATTAAAAAGATATCCACAGACAAATCCTAGAATTACTAAAAACAAACTGCCAGTGCCCAAACAAGACTCAAACTTAACTTTGTTTTCTTTCTTCCTTCACATATACCTTGCATAAGAATACTGACCTACTTCACAGAGCTATCATAAGGATCAATCAGCTTTAAAAAGCTAAGCACATCAGAGATGAAGAAAGCTTATGATAAATATAGCTAACCACTTATACAATTAATAAAGGAACTGAACCTCTTGTTTCACAATGCAACCCACTGTGTTAATTACATAAAATATGAAAAATTGTAAGTCACAATAACACCACACATTAACAAATATGCTAACAAGTGCATTTTCTAAAACACTCAAATGTCTTTAAAGAAAGTAGGTTGAGTACTGAAGACAGAAAACAACTTTTGATTAACCACATCAGAAAATAAAACTAAGTGAAAGTTGATCTTGGTCCTTAGACCTCTGAACCATAATGTTGTCCATGCAGCTGCCAAAGAAAGCAAGACATCACACTGGATTTGATTACTACTGTTATCACTATCATCTGAAAGGGTTGTGCCGCCCCTGACCACCTGACATTCCTAACGAGGAAGCAATGGGGCTCTAAAAAGTGTAATGCCAAGATCTGAACACTTCCCCTGGCACCTTCTGCCTTTTATATCACAGTTATGCACTTTAATAACAGGAAGTCATTACAGGATTTGTTCTATATCCTTTCAGCTCCACTAGTTTGCTTTTCAGCAAGTACTAACTGAAGTGACAGTTACTGTCTTTCAGATGCCAGAGAGCAGCCTGATAAGCCAGGTGAAAGCTGTACGTTCAGCATTAGCAACAGCTAGTTTTGGGAATTAAGGCTTTTGGACGGGAGAAGGACCTGGCAGCCCCCTCCCAAAAACAGTCCTGAAACAATCAGCAATCGCAAACCCTATGAACAGCAAAGAAGCACTGACATAGTACTGGGAATGGCACAGAGTTGTACAGTGTTCCACTCTATTGTACATAGGGTTGCTATGAGTCAGACCTGACTTGACAGTACCTAAAATTCTGCACAGACATCCCAGGGAGCCTTTCACAGCAAACCCCAAGGGTACCAACTTGTAAGCAGGCTCTACCATTTCTGTGCAACCTTGTTTGATTCGTATGTACGACTGGTTGTTTTCACTTCTTCCTACGTTAGTCTCTCTTTCTTGCAGGTAACCTAAGTCAATTCATACACATTGTGTACTCAACCTTAAGCATTTCTGTAATGTTTAATGGGGAAGGAGAAGAGGAGGTTAACAGCAAAATGTGAAGATGAGGACGAAGGAGAGGAAACTCATATGGGAGAGAATGTGCGAAAGAGCTACAATCCAGAGCCAGGTACGGTGGTACACACCTATAGTCCCAGCAACTCAGGAGGAAGAGGCAGGAGAATGGCTCCAGAGGCAGCCCACACAATTGAGTGAGACTGAGTCTCAAGATAAAAAATTTCAAAAGGTGCGAGGGGGGCAACTCAGTGGTAGAGTACTTGCAAAGTTTGCACAAGTCCCTGAGTTCAATATCCAAGTACCACAAGGAGAAAATAAAAATAGTTATAACCCCATTGGGAGAAGGACCAGGCAATCCACTCCCAAAAAATAATCAGCCACTGAAAACCCTCTGAATAGCAGAGAAGCACTAACAATCCTGTTCTACCCATTGTACGTAGGGTCACTATGAGTTGGACACCAACTCAATGGCACCTAACAACAACAACAATAATCCCATAGTTTTTAAGTTGGGCTTTGAGTGAAGATGAGGTTTTAATATCCTACACAGGAAAAATGCTTCTGGGATTCCAAGGCCTCTTTGCCCGTGGCCCAAGCACAAATGTGTACATACCTAAGCTAGAAACCTTTACTAATCAGCTATCATCACAGTAGTAGAAAAACCAACTCAACAAACTGATGGGAGAAGAGGCTTATTGGGAGCTCACAGTTAGCAAATCATCCCATCATGGCAGTGGGGCTGGCATGGCAGCAGCAGGGTCTATGGGACATAACCTCAAGGCATGGCAAACCAGGAATAGAAAGAGACCAGGGCTGTCCCAGGTAAAAACTCTCCAAAGGTCTGCCCCCAGGGAGCTACTTCCACAAAGCAAGAATCCCACCTCCAAGAGTTTCACCTCCCAGGACCCCACCACCTGGCGACTGAACATTAAAGCACATGACCTTGGAGGTTATTTTATACCCAAACCGTGACACCTGTACTCCCTGACACACAAGGAAGGTATGTAAGGCTGGCACAAGAGTTTCTGCATGGGATCTGTCCTTGAAATGCTTCCCACCACAGAGGCACACAACACAGCTTCTAACAGTCACAAACGTTAGTCACAAAGGGCATTTTACTAATGTGAAAAGCAGTGAAATGACAGTCTTGAGGAAAACACAAAGGCCTGAAGCCATCAACACCAACATGAAACTCAGGTATTCTCAAAGGGGTGAAGGACCTCTCGCACACTTAGAAATCACTGTGGAGTGCTTAACACATCTTCTCTGTGCTATGCACAGAACATGGACAAACACTGAACCCACATGTCTGGTAGCTGTACCAGTTAGAGGCAAGGTGAATAAACAATTTGTCTGGCAAGGCAGACTCATGTGGAAGACTTGAGTCCTGGGGCATCTACAACTTCCCTTCCCCTCAGCAGGTCAGCCTGAGTGGCTCCCAGGGTTATTTTCATTTTAAAAGAAAACAAAGGTTTAAGACAAAGCAACAAATCTTCCAGGCTTGTGCTAGCTAACCAGACCCATGCGGCTGGAGGCCTGACAGAACACAAAGTCAGTCCCATCAGTAGAAGGGTATTGACAGGTTGGCATTATTCCACTCCCAGAGTGCTGCACAGCCATATAAAGGAGGTTTTCTACTTGTGTTTGAAATTGTATAAGCCCCTTGGAGGTAGGGCACCACAGAGCTAATTCAAATTCACTTCTCCTCACATTCTCAGAGACTTAGCAGAAAAGTCACATACTCACTTTTTAAAAAATCCTTCATATTTCAAAAGCAATTTATCTGGGTAATGATGTCAAGTTGAAATTTCAGACCTTCCCATTGCCAGGAGAAATCCCCTCCCCTGGAAAGGACCTTCAATCCAGCTTCCTCACCAGTGCCACAGAGGCTGCTGGGTAGCACTCCTGTGGGCCAGGGCCGCACCACTCCCTAACAGAGCCTGTCTGCCTCTGCTTCCTCTCTGCACCCGCCCCAGGGGTCAAACCCAGAGCCTTCAGCATGCCAGGTAAGCTCTCTATAACAGAATTACATCTCCACCCCTACTGCTTCCCTGCCATGCCTGGCAGCTCTCCAGGCCAGGGTTCTCAGCCAGTACACAAAGAAAACAACCTCATTCTTTTCCCCACTCATTAAAAATAAATCCAAATAGTATCCAGATTTAGAACACACCTACCAATGAAAAAGTTGAAGAAAGGGAGGAACCTACCCACATAATCTTTTCATTCAAAGGGGCACTATTCAACAGCTGCTATGGAGTTTATAATTAACAGACAAGCTTAACCAATGACAGAAATTTCTAGAATCTCCTGTAATTTACACTACAGTCTGGTTATTCCAAAGTTAGATCACAGGCCTGGGTTGGATCCCATGGCTGAGTCCAAAGACCTCCTTGGCCCTCCTCTACCTCAGGTTTCTTGCCGTCACCAGCCCTGTCTGGAGAGAATGGCTGCAAGATGACAAGGTGAGTGGCATCTCCACATGGATCGTCTACCTCCACCCACATAGCCACTTCCCACTTGTCCCTGGCACTGTGTCAGGAGGCGCTCCTGGAGACACGCTGGAGCACTCAGATGATTCACTGTGATGCTACAATGTTTGTGTTTCCTTTCCTACCTGCCACTCCCACAACATAGTGAATCCTCTCACCCCAGGATCTAGGTATGCAATGAGGCAAGTGGAGCACCTGCCTTAATACTAAGGCTGCCAGAGACAAAGTGGTAGACAAAGGATAAGGAGAGTAGCCTTCTCAGACTACAAGGTGGGTTGTGGAGTCATCTTTACCATCTGAATCTACTTCATTAAGAACTACAATATTGCCTGGCTTGGTGGTGCATGCCTGTAATCCCAGCGACTTGGGAGGCCGAGGTGGGAGGATCACAAGTTCAAGACCCAAGGCAGTGTGCTCATAATTTAGCAAGACCCTGTCTCAAATACTAAAAAAAAAAAAAAAAAAATGGCTGGGGGTGCAGCTCAGTGGTACAGCATTTGCAAAGCATGTAAGTGCAAAGCCCTGGGTTCAACCCCCAGTACCACAAAAAAAAAGAAAAAAAACCTACGATATTGAGCTGGGCATAGTGGCACACGCCTGTAACCACAGTGGCAGAAGTAGACCCAAATTTGAGGTTAGGCTGGTCTATATAGCAAGTTCCAAGATCTACACAGATAGAACCTGTCTCAAAAAACACACAACCAACAAAAAAAAGAACTACAACATCAAACTGGGCACCTTCACACATGGCTATAATCTCAGCAACTAAGGAGGTTAAGGAGGGAGGATCATAAATTCAAGCCCAGAGGCAATCTATGCAACTTAGCAAGCCCTTGTCTCAAGATAAAATTTAAAAAGACGATTTTTAAAAGGGCTAGGGGATGCAGCATGGTGGTAGAGCATTTACCTAGCATGTATGAGACCCTGGGTTCAACATCCCAATACTGTAGGGGGTGGGGGAACCATACAATATTAAAACAGGAAGTCTTCTCCCTTTACAGGGAAGGGAACTAAGGCTCTGAAACAGGAAGAAACCTGCCCAGGGCCACATTACTATTTCCTGGTGGATAAAGGACTAGACCCCAGTTTTTAAACTCTCAGCCTATGCATCTCTCCATGTAACTCTAGAGACAGCACAGGGCATTCCACTGGGTAGTGAAAACTGCACAGGGCAGGATTTGTAAGGCATAAGGTTGTTGTTGTTATTGTTATTGTTGTTGCTGTAGAACTGCCCAATACTGCATTATATACTTACACAGGTTACCTTCACTACGAAAGAGTACATATGATAATCCCCAATTTAGGTCAGGGAAGGTAATCCCCACTTTAGGTTACTGACTTCAGAGTTCACCCTAACTTTGTGGTCTCTAGGAATAATGGAAAGATCTCCTCCCAGTCCCAAAATACTCCTTTCAAAGGCTGGCCAGAGTGAGCACAAGACCTCCAAGAATCACTGGAGTGCAGTGGGCCTACAGTGTCTCTAAGTCCTGTCTGAATGTAGAGATTCCCCAAGACAGAGGAGGCTGCTGGGCTGTGATCTGCCATTAACCTCTCTGTAAGCATTCATCATCAGACACTGGCTGTCATATAGGGAAACAAAAACACATTGAGGAGCTTAATGTGAGACACAAGTGAGTTTTAGCAGGAGGAAGGGAAAGAATATCTTGGTTTTTAATCTTCCCCAATAAAAAGGAATTGGTGAGACACAAGACTCCAGGAATTGATGGAATACCAATAGAGATATTTCAACAAATAGACGTAACACCGGAGGTACTCACTTGTTTACACCAAGAAATTTGGAAAACAGCTACCTGGCCAACTGACTAGAAGAGATTCATATTTGTGCCTTTTGCCAAGAAAGGGGATCCAAGTGAATGTGGAAATTATTGAATGATATTATTAATATCATATGCAAGCAAAATTTTGCTAAAGATCATTCAAAAGTGACTGCAGCAATATACTGACAGAGAACCGTGGAAAATCAAGTTAGATTCAGAAAAGGGTGTGGAACCAGGGACATCACATGTCAACATTTACTGATGAAGATCAAAGAACAGAGCCTTCAGTATGGATTACACCTCAACATCAACAAAACAAAAATCCTTACAACTGGGTCAATAAGCAATTTCATGATAAATGAAGATGATGTCAAAAGCAAAGGATACCAGAAAGATGTCTATGTTTTATTGACTACGCAAAGGCATTTGACTGTGTGGATCCTAACAAATTATTAACAACACTGTGAAGAATGGGAATACCAGAGCACTTAATCATAGTCATGAGAAATCTGTACATCGACCAGAAGGCAGTCATTTGAATAGAACAAGGAAACATTGTCTGGTTTAAAGTCAGGAAAGGGGTGTGTCATGGCTGTATCCTTTCACCTTACCTCTTCAATCTCTATCCTGAACAAATAATCTGAGAAGCTGGACTTTATTAAGAATGAGGTACCGCAGCCGGGTGTGGTGGCGCATGCCTATAATCCCAGCGGCTTGGGAGGCAGAGGCAGGAGGATCGCAAATTCGAGACCAGAGGCAGTCTGAGTAACTTAGCAAGACCCTGTCTCAAATAAAGTAAAAAAATGGGCTGAGGGTGCAGCTCAGTGGTCCAGCACTTGCAGAGCATGCAGGTGTGAGGCCCTGGGTTCAACCCCCAGTATCGAAAAAAAAAAAAAAAAAAAGAACGACATACCATGATTGGAAGAAGACTCATAAATAACCTGTGTTATGCAGATGATACAACTCTGCCTGCTGAAAGTGGAAGAGGATTTGAAACATTTACTGATGAAGATCAAAGAACAGAGCCTTCAGTATGGATTACACCTCAACATCAACAAAACAAAAATCCTTACAACTGGGTCAATAAGCAATTTCATGATAAATGAAGAAAAGATTGAGGTTGTCCAAGATTTTGCTTTACTTGGTTCTATAATCAATACCTATAGAAGCAGCAGTCAAGAAATCAAAAGACATGTTGCATTGGGAAAAGCTGTTGCAAAAGACCTCTTTAAAGTGTTGAAAAGTAAAGGTACACCTGACTCATGCCATGGTACTGTCATTCGCATCATAGGGTTGTGAGAGATGGACCTTGAATAAGGGAGACAGGAGAAGAATTGATGCTTTTGAATTGTGGTGCTGGAGACGTCCATTGAATATACCATGGACTGCCAAAAGAACCAACAGATCTGTCCTAAAAGAAGTGTAACCATGGTGCTCCTTGGAAGCAAGGATGGCTAGATTGCATCTTACATATTTTGGATATGTAGTCTCAGAAGGGACTGGAGAAGGACATCATATTTTGGATCAGGTCAATGAAAAAAAAGAAGACCCTCAACTAGATGGAGTTACAAAGTGTCTGCAACAAGAGGCTGAAACATATATGAGATTATGGGCCTGACATAGCATTGGGGAGTGTTTCATTTTGTTGTACGTAGGGTCGCCATGAGTTGGACACAACTCGACAGCACATAACAACAACAACAACAATAAGTAGACCATTTGTGAAAGTTAAAAATCTTCTTCCCACCTTCATGGTCGTTGTTTATTTTATATTATACTCGGGAGAAGAATATAGCAATCCAAGCCTGAAGCAATCCCAAAACAATTAACCATTGAAAACCCTATGCAGAGCAGAGAAACACTGTCAAATATAGTGCTGGAAAATGAGCCCCCAGGCTGGAAAGCGTTCGAAAAATGACTGGGGAAGAGTTGCCTCCTCAAAGTAGAGTCAACCTTAATGAAAGGAGTGGAGTAAAGCCCTTAGGACTTCCTTTTGTGGATGTGGCATGAGACTCAAAATGAGAAGAAATATAGTGTCTGCAACAACTGTTGTTAGGTGCCGTCGAGTTGGTATCATAGTGACCCTCATAGGGTTTTCAATGGCTGACTGTTTCGGGATTGCCTTGGGAGTGGACTGCCAGGTCCTTCTCCCATTTTTGCGGTGCTGGGAATTGAACTCGGGACCTCAGAGACTGCAGCGCAGCACTCTACCTACTGAGCTAAATCCCAGCCCGTCTGCAACAATAGGCTCAAACATAAAAAGACTGTGTGCATGGCACAGTGTAGGGTAGTGTTCGTTGTATTGTACACAGGGTTGCTATGAGTCAGATATGACTCAAGGACACACAATAAAAGCAGGCAGGATCATTTGAAAACCTATGGTAGGAACATTGTACATACAAGAGTAGTGGTTTACAGAATATTCTACAAATTTGTTCCTTGAAATCCCAAGAGTTAAGCCCCACAGGTTACAAAAGCCCCAGGTAATACATTGGCACTGCTCCCCCATGAACAGATCTGGTGGGCATCTCAGAGAGGGAACGTAGGGCAGAGAATGAGGAAGTGGAGCCCAGTAAACATACTTCATATGCCTCATAAGTTTAACTCTTTCAGGAAGACTTTTTTATTCAAAAGGAATAAGTTTATTATTATGTTTTTCTGTTAATATAAATATATTGAACAATATGATGTATAATATAGTCAAAGCCTTAAAAAATTCTATTTTGAGGTTTGGTCATGGGATGATAATTATCAGAAAGAAAATGTGAAATAAACAAGTATTTGTACAAATACATTGGGACATGTTGTCCCTTTAGTGTCAAAATGGTGACTACCAACCCTGCAGCCCTTTTTCAATGGTCACCTAGAAAGTAACAACTGCAAATAGACTGGCATGTGAGTGGGTGAGCTGCGGAGCACAGCCACTTACCATGAGACATAATAAGCAGGGAGGGAGACTAGGTCACAGGAGGAAATTAGCTCACCCTGAGGCCAAATTTACTTGCTAAAATGAATAGGCATGAGTAAAATCATCTAGGAAACATCAGCAAGACTTTTTTTCCCACTGACAGGTCTCACTATGTAGCCCAGGATGGCCTTAAACTTAGGGTCCTCCTGCCTCAGCTTCTCAAGTGCTGGGGTACAGGTATGGCCACCACACCAGGTGAAAGCTGTTCTCCATGAACCCTTGGTGTCTAGGCAGGTAACAGGGAAATGGCACACACATTCCCCAACGCCTGTGACATCACAGTCACGATTTAAGACCCTACCCTATTTTTTCTCACCAAAAGGAGAATCATGTAAGCAACATACTTCTAAGGGTATCTCATAAATCCACGCTACATGTGTGATGAAAGTCAAACTCAGATTCATTAGAAATAAGGTTGTTGTTGTTAGGTGCCATTGAGACTCATAGTGACCCTCATAGGGTTTTCAATGGCAGATTATTTCAGGATTGCCTTGGGAGTGGGATGCCATGTCCTTCTCCCATTTTTGCAGTGCTGGGAATTGAACTCAAGACCTCAGAGAGTGCAGAGCGGTGCTCTACCAACTGAGCTAAATCCCAGCCCCCAGAAATAAGGTAGGAGGAAAAAATTCAAAGCAACAGACTAACTATGCACAGTTCTTGTCATGAGTAAATGAAAAGCACTAAGATTTAGGAAAACTGGTCAGGCCCCTACCTTTCTAGCTTATTCTCTCCCATGCTCAGTACACCATTCCACATGATCAAGTCCTGCCCTTTACATGTACACCCCTGACACATGTGGCACGCAGTGCAGCTGGCGCTCCTGCCACATTCATTCATTCATTCATTCACTCTCTCTCTCCCACAAAGTCCTACTCATCCTTCCTACACAACCCCAGAAGCGAGAACCAATCTCCCCTCCACTCCCTTCCACCCCAGCAAATGTACCGAGACTTCCAGACAGCACTCGCCACCAGGGAGCATCACAGTACATTCCTCATCTTTCTACTCACAAAACCCAGCATAGTGCTTATTAGCACCAGACACTTCACAGAAGCAAGATGCAGAAGCAATGGCAAGCACAGGTAACTCAGGGGAAACTTCTGACAGTGATTATATGAGGACTACACAAAGCTGTCATCATGCCTCAGCTTTCAGTTACTGGGGGAAATCAACCAACTAGTCACCTCTCCTACCCTAATAACTGATTTACATATGTCAATTAAGAAGAGAAAAATGGGAAGGTCTGGTTTTCCATCAGAAGGCTGGAATTTGACATCAAATCTCCAAAAAGAAGGAAATCTCACTATCAAAGGACCAAGAGCCCCATGAAAGCCAAACGCCAAGTGAGGAGACTGCCGCCACCCTCTGCCAGGAGTCTTTTCGTGCCTGTGCCCGTGCCCATAACCAGGGCAGACAAGGCGCACTCACCTGGCTTGTTTCCTTCCCTCTCGTGGCCCAGCTGCCCTTTGGTGTTCAAACCACACGTGTAAACCTCCCCATCCTCCAACAGGAACACAGAGTGGCTCCCTCCACAGGCCACTTCCTTGACGCTCCCATCTGGTATGAAGCCACACACCTGCGGCTCAGCCACAATTCCTTGAAGGTTGGTGCTGATACCTGGCTGGCCCAGAGACCAATATCCCCAGCATAACATCGTTCTTATCGTTCAGGGAGTCATGTATCCTAGAAGACAGTGGGGGGGGGGGTGGAAAAAGAGTTTAAAAGAGCTTTAAAATCAATCTAAGTAATAAATTGTAACTAATTTTAAAAATAACCCTCCCCCTAATATTCTTCTGGTATCGAGTCTCAAAATGAAACAATCAACACCATGGACAGTAGTTGTCAGTTGTAAAGGTATTACTTTGTGTTTTAGTAAGAGTTTAAAACATCAATTTTAAACAAACTTTGTTCACAGGAATGAACAGAACAAAGACTCAGCATGGTTTCCAGGTTGCTGATCAGGAACCCTGCAAACAGACTGACAAAACACTCTTTGCAAACCAGTAGGGCAGTAACAGTTTTTAAATTACAATCATAACTTCACCTTATCTTTTCTCAATGCACCTTACGTTTGTGTTTTCTGCATATTTAATTTTTTTAAAAAGCTGATGGCACTTACCTCCCCTACATAATAACCCTACTGTTAACTTGGTTAATAGTATTTCACCACTAGAAACAAAAATGAGAAATGAAAAAAAAGTGTTATCTCCTCTTCCGTGTTACCCATCATACACACTTAGTCAAGCTTCACTTCCTATCTGAGAGGTTCTCAGTCCACTCCAGAGATCATTAGCCTGCATGTCTCTGACATCACTATTGTACTGCCTTAAATAGCAGCTTTCTTTTTATACCTTTGTAACCTAACTCCTATCATATTTAACTTTCTTCAACAGAGACCATATGTAATGAAGGCTTTTTCTATGTAGCTGGTAATCCATTTTAGCTGACTGATTACTGCTAACCCTAAAGTTTCACAAGCTTTATAAATGCATGCTTCTTTTTCATACAAACAAAAACAAAATCTCCTCTCTCTACCAGTTCACACCCTCTAGGATGACCAGGTAATAACAAGTGTTGGTGAGGATGTGGAGAAACTGAAGCCCTTCCACACTGCTGATAGGAACATAAAATGGTACAGCTGCTTTAGGAAAACAGTATAGCAGTTCTTCAAAAGGTTAAAACATAGAGTTACCAATATGATCCAGCAGTTTCACTCCTAAGTAGATACCCAAGAGAACTGCAAGAATACATCTACAAAAAACTTGTACATAAATATTCATAAGCAGCATTATTCATAATATCAAAAGGTAGAAATAACCCAAATGTCTGTCAAGTGATGAATGGATAAATGAAATGGAGTATGTCCTGCCAGTGCAATATCTGGCCACAGCATGAGAGAACAGTGACAACATGATGCTAAGTGAAAGAAGCCTGCCACAGACCACATACTGGGTGATCGCCATTACATGGAATGCTCAGAAAAGACAGAATCCAGAATCCATGCAGGCAGAAAGTGGACCTGTGGTTGCCTGGGGCTGGAGGGAGTCAAGTGGAGAGTGACTACTCATTTCTTTCAGGGGGTAGAGAAAAATTCTAAATCTGGATTGTGATGACAGTGATACATCCTGGTGGATACACTCAAAATCCCTGAATTCTACAATTTAAATGGGTAAATTTCATGATACGTGAATTATGCCAATAAAGACTTTTAGAACTGTGTTTAAAATCTCCTGTGTGTGTACTACCTTTGTGAGTCCACATAAACCAATAGGACTGTTGAGTTTAATTATTGGAATTGCCATTGTAAAAATAAAAGACACTAAGTGCTTAATGGGCTGGGATTTAGCTCAGTTGGTAAAGTGTTGCGCTGTAGTCTCTGAGGTCCCGAGTTCAATTCCCAGCACCGCAAAAATGGGAGAAGGACCTGGCAATCCACTCCCAAGGCAATCCCGAAACAGCCACTGAAAACCCTATGAGGGTCACTATGAGTCGGATACCAACTCGAGGGCACCTAACAACAACAACAACAAGTGCTTAAAAAGCACTTCCCCTAGAACAGAAGGGAGGAGGGAATAACCCCTAGAGCTTCTAAGGTAAATGCGGGGTTTATCAATTTTCTATTGCTCTCCCTTCTGCTTACAAGACTTGAGAGGAGGGAAAACTTTGTACACTGCTCTCATCAGAAATAAACAAAAATACTGTAACTTCAAAAGTTCTCACTCTTACCATTGCTAAAGTTGGAAATATCAAGTAGGTGGTTCTTCTCCTCAGGAAAAGACCTAAGGGGTCCCTCTGCTTCTGAAAGAAAGGTTCAGCATATAGAGAAGAAAGATGGGGAAAATCCCAAGCAAGTCTTATAACAACAACAAAAAGTAGAGGGGCTGGGGATGTAGCTCTGTGGTAGTACGCTTGCCTTGTATGGGCAAGGTCCTGGGTTTCATCCCCAGCACCATTTAAAAAAAAAAAAAAAACACCGCTCTGGTTTAAGAGGCCAAATTAAAAGGGAGTGATTGAAGTCAGCAAAGTGGCTGCAAGTGTGGAAAATGGCCAGGAAGTAGAAGATTCTCTAAGGTAGAGTGGTGGGCTAGGAATGTAGCTCAGTGGTACAGCACTTGCCTAGCATGCACCAGGCCCCTGGGTTCACACCCCAGCATCAAAAACGGAATCTAAGGAAAAGAAGAACAGTGCTGTGATTACAGAGGGGTGCCAGCATATCTGGTTTTTTCACCCTTCTTTACAATAAATACAGTACTTTGACCTTAACTTAATGACATTAGTTTGTACATACAACTTAATTTCACAACTGCATTAAGGTTATCCTGACTTACTCTTTAAACTCTTGTGGTTTTCAGGAAAGACACAAAAATATAAAACTGAATCTCAATTTAGCAGCTTACTCAGAAACTGCTGCTTCTTCCCAAGAGTTCAATTAGACTAAAAACTACTAAGCTTAAGCATTATTCTTTGGGTGAACTGTAAAGATTGGGGGAAGAGAAGAAAGTTAAAATGCAAACTGTCAGGGTAATGGTTTAAGGATAAAATCACATAATCTATTCATGATTTAATTTTCCCAACTTGCTCAACTGCTGCTATCTATACTCATTTCTTTCTTCAATTTAATGTTTCATGATTTTGCCTTATCTCTCCTACCAGTAACTACACATATGAGCAGCATCACATTGCACTACACATCAGTCACCTCACTGATATGCATTTTATATGAGATATAATCACCTCATTTCATCTTGCACCATTAGTATCATTTCCAACCTCATTTTCAGATAAAACAAGACTGGTTGGGAAGTATGCCCAAGGTCACACAGCCAGAGGGACGCTGTAATCTGAGCCTGACACCAATGTCCACACATGCCTATAGCACTGCACTGCCACCCAAGTAGACCGCCATGTTGCTGTGATGGTTAATCATCACTACCGGCCTGCCTGGATTGAGAATCACCTCGGAGATGGTTGAGGTGCACCTCTGTGGGTATCTGTAAGACTGTTTCCAGAGGAGGTCCCACTGAGGGGCTAGAATACCCTGAGTATGGGAGGCACCATCTCCTGGGGCAGGAGCCCAAATGGAAGAAAAGGAAGAGAAAGCCAGTGAGTGAGGCGTCCGCTGCCCTCTGCCCGCCTCCAGGGTGGGGTGTCCACACCCTCTGCCCCTTCTCCACCAAGAGGCATCTACTGCCCTCTGCCCCCTCTCCAACATGAGGAGTCCACTGCCCTCTGCCCCCTCTCTACCATGAGGCATCTGCTGCCTTCTGCCCCCTCTCCACCATGAGGCATCCATGCCCTCTGGCCTCTCTCTACCACAAGGCATCCACTGCCCTCTTCCCTCTCTCCACCCTGAGGCATCCATGCCCTCCGCTTTCTGTCCACCATGAGGCATCCACGCCCTCTGCCCCTCTCCACCATGAGGCGCCTGCTGTCCTCTGCCCCCTCTCCACCATGAGGCATCCATACCCTCTGCCCTCTCTCCACCATGAGGCATCCACCGCCCTCTGCCCCTTCTCCACCATGAGGCAAGTGCTCTGCCACACTTCACACCACAAAGGCCTGAACCCTAGGACAGCATGATCCAAAGTTAAATTTCCTTCCTTTAAGATAGTTTCCCAGGTATTTTGATCACAGCAATGCAAAAGTAACTAGACACTTACCTACAACATGGTAATATAATACTACTTAAGGAATGACTAAGTTGTAGTCTGCCTGCAGCCATAGCCCTGTGGCATCCAATCCCGTCAGATCTCGGAAGCTAAGCAGGGTCGGGCCTGGTTAGTACCTGGATGGGAGACCGCCCGGGAAAACCAGAAGCTGTAGGCTTGGGAGAAGGACCTGGCAACCCCCCCCCAAAAAATCAATCTGCCATTGAAAACCCGATGAACAGCAGAGAAGCACTGACAATAGTGTATCCCCTGTTGTACAGAGGGCCGCTATGAGTCGGATACCGACTCGACGGCACCTAAACAACAACAACAAGTTGTAGTCTATATACAACACAAGATGTCTTGAAAATAAAGCTGAGTGAAACTAATTGGAATTAAGCAGTAGCAGATAAAATCAGGCACCTATAAGATCAACCAAGTATAAACAAGGTGACCAAAATATGGTATCAAGAAGCCATGATTGTATGTCTACACAATCTATAAACAACGCTCACAGCAGCTCTATTTATACTAAGGGAAAATGTCAACAAATGAATGCCCATTAAAAAAGGCAAGGATAAACAGATTTTAGTATATCCTAATGATGGAATACTACACATCAAAAAAAGTTACAAGGAGAAGTCATGACTGAAACATATTTTTTAAAATTTTTGATTGATAAATAATAATTGTATATATTTATGGGGCACATTGTGATTTTTTTGATTATGAATACATTGTGGGATGATTAACCAAGGTAATTAATATATCTCACATACTTACCATGTTTGTAGTAAGAACATTAGAATTTTAGTTTCTCTGCAATTTTGCCACTCAACCTTCAGTATGGATTGCACCTCAACATCAACAAAAAAGTCCTTACAAGTGGGTCAGTGTACAACTTCATGATAAATGGAGAAAAGATTGAGGCTACTCAAGACTTTGCTTTACTTAGTTCTACAATCAACACCCATGGCAGCAGCAGTCAAGAAATCAAAAGATGCATTGCATTGGGAAAAGCCGTGGCCAAAGATCTCTTTAAAGTGTTGAAAAGAAAAGATGTCACATTGAAGACAAAGGTGCACCTGACTCATGTCTTGGTATTTTCAGTTGCATCATGTGGTTGTGAAAGCTGGTCACTGAACAAGGGAGATAGAAGAAGAACTGATACTTTTGAATTATGGTGCTAGAGACTTCTATTGAATATACCTCGGACTGCCGAAAGAACCAACAGATCTGTCCTAGAAGAAGTGCAACCAGAGTGCTCCTTGGAAGCAGGGATGGCCAGACTGCATCTTACATATTTCAGACATGTATTCTCAGGAGGGACCAATCCCTGGAGAAGGACACCATGTTTGGGAGAATGGCAGGTCAACAAAGAAAAGGAAAACCCTCAGCTAGATGGATTGACACAGTGTCTGCAGCAATGGGCTTAAACATAAATAAGATCATGTGCCTGACACAGAATTAGGGAGTGTTTTGTCCTGTTGTGCATAGGGTCACTGTGAGTCAGATCCAACTCAAAGGCACCTAACAACAACAGCAGTAGCAATTTTAAAATAATCCTTGATATCTACAAGGATTAATTCCAGGACCTCTGCATACACTAAAATCCCCAGATCCTCAAATACATTATATAAAATGAAGTAATGTTTGCATATGACCTAAGCAATCCTTCCATATACTTTAAACCACCTTCGTTGTGGTTGTTGTTAGGTGCTATCAAGTCGGGGTCCAACTCATAGAGACTCCATGTACAACAGAGGAAACACTACTGTCAATGCTTCTCTGCTATTCATATGGTTTTCAATGGCTGATTGTTTTTTGGGAGTGGGGTGCTGGGTCCTTCTCCCAAGCCTACAGTACCTGGTGTTCCCAGATGGTCTCCCATCCAGGTACTAACCAGGCCTGACCCTGTTTAGCTTCTGAGATCTAACAGGACCAGACACCACAGTGGTACAGCTGCAGACTTAAATCCCCTTTAGATTACTTAAATTTAACACAATATAAATGCTATTCAGGTAACTGGTTATACTGTCCTGTTTAAGGAATAATTACAGAAAAAAGTCTATACATATTCTGTACAGACAGTTTTTCTCTTCAAATACAGTATTTGCTATCCATGGTTGGTTTGATTCTGCAAATGCAGAACTCATGGCTACGCAGGGATGACTATTAACAACACATTATATTGATTAGAATCACAATGCTGTGCAACAAATCTCAGAAATTTATTTTCCTGTTTACCTGAAACTTTGTACTCTATAACTACTCTAAAATTCATTTAATGTGAAAAAAAGTTGCATCCTAACGTGGTCCTTTTTCCTAACCAATGAAGGTTAGTTTTTTCAAAATTCTTCTCATGTGAAGTACCTACTAATTTTTACTTCTAATCTCTCTCCAAGTCTCCACTCCCCTACTGAACAGGAGTGGGCATGACCTTGGTCAGGCCAGTCAGAAAACTTTGCCTCTGAGCCACAGCTCATAACTCACGCCAAGCCAGACAATGCCACTCCTAAGCCACAACACATGACCCATGCCATGCCAATCACAGAATGAATGCCACCCTTAAGCCACAGTTGTGACTATTATAAGGATAGGGTCACACGCCCAGCTGGGCCAGAGTCCTTCCCCATTAAGTTCCATGGTGCTCTGGAGGAAGGCTGCCTTCTGCCTCTAAAGGGTAAGTAAGGGTGCTGGAAGCCACATGTAGGAGATGATTAAGCTACCACTCATAGAGATCCAGATAAGAGACAGTGTCCCAGTGATACTGATCAGGCCGTTGATCAACTCTTGTCTGGAACCAGCACCACCATCTTTATATATTCCAAGTACAGATTATTGGTGAATTCCATACTTGTGAATTTGAGTACTCACTGAAATTTATTTGTAACCCCAAAATAAAATACCTCAAGTGCTTTTTCAGTCATTCCTGGGCATGCGCAAAGAAACTAAAAGTTACAGTTAAACTAGTCAATGTCCCACCTTCTTGATTCTGCTCTTATAGTATATGGCTGAGGGTGTAGCTCCATGGTATAGTGCTTGCCAAGAATGCATGAGGCCTTGGGTTTGATTCCCAACACTGCTTTAAAAAAAAAATCCTGCTTTTTTGCTGAAGATGTAGCTTAGTGGTAGAGCACATGCCTGGCATGCACAAGTCCCTGAGTTCAATCCTAGCACCACACACAAAAATTTGACATTGTTTTTGCTGGACGTGGTATAGCACATGCCTGTAACCCCTGCACTCAGGAAGCTGAGGAAGAAGAATGAACTCAAGTTTGAGGCCAGCCTGACCTCCCCAGTGAGTTCCAGGCCAATAAAGGCTACATAGTGGGACCCTGTTTCAAAAAAAAAAGAAAGAAAGAAAGAAAGAAAAAAGCCGGGAGAGGTGGCACACACCTGTAATCCCAGTGGCTGGGGAGGCGGAGGAGGCAAGAGGATTGCAAGTTCGAGACCAGAGGCAGTCTGCATAACTTAGCGAGACCCTGTCTCAAAAAGTTAAAAAAAAAAAAAAAAAAGGGCTGGGGGTGCAACTCAGTGGTCCAGCACTTGCAAAGCATACAAGAACAAGGCCCTGGGTTCAACCACCAGTACAGCACAAAAAAAAAGAAAAAGAAAAAGAAAAAAACCCTCCCTAAACAAGTATCATTTGCAACCGATTTAATGTCACTTTTTAAAATTTTTTTGTAAGCCAGGTGCTGTGATGCATGCTTATAATCCCAGTGACTCAGGAGGCGGAGGCAGGAGGATCACAAGTTTGAGACCAGAGGCAGTCTGCATAATTTAACAAGACCCTGCCTCAAAAAGTAAAAAAAATGGGCTAGGGGTGCAGCTCAGTGGTACAGCACTTGCAAAGCATGCAAGTGAGAGGCCCTGGTTTCAATACCCAGTACCACAAAAAAAAAAAAAAAAAAAGAAAAAGAAAAAATGGAAAAGAAAAAGAAAAAGAAAAAACTTGTGTTTTCTTCTTCGTAATTTTGTTATCTGAAATGGCCCCCAGGCACAAAGCTAAAGTGCCACCTGGTGTTTCTAGGCACAAGGAGGCTATGATAGGTATACAGAGAAAATATGTATGTCAGGTAAGTTTTCTTCACACAAAAGGTAGAGCACTGGCTGTTGAGTTCAAAGTTAATGAATCAACAACATAGTACATCCAAAAAAGTAAGAGGAAATCTGCCCATCTGTATGTGAAGCCACCCTGGAGAATCCCAAAGTAACATCTACAGTGCATAACAAAGCTACAGAAAAGATGGAAAAGCAGCTGTATCTGTGCACTCATGAGATGACCACCAATGAGATGACCACCAATGAGAAAACAAAAAGGTGAGTGGATAGCATGCATGTGAAGCTGGGAGACAAAAAAGTAACTGTCACTTCACGCAGGGTCAGAAAAACACTGAGCCTTTCTCAAGTTTTATTATTAAAAAGAGACATAATTACTGTTAAGTAATGTATGCAAAGTGAGGAGTCTAAACAGAAATACACATAAAGGCTACATATTGATGGTTGACAATAGTGACCAGAGGCTGCAGGAGCACACCCCTGCATCTGCCCAGAGCAATGGCTCTGTGTCTACTAAGTTGGTGTTCACTGACCTTATGAGACATAACTATGCCAAATAATGAGAACCAACTCTATATATTTTCAAATAAATCACTATTTTTCTTTAAGTGTGCTGGAATTCGTTTCTCTTCATTTGCAATAAAAGAAACTCCTGATTGATAATATTAATAATTACATTATTAAGAACAGCAGGTACGACTTAATTTCAGCTTATTCTAGGTCTGGCTCTTTTCCATGTGCTTCTTAGATAGTAACACATTTAATCTTCTAAGAGATACATACTGCTTTTATTATCTCTAATTTGCAAATAAAGAAAGTGAAACTGAAAGAAGAAAGGAAAAACAAAGTGAGACGGAAAGGGTTGATGTGGCTTGACTAATTGCACAACCAACCTGTGGCAGAGCTCAGATTTAAACCCAGACACCACACCATACGGCCAAGGAGCAGAGCAAATGGACAGCGAATGGGCCTGGGATCCCAAGGTGGCTCCAGCACTGTCCAGAAAGACAGAGTACCCGGGTCAGTCCACCTGGGTATGTGATCTGGTAAGTAACTATATCTCAACAGTGAAGAAAAGTGGATCTGACTTCAAAACCCTAGTCATTAGATCCACCCAGCCACCCTACTTAGATTCCATGATTAACAACAACCTAAAATAACTTGGTCTCTAGGGCAGATCCTAATACAATGATAGAAGCATCCCAGCCCACTTGGCATCTCTCCTCATCATTAATTTGGCATCTTGGGTATATCAGTTTTTTGTAAGTTTGTTTAGTATGAGTCAGTACTTGAGAATCAGGTAAACTCTGGGTGTTCCCGGTAAGTACAATCCTAGGTGACGAGCCTGACATGTGGCCTCATCTCTGACTGACTAGCAGAGACAATGTATGAAAATAGTTAATAAAAACAAACTATTGCTCAAGAACACTTCAAAAATTGCTCCCCACCTGAGTAAGGGCAAAGGAACCTTTAAGTAGTCAAATAAAATCTGCTTACCAAGAGAATTAAATAGCAACCACAAAAAAAGAGGTATCCCTATGAATGAATTATAATCCTAATTAGAAACACAGTCTAGGTCATCAAAATGACAGAAGGAAACACTAAAATCATCCAGCTTTCAGGAAAGAAATTCAATGCATTACAAAGAAGCCAGCCATTAATTCAGCTTTCACTTAAAAGTACACTCTAGTAGAACCCCTAAATGTAGTAATTGCTGGTGTCCATGAATTTAAAGGTGTAGCTCACAGTGGTCTTCATCGCTGGCCAATTCTATCCCCTGACCTCTCCCACCTATTTTTCTACACTCATCATCTCTCCTTTGCTCCTAGAGGAGTAGAATCTTATTTCCCTTCAAAACACACAATTATGAAATCTGCCACAGAAGGATACAAGACTATACCCCTTGCAGCTGTGCCTCCCTCTTCAGTTCCAGCACCTCCATCCCCACCCTTCTACATACATCTCCATCACATGAGGAAGGATGGTTTTCAAAGGACAACTCTCCCTCAATCCCCTATATGAGAGTTCCTTCAGTCCTCCTTCTCATCTACTCTTGGTAAAAGATTCAGTACCATCTTAGCGGTCAAAAGGATTAAAGTTCCAGCCTGAGTTGACTATGCGCTAGCTGGGAAACCTGGGAGATGAAGTTCTCTCACTCCAAGCCTGTTTCCTTTCTTTAAAGTGACAGGATACTGTAAAGACTACCAGACAATGCCTAGCAAGTGCACGGTGCCAGGCACGTCATTGTTCGTTTTACTCCTAGCGCTCCACCCTGACACTTGAGCAAACAGGACAGTGCCCAAAAGAGGCTGGTGATGTGACTCCTTTCTCTCTTCCTGAGATTAGCATTACCTATGGTCCACCAAATCTGAACCACAGCAAAGCAGCAGTTCCACCATCTGCCATAATTTTCATAAATGGGATTTGAGGTTACTAGGAAAAAGTGTTTTGTGTGTATTTTCTTTTAAATTCAGAGGTTAAAGGGAGGCCACAGGTAAATCTCTTTTTACCAGTCTTAGTGAGCTGAACAGGTTATGAGTGGCTAAATGTTTTGGGAGTGGGCTGCTGGGTCCTTCTCCCTAGTCTGTCTTAGTCTGGAAGCTCAGGAAACCTGTTCACCAGGGGTTACCCTGCTGATATCTAATACCGGCGGCATAGCTTTCAGCAACACAGCAACACACAAGCCCCCACAGAATGGCAACCTGAAGATCAAAGAACACAGCCTTCAGTATGACCTGTGCCTCAACATCAACAAAGCAAAAATCCTTACACCGCATCAGTAAGCCACTTCAGGATAAATGGAAAAAAGACTGAGACTATGCAAGATTTTGCTTTACTTGGTTCTACAATCAACACCTACAGAAGCAGCAGTCAAGAAATCAGAAGACAAGTGATATAAAGGATACATAATGGAAAAAGCCAATGCTGTATTACTTTGTACCCCATCATCATTTTCTAATAAAGGGGAAAAAAATCAGAAGACACATTGCATTGGGAAAAGCTGTTGCAAAAGACCTCTTTAAAGTGCTGAAAAGTAAAGATGTCACATTGAAGATGAAGATATGCCTGATCCATGCCCTGGTATTTTCAGTCACATATCATTGTAAAAGCTGGACATTGAATAAGGGAGACAGGAAAATAATTGATGCTTTTGAATTATGGTGTTGGAGGTGAATATTGAATATACCATGGACTGCCAAAGGAACCAACAGATCTGTCCTAGAAGAAGTGCAACCAGAGTGCTCCTTGGAAGCAAGGATGGTTAGACTGCATCTTACATATTTGGACATGTAGTCAGGAAAAACCAATCCCTGGAAAAGGACATCATGTTTGGGAGTGGCAGGTCAACGTAAAAAAGGAAAATCTTCAATGAGATGAAGTAACACAGTGTCTGCAACAATGGGCTTAAGCATAAAAAAGATCACATGCATGGCACAGTGTCAGGGAGTGTTTCATTTTGTTGGACATAGAGCCACTATGAGTCAGACCTGACTCAACAACGCCTAACAACAACAACAATAGTGATTCGAAGGCTAAAAGACAAACTTCTTAAACTTTGTGTTATAATCGGTATATACCCATTGTCACCTAACAACTGATTATTATCCTTTGTTTGAAAGTCACTGAAACCTAAATAACATTCAGGCAAAACTTCTAATCTCATTTAAAATAGGGATAAGCTTCCTTTCAAATAAGCTTAGAAGCAAATACCTGAATGGAGATACATGTGGAGGGGTCTTTTTCAACACCAGGAGAAGTCAATGACCAAGGCTTCAGTGCTTTCAAAGTCCTCCCCAAACCTAAGCTTCAAATAAATCTGGATCCAAAGTTCAAATGCAGAATTAACTCCACTAACATAGGAGATTTATTCTAATGAAATGCTTTATTGTCAAAAATCTTACTACCAGCAGAAGCAATATAAAGACAAACAGAAGTTCTCAACAGTATGAACCTACTCCCTGCTGCTTCCTCCCTTTCCTTCTCCACTGTGCTTTGCTCCTCTGACCCTTTCAGCCTTCACATGAAACATCCCTGTCTCTCCCTAATCTTCCTTTTACAGGTGGTACCTTCTTCACTGCCTGATGCTGAGCTTTGTGATACTAAAAGAATGGTCTGCTCTCTGTGTAAGGCATGGGCTGCCTTCAAGACACTTGCCCAGCCTGGCAAGAACTGAAAAGTCTGACAATACCACATCAAGGACACAGAACAGCCAGAACTCTCATACACAGCTGACGAGAGTGCGAAGTGGCACCATGACTCTGGAAAATAAACTGGCATTGCCTAGTGAAGATGGAGATGTGAATACCACACGGCACAGCAACTGCACCCTGGGCACACAACCAGCCTGACCGACTCTTAAGAATCTGTGGTGCTCCCACGCTTGCTGAAGGCTGGAGGTAACACAGATAAATAAAACCTAGAAACACCGAACTTTCTGCAAGGACAGAAATGCTGTGTAGCCAGTGGCTATGTGTGCCTACTGAGCACCTGAAATGCTGAAAAATTAAATATTATTAAGTTTTAATCTTAATATAAATTGGCATAGTTCAGTGCAGCGGTGCATGCCTGTCTGTAATTCTAGCTACTCAGGAAGCTAAGGAAGGAGGATTTCAGTGCAAGGCCTGCCTGGGCTACACAGTGAGTTCAGGGGCCAGCCTCGGTAACACAGTGAGACTCCATCTCAAATAAAAATGTTTTAAAGGACTGCGGATATAGTTCAGTGGTAGAGCCCTTGCCTGCCTCAAAGCCCTGGGTTTGATCTCCAGCATGGTAAATAAGTAAGTGGGTACATGTAGCTAGTGGTCATTTCACCATACAATTCAGTGAGAAACTCAAACATATGCACAAAATATATGCATTAGAATGCTCATTTTAGTATTTTTAGAAACAGAAAAAAACTAAAAGAAAAGCATGGTGACCCATGCCTATAATCCAAGCACTCAAGAAGAGGGGAAAAAAAGACCTACGGCATATGCATAAGATGTTGTTAGGTGCCCTCAAGTTGGGTCTGACTCACTGCAGCCCTCACAGGATTTTCAATGGCTGATTGTTTCAGGACTGCTTCAGGAGTGGACTGCTGCGTCCTTCTATTTTTGTGGTGCTGGGGATCGAACCCAGGTCCTCAGAGAGTGTGGAGCAGCACTCCACTAATTGCTCTAAAAGCCAACCCATGTTGTGGTGGTTGTTAGGTGCCATTGCGTCAGGCCCGACTCATAGCAACCCTATGTACCACAGATGAAACATTCCCTCACACTGAGCCATGCCTGGCACTATGTCAGTGCTTCTCTGCTATTCATAGGGTTTTCAATGGTGGATTCTTTCAGGAGTGGATTGCCAAGTCCTTCTCCCAAGCCTATAGCACATGGTGTTCCCAGGTAGTCTCCCATCTAAGGACTAACCAGATAGAACCTGCTTAGCTTCTGAGATCAGGCAGGATTGGAAGCCACATTGTTACCGCTAGACATGCATAGGATACACTATAGTAAAGCACTGAAAAATAAATTAACTCCATCTATAAGTATCAGTGGGGCTGGGATTTGGCTCAGTTGGTAGATGCCGCTCTGCAGTCTCTGAGGTCCCGAGTTCAATCCCAGAAACACAAATATGGGAGAAGGACATGGCAATCCACTCCCAAGGCAATCCCAAAATAATCAGCCATTGAAAACCCTATGAGGATCTCTATGAGTCAGACACAACTCGGTGGCACCTAACAACAACAACAACAACAACGTAAGTATCAGTATAGTTAAAAAGTGTTGAGTCACAGAGGAATTTGGAGTATAATGCATTTTTACAAAGTTTAAACACAAATGTAACAAATATATTGTCTAGAGAAATTCATTAGCGGTGATAAAGCTATGAAAAAAAGCAAAACAAAAATCATAAACATAAAATCCAAGGTAATGCTTGTGGAGGCAGGAGGGACAGTGGGAACAATGTGGAAGGAGCACAGAGCAGGGCTGATGTTCTTCTACCTTTTCATTATTATATTTAACATATATATCAACATACTTTGTTTTATGCTTAAAAATATCTCACAATAAAAATCAAAAAGTACCACTGAGGCAGTGTTACTGCTTCTTTCATCTCCTCCACCAACGCCCCCACCATATGGAGACAAGAAGCTTCTGGGGCCGGGCGCGGTGGTGCACGCCTGTAATCCCAGTGGCTCAGGAGGCAGAGGTAGGAGGATCGCAAGTTCAAGACCAGAGGCAGTCTGCATAACTTAGCGAGACCCTGTCTCAAAAAGTAAAAAAAAAAAGAAATGGGCTAGGGTACAGTTCAGTGGTCCAGCACTTGCAAAGCATGCAAGCACAAGGCTCTGGGTCCAACCCTCAGTACCACAGGAAAAAAAAAAAAGCTTCTGGGGAGGAGCCGGATTTAACTCATCTTCGTGTGTCCCTTTCTCAGAAATGGGCAAGAGCACAAAGACTTGACAGGCATCCAGTGAACTGAACCCCAATCTGGGAAAACCAGAATTCGCACAATCTCAATACATACAGTTTTATCTTCCACAATGAATAAGGATTCTTCACTGGATGGACTGACACAGTATCTGCAACAATGGGATTAAACATAAATAAGATCATGTGCCTGGCACAGAATCCGGGAGTGTTTTGTTCTGCTGTATATAGGGTCGCTATGAGTCAGACCCGACTCAACAGCACCTAACAACAACAACAATGCAGTAACAGAAGATAATAATAGTTCCTCCATTCTAAAATGTACTCTCCCTAACCACAGTTTAGCAGATCCAAAGGCAGGATGCCTTTCACAACTAAAACTGTCAAAAATTGGTGTGAATCAATAATGCCCTCTTGGCCTGGGGGTGTAGTTCACTGGTAGGGCACTTGCCCAGCATGTGTGTGTTTGATCCCCACCACCACCAAAAAATAAAAATTAAAAATTAAAAAAAATTTTTAAAAACCAGCATGCTAGAATTGATAGCATGGAATTCCAGCTATCCATGGAGGTTCCATAAAGGAACAATTAATCCTCTTCTGTCCATTTTTCTATCCAACTAAAGTTATGTCTAGCATATAGTAGGGGATCAGTAAATAATTTCATTCTTTTTCATTCTTTCTGTTTTTATTTTTTAAGATAGGGTCTGGCTTTGTAGCCCAAACTGGCCTTGAACTCATAATCCTCCTGCCTGCTGAGTGAATAAACAGTTTATGAATAAAGAAAAAGTAATATTTGCTGTAACTGCAAGCCTACCATGGGTCTGGATCTGTGCTAAAACCTTTACATAGATTATTTAATTTACCCCTTGTCAAGTCAGGGTTATAGAACAGCAAAAACTCTCCTTATACATAGCTTGTGGGAGCATAAATGGGCATAACCACTTTAGAACCCTCAGGATTATCACGATTAAGTCCAGGACATGTAAATAAGTAACTGAAATGGAAACCTGCTCCATCAAAGTCAGGATTCAAATCTCCTCTCCTGGACTCCAAAGTTCACACTTTTATTAAACATGACACTATACTATCAAACAAAATGAAGCCAAGCCACAAAAGCCACACCTTTCTCTAATTTTGGAAATAGAAGGGGATTGGTTTTTTTGGTTTGGTTTGGTTTTTTTTGAAACAAGGTGGCACTATGTATCCCAGGCTGGCCTGGAAGTCCCTATGTAGCCTAGGCTGACCCTGAACTCAAGATCCTCCTGCCTCAACCTCTCAGTGCTGAGATTATAGGCTTGCACAACCACACCCAGCTTATACAAGTCTAAATATAAATTTAAAGATGAAGCTATACATAATAGGTAAGCTCATATTACTTCCATCACTGGTGATATTTTTTGGGGGGATGAGTGAAGAAATTTTAACAGAGTTAACCAGACTTTCCCCCACATTCACCCTAACTTATAAAATCAGTTCACATACATAGAAACACATGCCCCTGCCACCAGCAAGTATTATTTCTGAATGTCATAAACATCTAAAGACAGCAGAATTCCATGATCAGTGGGATCAATCATCCTGTTAAAGAGGCCTTACCAGTCCAGCAGCACTAACCTCTAGGAAAGAGACTTAACATTCTGAGGCCGTCATCGGCTGAGTAACGTTGGTCCTCCAAGAAGCAGTTGATCTATTTTTAGTTAGATCTACCATATGACCCAGCTATAACACTATTGGGAATTTACCCAAAGGGAGATGGGTCATCATACCACAGAGACACCTGCATCTCCATGTTCAATGCAGCGCTTTTCACAATAGCAAAGATATGGAATCAACCAAAGTGCCCTTCAACAGAAGAATGGATAAAAAAACTATGGTATATATACACAATGGAACACTATTCAGCAATCAAGAAAAATGAAATAGGGTCATTTGCAGCAAAATGGATGGAATTAGAGAAAATTATTTTAAGTGAACGAACACGAGCTCAGAAAGAGAAACAACACATGTTCTCACTCATATGAGAGAGCTGACTCAAAATTACAAGAAGGAAAAATCCTATTCAAAGGTCAGATCATAATAAAAGGGGGGGAGGGAAGATAAGAATGAGGTCAATATAAACGGACTAGAAATCGCATGTAATTGTTCTAACAAGATAAAAACAAAGACCACTACAGGAAAAGTTTCTATCTTAAACAGAAATGGAACCCAAGGACATATAGAAAAATACTACATAGTAAAAGATAGAGAAGACTTGGATGGGAAACTTAGATGGGAAGTGGGGGGAACATAGGGGAGGGTAAGGGGTAACCTATATGAATGTTTATCAAATTGCATATATGAAAACTGTCACAATGAAAAGCATGTCAAAATGAATCACATTATGATGTACATTAAAAATTTCTAACAAAAAAAAAAAAAAAAAAAAAAAAAAGCAGTTGAAGCGGAGCCCAGACACCAGGCCCTGCTTCCTGGGCTCACCTTTTTCTCTTCACAACCTCACAGCAGAAGGAAGGCATTAAGATTCTTTAGGGTCTAGGCAGCTATACTGGCCTCAGTCTTTTACATAATCCTGTTTAATCCTCTTATCAATTCTGTGAGTTAAATATCTCCATTTACAAGATGACAAAACTGAGGTTCAGAGAAATTAAGTAACTCACCATAGATCACACACTTGGCATTTGCACTAGAAGCCAGAACTGTTCCACCTCACCTTGGAGAGCTGCAAATTAGAGAAATAATATACATTAGTACAGAACTTTGAAAGTACTTTCATCTTATTGGGGAAAAGAAGAAAAAAAGAGGCCAGAGTAAACTTTTGAAAATGAAACTATCTTTAATTGTTCAAGCTTGAATATCACCTAACATTGTATCTCAAGACTGGAGTCTGCTTAAGAGAATCTCCAACCAACCCTCAAGATCCTGTTGTTGTTAGGTGCCCTGGAGTCAGATCAGACTGATAGCAACTCTCATAGGTTTTTGGGGTTTTTTTTTTGCGGTACTGGGGGTTGAACCCAGAGCCTTGTGCTTGCAAGCTCTGCAAGTGCTGGACCACTGAGCTGCACCCCCAGCCCATTTTTTTTTACTTTTTGAGACAGGGTCTCAATAAATTACGCAGACTACCTCTGGTCTGGAACTTGCGATCCTCCTGCCTCCGCCTCCTGAGCTGCTGGGATTACAGGCATGAGCCACCACGCCCGGCCTCTCATAGAGTTTTCAATGGCTGATTGTTTCAGCATTGCTTCGAAGTGGACTGCCACTCCCTAGCCCATTTTGGGTGCTGGATTGAACCCAGGTCCTCAGAATGTGCAAAACAGCACTCTACCAACTGAGCTAAACCCCAGCCCAGAGCCACAGACACCACCCTATAAAATTCCTGCCATTTGATTAGGAGGAGTAAAAACAGCATTATTTTAAAATCTCCCATTTAGGTTAGAAAGAGAAGTCTTTGGAAATTCAATTTTGTCTATTTATTTTTCTATGTACACTCACATTATAGTTTTACCATAACTGTTATGAAAACTTTTATTTTTCATTCCTCATTACCATATCCTCTTACCATGCAAAGCAAAAAAAGACAGAGAAGCGCCTCACGTCATCCAAAAGAAAAGGTCCTGCACGATTTTCAGATATTAGTATCATAACTTTATTTCTACCTTGTTATGTAGAAAATCCCATTCAACTTGGAGAATATTACTTTTATTTCTGAAATTGATGGAAAATTATCTAGTGTCTCTAGTAAAATAACTAATTTCATTATGTATAAAAATGTTTTTAATTGGTTATACAAATCTTAAATTTAAATTCGTTCCTGAGAATGAAATGCTATAACCAATGGCTTCAACCACACCATTTGGAATATTTTGGAATCCCTGCTTCTTTTTTCAAAAATGAACTCCAACTATCTACAAATCAAATAGAACTGGATGCTAGTGGACCTTGTTTCTTTTTTCATGCCAAAGGAGGTTTGTCGAGGTTTCTAACCTTGATGCCTGTGTTATATCTTTTCAAGAAGATTCCTAGCCTCGATGGGGGTCACTGATGAGAAATATATAATCTACCTATTTTGTTTTTTTGATTTATGTCACTTCCTCCTCCTCCAGAATAAAGGAAAATAGGAAGAGAGCTTCACAGTAATCTGCCTACTGAACTTCGATACCCACCCTCTCCAGTCACTGTATTTAAAAAACCCTGCTAATGCTCATTTCAGTTCAGTTCTCTTTTTTCCCAGTCTAGAGTTAAAAATCAGCTCGCTGGATGCCATCAACTCATCAAATAAAAGGTTCTAGAAATAGCTTCCTATTTGCGGAAAGAGCCAGAAGGCACACAGACAGCGAGAGCGCTGAGGTCTCTGCGGAGCGCGGAGCGCGGCGTCCCAGGCGCGGCCTCGCCACGCACACGGAGGGAAACCGGGGCGGCAGGCACCCCGCGAGGCGAGGTCCGAACCCGCGCCAGGCGCCGCTCCCGGATCCGCATCGGCTCCACCTGCTGCCCGCGGGCCGCACCTCCCCCGCACCGACGGCTCGGGGCCCACCCTCAACGCCCGCGCCACCCGGAGCCGCCCCGCTTCCCCCGGCGCGGCTCTGCCCGCTCCCCTAGCCGGCCGCGGAGGCCCAGACGCCCCGAGCCCGCACAGGCAGGGGAGCGAGGGGAGGCGCCCCGCCCGCGCCGCCCCGCCCCGCGCGCGCCCCCGAGGGCGCCCGGCCACGGACGAGCAGGGGCGGCCCCGCACCCGGCCTTCACGCACCTGACGCGCCGCCCCAGGCCGGGCTCCGCCGTCGCGGCCCCGCGACCGGGGTCTCTAGCTCCCGCGTCACAATAATGAGGAAGTTTCCCCGCGAGCCCAGCGGCGGAACGCGCGAGTGAGTGGCGCTACCCTCGGCCAATGGGCGCCGGCGGGGCTCGGCGCCCACCAATGAGGCCGCGGCGGAGGTGGGAGGAGGGCGGGGCGAGGCCACGGCCCGCGGGGAGGCACAGGCTGCGGGAAGTGCCCGGGCTCGCGAGCCCGGCGCGGGGCGCGGGGCGCGGGGCGCGGGGCACGGGTCTGCCCCATCCCCGGCCCGGAGACTGGGCGCTCGGCAGAGGCGGGGCCTGGCCGCAGGCGCCGTCGTCGCCGTTTCTGCCCTAGGCGCAGGGCACAGGCCCTGGCTGAGCGAAGGTGACCCGGCCCGGGAAGCCGGCGCGGCGGCGGGACTGACAGGTGAGCGCGGGGCTGGGCTTCCGCCGCGGGAGTGCGGAACCGGGCGGCGCGGGAAGCGGGACGGCCGCTCTGCAGGGTCGGACACCGAGGAGGAGGGCGCGCTGCCCTCTTCCCTTCCCTACAGACGGGGAAGGAGCGTCGCAGGACGCGGGCCCGGTGACACCCTAAAGACACCTGGCAGTCCGAGACCCGGTGCGGACTTGCGTGTCCTCCACCGCCTCCACCCAAGGTCGCTGGTGTTCACACTCTCCTGGTCCTTCTCTGATGCACAGATGATCTTTTGGAGAAAACACCCTGGCGGAGGTGACCCCTCGTGTGTCTGCTCTCCTGCAGTCTGAAATGCAGAACGCTGGCGAAGCACTGCTGCAACTCAAAGCAATGACCCTCGTACTGGAAGAATTTTTATAACCTGGCGTTTGGAACAGGACAGACCTTGCCAAGACCGTTCAGATCACCTCAGGTCTTCAGTGACCTGCGCAGAGCCTAACAGATTAACCAAGAAGAGAAAAAATGTTGACAGGTGCATGCTGGAGATGAGAATGTTAGCTGTTCTTAAAGGCTCTACAATGAAGCTAGCTGTAAAATACCCCTGAGATAGGAGAGCAGAATCTCAGTTATCAGGTAGCTAAGATTATCTGATAAAATAAACTTTTTGAAATTTGAATCACCCTGGCTAACTTTAAAAACACCTTTTTTGTTTAAAAAAAAAAAAAAAGACAATCATGATGAAACGTAAATGCTTAGTAGATTCTAACCATAATTTTTGACAAAGGGAAAGGATTACTTGGTCTTTCTCCATCACTAGACATAAGGAATCCCCAATAACAGAGAATCACGCAGGGGCTGTTGAATTTCCACCTGACTACATGCTGTTTTGCTCCATTCTTCACAGCTCACTCTTAAAGTGCATATACCTTTTTTGAGTTGAGGCAAATTTTGAATAGGTTTTTTTTGTGTGTGTGTGTGGTACTAGGGGTTGAACCCAGGCCTGCATGCTTTACAAGTGCTGGACCACTGAGCTGCTCCCCCAGCCCTTTTTTTTTTTTTTTTTTTTTTTTTTTTTTTTTTTTTTTTTTTTTTTTTTTTTTTTTTTTTTTTACTTTTTGAGACAGGGTCTTGCTAAATTACGAAGACTGCCTCTCGTCTCTAACTTGCAGTCCTCCTACCTCGCCTCTTGAGCCGCTGGGATTACAGGCATGCGCCACCCCGCCAGCTCGAATAGCATTCTTGAATCCATTTAATGATTATTGTTTTCTCTCTCTCCCTCCCTCGCCCCAGTCCTGAGGGGTTGAACCCAGGGCCTCACACATGCTAGGAAAGCGCTCTACCATGAGCTGCAACCCCAGCTCCTTTGTCCTTTTTATTTTAAGACAGGCTCCCAATAAATTATGCTGCCTCCGGATTTGAACTTGGGATCCTCCTGCCTCAGCCTCCTGAGTCGATGGGATTACGGGCATGAGCTACCGTGCCCAGCTGTTTGTCTCTTTCTGTGTTTATCTTACTTGCCTTGCAAACAAAAATTCACTTGGTAAACTTAGAAAGGGATAGATAGACTTCTAATATCTTGGATGAAACCAGTGGGGAAAAACAGATCGTTCCTGACATTGTTTCTACATTACACTTTTGTTTGTTTGTGACAGAGTCTCACTGTGCAGCCCAAGCTGACCTCAAACTCTGAATCTTCCTGCCTCTGCCTCCAAGGAGTACCTCATGCCCACCTCTTAGATACATTTTTGAAGACTACCTTTCTTTAGCTCTAGGACGGGAAGGAACTGATTATTTGACAAATAAAAAAATCATGTGCAACTAACTGTATGGCTACCTAATGACAAAAGTGTCTCTTAACTACCCCACCCATAGAAGTACTCATTTTCTCAGTCTAGTCCGTATTTGAAAATCAGGTGTAAAGCTTTTTTTTTGTTTTGCCACTTTTCTTTTTTTAATATAATCTCTCCAAGATACACACACACACACACACAGGCTAAAGTTTTTGTAAACTGTCCTGTAACACACAGCATTAACTTATTAATATGAAAAATAAAAGAAAAACACCATCAATTTTGCCATTAAATAATTATTTAATATTATTGAATGCATTCCATTTGTAGTAGTTCTAGATAAGAAGTATTATTCCTGATTACAAAGAGCTTACAGCCATTATGACTATTATTTTATTTTTCTTGAAACCATTCAGAGTTCAAGTTCACATTTTTTTCTTTTCTTTCTCTTTTTATTGTCTCCCTCCCATTTCCCCCCTTACGCCGTTTAGATGAAGCACAAGAACCTTACCTTAAATGTAAGAAACTCATCATCATCATATAAGTTAAAATGTATTCATGTTAACAGGATCTGATAGTTGGACACTTTTTCCGAAAGCCTTTATGCTGAGGGTTGGCTTCTCTCTGAAGATTTCCTTTAGTAACATCTTTAAGAAGTGAATCTTTTATGAAGCTCTCTCTTTTCTAAATATCCCAAAAATCATATTCCTAGAAGTGGCATCTAACATATGGCTATGACTGGGCTGACAAAATGAGAACTTGGTGTAAACCAAGAAATCATAAATGAGATTAAAGGAAAAGCAAAGGCATTTTTTATTCAGTACAAAATACGTTTGCAAAATAGGAGAGACTGATCCAATCAGAAACCAAATAACTGTTTTATTAAGGGTAAGAAGGACTGGATTTTTTTTAACAGTCTAGCTATACAGTCCAGTCTAGCCTTGAACTTAATACCCTCCCACCTCTGACATGTGAGTGCTGGTATAACAGGTTTGTACCACCATTCCCTGCCTGAGCACTGGAGTCTTAAAAGAACAATAAGGTGACTTGAAGTAACTAGTTTTGAACAACTTTGTCCTGGCCCTGACAGTAACACAAGTTGTTCTGAATGATTTAGATTGTTGCTGGGGTCTGTTCAGTCATTAAGCTATGCTGGAGGGGTTACTAGGGGTGGATCTTAAGGGTGTCATCAGTAAACAGTTAGTCTTTTTAAACAACAAGACAGCAAAAGCCCCAGGACTAGAAACTATTGAAATCTGTAGTTTTATAAGCCCACTCTTAACAAACAGCATTCTCTACCTGGATGTTAAAGATTGAGGGACTTTGGAGGCAGGAGGATCACAAGTTGGAGACCAGAGGCAATCTGCGTAACTTAGTGAGACCCTGTCTCAAAAAAGTTAAAAATGGGCTGAGAGTGCAGCTCATTGGTCCAGCACTTGAAGAGTATGCAAGCACGAGGCCCTGGGTTCAACTCCCAGTACCACACACACAAAAAAAAAAATATTGAGGGACTTGGGTTTGTAAGGCAAACTGCAGTCTGTGAAGTGGTGAGCCTTGAGGTTCACAGATAATTTAGCTCTTTCTCTCTTACCAAACTGTAGCCATTCTTAATTTTCATTTCCACAGGGGAATTCAGCAAAGATCATGTTTGTCACTGTGTATTTCCATGCTGTACACATATTTTAACTGCCAAAAAACAAGCAGCTATTTTAACCTTCTAGATGCTAAGAAAGACAGTTTTCACAAATTAACTTGTGTAAAACCAAAATAAAATCCTTTTCTTTGAAATTTTAATAAATCTGGCTCAAATGAAATTTAAGGCATTTTATTATATGCTAGAAGAGTTAAAGTGAAAAGTGTGGAATTTCAAGAAGGCATACATATAACAATATTAGACAGCTGTGTAGATTAGCCATGAAATCTAAAAACACAGGCAAATAACATAATAAATGGGTTGCTGTTGTAACATGATATAGGAAATGTGTTGTCTCCTATAACAATGCATACTTCTTTTGCAATAAGCATGGTGCATTGTCCTTGCAAAAGCAGCTGCAATGTGTTGCCTTGGTAGATATTTCCCTCTGACTTTTACTGAATAAACATAAGCCTTTAGCATAGCCAAGAAGTTATAAGGGAGTTCAATCTGTAAAGTTGATACACATAATATTTGTTATTGTTCAAACATATTACATATATATTTTGTTTAATACAAATCTATATTTAAGGGATAAAATAATGTTATCTGTGTTTCTAGACTTTGTTCTTGTTATTAGGTGTCCTCAAGTTGGGTTCGATTCTTAACAATAATAATATCCTGACTTTCTAGCCACCTTTTGCTATAAAAAGGAGAATAATAAACTGATATCTAACTTTTCATTGCCCTTCAGCACTTTTCTCCAGCATATTTGTAAGTAAAATCTCAATGACATCTCTGCTATATTTACTTTTAAGTTATTGATTAACAAACTTCTGATGGTATAGATACTATAGATATTATTTGTTGTTGTTAGGTATTATGTTGTTGTTGTTGTTAGGTGCCGTCGAGTCAGTATCCGACTCATAGCGACCCTCTGTACAACAGGGGAAACACTATTGTCAGTGCTTCTCTGCTGTTCAGTGGATTCTATTTCCCTCTTTCCATTGGCTTTTGAAAGCATAGAGCAAAACATGTGCCCTATCTGTAGAGTATTTTTTGTTGTTGCTGTTTTGAGACAAGGTCTCTATGTAGCCCAGGCTGGCCTCAAATTCACAGTCCTCTTGCCTTGGCCTCTCAAATGTTGGGATTACAGATGTGCAGCACCATGCTTGGCTTAAAATCTTTTTATTGTATTAATTTTGCAAGTCAGCTTAAGTCTTTACTGACATATATGTGATATAAACAAAAATGAAACAATAAAAATCTTCTTGTAAAGAACAATGTGCACACATCTAAACATTAGCTTAGGCAGTATGTTTCTAAATATGGATTTCAAAAATTATCTAAATGCCTAAATGATTGGGGATTATTTGTCCTTTGCTAAAGTCCTGTTTTATGTTGCATGTTTTCTTCAGTCCTCCCACATACCTGCCCAAAATAAAGGTTCCAGAAAGGACGTTCTGTACAGACTCAAATGTTGTTAATCATTTTGATCTTCAGTATACATGCACAAGCCCAACAATGATGAATTGATGTTTCACCAAGTTCTACAGCAAAATAAAAAGCAAAGAAAGTCTCAGAATTTGTGTCACTAGCAAACAATGACAGCCAGAGAAGCCATTTCATTGTCCACTTCTCAAAACGTAATATCACGATTTATGACATCCATGGTAGTCGAGTCACCTTTGCTGCCACGCTCCTTCTTATTTATGCCAGCATGTCCCAAACCACTTCACTGAACACCACAGGATGGACACATACTTTTGAGTTCTTATGTAGCCTGTTATGGTCTGAATATTTGGTTCCCTTAAAATTCCTGTGTTGAAATCCTAAGCTCCAAGTGATAGTAACAGAAGGCAAGGCCTTTGGGAGTTGATCAGCTCATGAGGGCAGAGGCCTAACCGGGATTAGTGCCTTTGTAAAAGAGACACCAAAGAGCTATGTATCCCCTTCCACTACTTAAAAACACTATGAGAAATCACCATCCATGAACCAGGAAACATCCTCACCAGACTCCAAATCTGTTGCTCCCTTGATCTTGGACTTCTCAACCTCCAGAATGGTGAGAAATAAATTTCTATTTATAAGCTACTCAGTCTGTGATATTTCCCTATAGCCACACAAACAGACTGGGACATAGCCTTTGGGGGTAAAATTATACTATTCTATCCAACTGTCTTTTTTTTTTT
Source organism: Pedetes capensis (assembly GCA_007922755.1). Lineage (NCBI taxonomy): Eukaryota > Metazoa > Chordata > Mammalia > Rodentia > Pedetidae > Pedetes > Pedetes capensis. The sequence goes on along the minus strand of VMDO01000675.1, from coordinate 382 downwards.
ATTATTAGAAATTTTTAATGTACATCATAATGTGATTCATTTTGACATGCTTTTCGTTGTGACAATTTTCATATATGCAATTTGATAAGCATTATACATATAGGTTACCCCTTACCCTCCTCTATGTTTCCCCCCTCCCCCCTTCCTATCTAAGTTTCCCATCCAAGTCTTCTCTATCTTTTGCTATATAGTATTTTTCTATATGTCCTTGGGTTCCATTTCTATTTAAGATAGAAACTTTTCCTGTAGTGGTCTTTGTTTCTATCTTGTTAGAACAATTACATGCGATTTTTAGTCCATTTGTATTGACCTCATTCTTATCTTCCCTCCCCCCCTTTTAATGTGATCTGACCTTTGAATAGGATTTTTCCTTCTTGTAATT